>JAZEWU010000016.1:2973220-2983729 GCA_036362915.1 Geotria australis
GATGTAACGGGTTTCATGGAAAGGCAGCTGTGTAAACGCCACCCGTGAGAATCGTAATTGATCTGATTCTAGACCTGGGCAAACACCTGCCTCTGGCCTCGCACTGCCAGCGAAGGGGGGCAGTAAGTCGCTATGACTTATGTTTTCTCATTGCCGCTAAGGGTTAAACCTCGTATAGTCTACATTATTTGTACTACGGCAGAAAAGGTCTAATATTCTAGACAGCTTGACCCGACCTTCAAATGCAGTGATATTCGCATTGTCTGAGAACGCCTGCAATGTGGCAGCAATTGGCTAACACAGACTAGACTACCAAAAAAGCTGTCTGGTGTTTGGCCAATACGTTTGAAGGACAATGCATTATCATAACATTCATTTACATGTTTTGCCATAAGCATGTGTGACTGCTTGCAAACTGGAACCTTTGCAAAAAGGTGTCCATTTAGTGTTTAAAGATCTTAACACTTTTTTCTCATTTCCGGAAAGAGTTAAACCTCGTATATTCTATGCTATAACTTCAGTTTCTTTGCACGGAATCCAACGAAGTGTTTAATTTCCCACTGAACCGTATTCAACGCCGGCTGGAATCGGCGCCACGTGACTCACAGCACGGAGCGAGAGGTATGGCGCTGGGTTAGTCGCGCGCACCGAGCTGAAAGACAACGATGTCCAGAAGCTGACCATCGTGCTTCGAAGAATCGCAAAGAAGAATTCGCGCGCACCGATTCCCGATCGTCGACCTAGCTAAAGTCAAGCCGCGCTCAACGCGTTAGTTGCCGGCGGTGTCGTGACGTCGCGACTCCGGCACGCTGGGACAGCTCGGCGGCGCGCCATGGTTTTTCAGACAAATGCCTCGTTACTTTGGCATCAGAGCACGGGGCAGGGCGACCCCGCTCGCCTTGACCCCCGCGCTCGCAAAACGCGAGCGGGGGGCCGGGCGGCGCAGGGCAGCCGCCGCCCCATCAGCCTCGTCATCAAAATCATCACCAAAACCACGGCCGCCTCCGCTGTGCCGCCACGGGACGGGAGCTCGCGAACCAAGTCGTAATACACAGGAAGCAGAGTGTGGCAATATTGCGCCGGCAAACCGCCTGGCTGGCTGCCTCCTCCACCTCTCTCCGCTTTCCTCGCGCATAAGTCGTACTTTCGTCGAAAGAATATATTCAATATTGAATATGTGCGCGTTATAAATGTAAAATTATTATTAACTGTGTTCAAGGCCGCTGTGCTCGTATAAACTAGCGCTCGCACTAGAGTTGGGACGGAAGCTGCATTACAACTCGTCGCTATAATCTATCCACCGCTGGAGTTCATCTTCTCCAAACACACGTACCATCGTCAGCAACCTTCCTGCGTGTCTTCCCCTGGAAACAGAAATGCAGAGACACGGTTAGACAACTGTGGTACGAGAGAATTTTCGAATGATGAGGTCAACAGCATCACTCTCAGCGGCCAGAGCGTACGTATGAAACAAACACTTGGGTAAAGGCTTATTAGTCCATTGTGGCTTTAAGACGGTAACGTTGTGGTTTTTCAGACAAATGCCTCGTTACTTTGGCATCAGAGCACGGGGCAGGGCAACCCCACGCACCGTGACCCCGCGCTCGCAAAACGCGACCGGGGAGCCGGGCAGCGCGGGGCAGCCGCTGCCCCTTCAGCCTCGTCATCAAAATCATCACCAAAACCACCGCTCCAAAAAACTCGCGACCATTGCCAACGCAACTTTTTATTTCGCGCTGAAAATACGTTTCGCTCGCGCATGGCGCGGAAACTCGTGGGCAAATTACTCAAACGAACGACCAGAAAACTGGTGTCGCGCGCCTATACTACCCGCCCCCTGTGTGTGCTGCGTGGCTGTAGTGCGTGGGTGTGTGCGTGTGTGGGTGCTCACTCACCAGACGTGGCCTTAGGCGGAGGGCACGGTTGGCGCGGGTGGCGGCTGCGCCACGGGCATGGCGGGCTCGGGCTTGGTGCCCTTCTGCTCGGAGACGGGCCCGGTTGGCAGCACCTCGTCCTTGGGCTCCACGATGCTCACGTTGTCCGGGAGAGGCTTCTTGGGGCCCATCTTGCCGGTCGTGTCCCACGGCAGCATGATCTTCACCTTGATGCCCAGCACTCCTGCACGGGTGAGGGTGGTGGGGGGGGGCGGGAGTCGTGAGGAGTTATTAATCTTTTTGTTGTTGCTTTGGTATTAGTTGTTTTTTTTCTGTCGTTGTGCAGCGCTTTGTGACCCTCGGGTGAAAGGCGCTCTATAAAATGCTATTATTATTAGTAATCTCAATCTGCAACCAACAACACTCCCCTATGCAACTTGGTGGGAGCCCTAGAGATAGGCCACGGGATAATGTTACGATCACCATCGTTGTCAGATGGTGATCGTAACAACCCTGTACAGGGTTGCAGCTAGCCGGAGCCAATCCCACCAGACACAGGGTGCAAGGCAGGGCTATACCAAAAATAGGACGCCAGTCCATCAGAGGGCACCCAGGGGCAATTTAATCCGCAGGCCAATTAGCCTATGCAGCAGCATGTCTTTGGACTGTGGGAGGAAAGTTCCCAAATAATTAATTCTCACTCAGGGATGTCGATCTGACCATCAGCCGTAACAAAAATTGTGGCTTCCTTACATCAGCGCTTGTTCCGATTGGTTCCGAGATCCGTAACCATTCTTTTACGATCACCTGCCAAGGACAGTGATCCACGTGCTGCCCACAACTATTCTAATCGGACTTCTTTTCCGACTACGAGCCGCGTGGTTTTTCAGACAAATGCCTCGTTACTTTGGCATCAGAGCACGGGGCAGGGCGACCCCATGCGCCTTGACCCCGCACTCGCAAAACGCGAGCGGGGAGCCGGGCAGCGCGGGGCAGCCGCTGCCCCTTCAGCCTCGTCATCAAAATCATCACCAAAACCACGGCCGGCTCCATGGGACGGGCCGCGTAGCTCACCGATCGCGAGCAAGGCCGGCGTGCGTGTTCAACTGGCGATCGCACCGAGATCGCTGATGGGTTTGTAGGGTTGGAATTGGGGCAACGCTCCAACAAATGGGTTCCAACCAGTCTCACAAAGACTTTGGTGAGAACGTCACGTATGTACTGATGTAGGTTTTTACAGCTCGATTCATGATGGTTGTCCTTCAAAGCCATTTTCTGGATAGCCGAGTCGGGCGCTCTCCCTCGCGACGTTTCGCCTGACGCTTCTAACGTGAGAGCCTAAACATCGCGAGGGAGAGAGCGCTCGACACGGCTATCCCGAAAGAACAGCTCTGCAGAGCAACCGTCAATGTCGTCAGTTTCCTCCAACGGTGGCGAAATCTCGGCCTCGGCGGCTCACCCTGGCGCAGAAGCACGTGACGGATGGCGGTGTCCACGTAGTGGTTGACGGGGTCGCCGCTGTGGATCATGAGGCCGTCCACAAACTTCATGGACTTGGCGCGCTGGCCGCGCAGCTTGCCCGACACCACCACCTCGCAGCCCTTGGCGCCGCTCTCCATGATGAAGCGCAGCACGCCATAGCAGGCCCTGCGAGGGGGGGGCAGCGGTGGTCAGATGTTTTAGGTCGCTGTTCGGATTTTGAGGAGCCAGTTCAGGTGGTTCGGGCATCTGGTAAGGATGCCCCCTGGAAGACTCCCCGGGAAGTCTACCAGGCACGGGCCACTGGGCGGAGACCTAGAGGCCGACCCAGGGCACGCTGGAGGGATTATATCCTTCGGCAGGCCTGGGAACGCCTGGGAATCCCCCAGGAAGAACTGGAATCTGTTGCTGAGGAAAGGGATGTCTGGTCCACTCTCCTTCGACGGCTGCCATCGGGAGCCCCACCAGGACAAGCGGTTTAGAAAATGGATGGCTATACTATATAGTAAGAAAACGTTTGACTAATTGACGCTAGATGTGAACCGTGTGTAACTGGTCCGACTTGCGTACAAATTCGACTTACTGACTTAAAAAACGGAACTCGTTCGTAACCCGGGGACTGCCTGTACCACGTGCGGCTCGTAAAACCGCGCGCGACGCACCCGCGCGGGTCACGTGGTGTAGAGAGGCCGGGAACGCACCGCACGGGTCGACGCAAACGCGAGGAGACACGATGTTCCGGGCACGTAACGTCGCGCGGAATTAAAACTATTCGTGACTCATGAACCAGTCCGAGTTTTTTGGCAAATTGAGGACTTTAACGAGCTGGTTGATCAATTAGTCTTGTGTCGCAACAAGCTACGTGGAATCATTGCGTTCGGATGCCCTAGTGGGTCCGATACTCGGGCACGTCAAAATCGCTTTGCGCACAACTGTAAATAGACGCACACAATAAACGCAACACACTAGTAACTGGCCCTTCTTCACGGAACATGCTTCGAAGACGGGCGTTCACCCAAAAGTCTGATTTCTGCGTGAATTCCAGACAAGTAATTTGGCCAGGTTAATATGCACTGTGAAAGGCTGTTGCCAGAAACGTCAGCTATTAAAAAAAAAATGTTCCTTTTTAAGGCCAGACAGCGTTACTGGCAAACGTGTCGAGTATTTTGTTATTTGTGCCTTGTACACCGTTGCCAACAACGGTAACGTACAGACAATCTTTCCTTTCGGCGTGCAATGTGCCCAGTGCATGAACCAGCAACGCTCACTACAGAGGCGCTGGGATGAAAAAGGGTCGTTTGCTCTCCCCTCCAGAGATTAAGGGTGCTGCGCCACAGAGAAGGCCGCCCCTTTGCCCAGATCAAGAGGGGTTTTTTCAAGTGTCCACTGCTCAAGCCACTGCGCTGTCAATCCACTGCTGGATGAGGGCCTGTCCACACAAGCCGTGAGTGTGTCGCGAGACATTTGATCGTATTGCTGTACCACTGCACGACCCCCCCTGCAGACTATAGCCGTGCATGGTGGTCGCCTATCCTAGCACTATCCAGACTCGCGCTGCTTAGCTTCTGAAAGGTGATGTGATGTGATTGGGTGCATTCCAAACCATTTATTCATGGAACAAGCCATTACAAGTCTATTTTCGTATTATTCACGAATTACTCGGGAAAGCCTCCGCGAGTCTCAAGCGTTTTCCACGAGGGTCCTGCCAAGTTCTCTAGTCGGAGGGGCTGTGAGTGTCCGCTACCTGCGTTCCAACGGAGCAATTGGGTCGGAGGCGAAACGCGGGCGGCCGTCACCCCGGCGCGATCGGCGAGACACACAGCCGGAGGGATTCCCCACCTGCGTACGGCGAGGCCTCCGAGCAGCTTGTAGCGCAGCGACTCGCACTGGGCGATGGCGCACAGGCCGCGATTCGCCACCTTCTCCGCGTACAGCTGCACGCGCGAACAACATCGCGAGCGATCGGTAAGCAGGCACCGCGACAATCCGCACGAGTTACGGGGTTTATAATAACATGCGTCCTTCCGTTGCCCATTTGACCCCTAATTACGCTATCGGGCATCAAGTCACGGGATTAAGAATCGGCTTGCAGCTCTCAAGTATTCAGTGTATCACCCTGGATGACAGAGTGGCCTACAGAAACGACCAACGCGGAGCTACCTCTGAAATCCTTTAAATGAACTGTCGCAGACAGCCGGAGGCGTTGTGGTTTATAGACAAAGTGGCCGTACGGCTTTCCAAGGTCAACATTTTTTATCCCATGGCTTTAAGACGGTAACGTTGTGGTTTTTCAGACAAATGCCTCGTTACTTTGGCATCAGTGCACGGGGCAGGGCGACCCCGCGCGCCGTGACCCTGCGCTCGCAAAACGCGATCGGAAGGCCAGGCAGAACAGGGCTGCGCTGCCCCATCAGCCTCGTCATCAAAATCATCACCAAAACCACCGCTACGAATGCCAGGACAGGTACCTCTGAACAACATTAACACGAACTGTATTCTACAAAGTAGAGTGTCCATTGCGTTAATTTTCCTGTTGTCTTTATGTCCTATAATATATCGCTTTTGCTCGACTCTCAGTTAATCGGTCTTGATGTTATTGACATGCTGCTATCTCCACAGCCCTGTGCAGCGTTTTGTGACCCTCGGGTGAAAGGCGCTCTATAAATGCTATTATTATTACAGTGGTAGTGGCATTTTCAAAGACCAAACACATACAACACAATAAATATGGCTAACGCACAAAATTCGAGGTTTTTTTCATCTGCGTAACAATCTATTTCCACCAAGTACTTTCAAATAAATCTGTGATTACGACACCCCACCCCCCCTCGCCTCCACATCTCAGAGAGCAGAATTCTATTCGGGTCAAAAAAACACAATCCGCGCGCCGGCGGCACTCGGCATGAGCAGTGGCGTCCGCACCTCGACGCTGCCCTCCGGGAAGTTGAATCGCTTCTGGATGACGGACGTGAGCTCGCGGATGCGACGGCCCTTCTCTCCCAGCACGTTCTGGGTCCTTCGCCGTCACCAAAAACGAGCGCACACACACATCAAGGTTAGTAATATAGATATATGCTTATTATTACAGCAGAAAAATACCCAGTGAGCTTGCAAGCTCGTTACGGGACTCCTGTGACACAATAAACATGCGAATTGCTGACAAATAGGGTTACACGCGGCAGAGTTATCAGAGCTATTATTTATAATTTAGATGTTTTTAACAGCAGAAAGATAACCGGTGAGCGTGCTCTTATAACAGTATTCCTGCCACACAAACACGCGAGTTGACAAAAAAAATAACATTTTAAACAAACGACAAAATAACTATTTACACACAGCATTGCACATAAGTGACCAAATAAATAAACTGTACAGTTGAACATTGCTATGGGGACAAAAAATATCGGTAGCTTATTGCACATTAAGAGAGAGAACACGTGCAACAGAGCAGGATCGCAGTGTGGGGGGCTCATGGCAAGGTTGGGGTGGGGGGGGCAATCACCTGGTGGCGAGGATGATGATCTCCGTGCGGGTCGGCGTGACGCGAACCTCCACACCGCTGTAGCCATCTTCGGCGAGTTCCCGAGTGAGGAACTCGTTCATCTCGGCCTTGAAGACTCCATCGGCCACAAACTACACACCACCACCACACCACCAAGCGCGAGGGTTCCAATGTAAATAACCACGCTCACTGTCTGCAGCAAGCGCTGTTGGCGAGCACCTATTATTCATATTCGTAACCGTTGCTATTAGCCACTAAGTGACGGCGGCGTCAGCGCATCACCGGTGCCAGGCTATACGACCGTTATAACAATATCACGTTAACTCATGCATGGGAACAGCGGGGCACCTACAAAAGACTGGGTGCTGAATGCACACATGTGAATGGGGGATGGTGAGCGTTGGACCAACAACGCCCGACCGCCTTTGTATCTCCAAGTTTTCTACGCGCACGACCCACGCCGTTGCAACGGAGCCACATGAAACCCATCAAACCATGTAAGGCCCTAGTCATGTTCAAAT
The DNA here is from genome assembly GCA_036362915.1 of Geotria australis. Lineage (NCBI taxonomy): Eukaryota > Metazoa > Chordata > Hyperoartia > Petromyzontiformes > Geotriidae > Geotria > Geotria australis. The sequence continues at coordinate 2,980,597 of JAZEWU010000016.1, forward strand.
CCTAAATGCTACCAATCCTAAATACGCGTGTATCACAACGCAGCGTTTACCCCTCTAACACTCGTAACGCAGAGACCTTCAGGCAAACTCCCTCCACACAAACTAATGTTCTCGATGTGCTCTCGTGTTGCACCGAGTGGTTCGCGCAAAGACGGTCCGACGTTTCGCTCCACGTGTTAGCGAGCTGCATCAACCGGGCACGCCGAGGAAGCTCCCGTTTACGAGCATGTGCACAACACCACGTGGCATCATCGGAAGCATGCACATCTGTGAGATTACAGCACTAACCAATAAAAGCTACCCAGTACACCACGGCTGTACTCTCACCCGCACACACATTCTCACAAACAGGCCTCCTCACACCCCCACACCACCGCAATGGTCTCGTATAAAACACGTACAATGAAAACGCCATGCGGCCATACAACACGCAACCATATTCGCCAGAAAACCACCGCACAACCAGCCCAGGTGGAGCGAGCGGTGGTGCAGCGATTAGCGCGCCGCGCCCGGAAAGTACAAATAACTAGCGATACTTTACCGTCGCTGTAAGCGGTGCATAAACAAATGAACACTGGACTACCATAGCGTACCACTTCATACCGCCGAATTCGTGCCGTATAAATATTAACTCGTTCCCGGCCAACATCAGTGGTTGGTGATATATTAGCGAGGCCTGGGGCCTACGAGCCGTATGGACTATACTGTAACCCGAACGGACCGGCGTTAAAAGTTCCCTCAAATAATAATAATAGGAGAGGCGTAGAGGGGCCTCACTCCGGCAGTGGAGCGAGCAAGCCCTGCTGCATAACCGACCACGGCAATTCCCTCAAGAGACGAGCGCTAACAGCCTCTTCCCTCCACACTCCCGCCCGTCCTTCCCCGGACACCGCGCGACCCGTGGCTACGCACGGGGACCGCGCGCAATCCGCCCGCGATCGCCCCCAACGCCGCGCCATCCGCGCTCAAACCCGACGCCAATCGCCGCCCGGGAAGCCGCGGGTGCCGCCGCACCGCTCTTAGTTGGTGCCCAGGCGCCCGGCGGCGCGACAGAGGCCGATGTACGGCCGACAAACCTTCTTCTTCTTGGACATCTGGGTGGCCATGATGGCGGCTGGACGGGGAAAGGAAGTGACTCGCGCGGGGGTCACGTGATAAGGGGCTGGCGGGAAGCACGTGACGCGGAAGATCCCGGCCGGGGAGGAGGAGCCCGGGTCCGCACGTGTCGCAGGAAGACCGTGGAGAGGTCTTGAGACGGTGCTCGGGAGAGAACACCTACTTCCAAGGTTTGCTGCGGTTCCCCTACCCCCCCTCCTACCACTAATCCAGAAATTACTACTGACACTATCCTTCCTCTAGCCGTGTTGCCGAACTTGACTCCATCCCGAACCTAACTTTATAGCTCTAGCCAAGCTCTAATGTCCCGAACGGCCTAAGGCTAACCCTAACGTAAAACCGGCACTAACCCTAAAACGTACGTTCAGCTTCATCCAGACACCAATTTGACCCTAACTTAACACTAAGCTATCTTCAATAAGCTTAACACTAAACCCGAACATAATCTTAATTTAACCTAACCGTAACCTGTAGCATAGCAACACTAATCCTTAGCTTAACACCAACCCTGGCTTAACTGACCCTATCCCAACTCTAACGTTGCTCCCCTAACTTGACCCATGTGTTGCTCTTAACCCGGGCAGCTTTGCTGCGGTACTCCGCGCATCACCAGCGCCGCGTGGAGAAAACTCTTCCTACAAATCGACCACCGCTCCGGGGTTTAATCACCCCGCGTCGCCCCGCGGACTCATGCCTCACCTCTGCTCTCCGAGTCCGGATGACACCCCGACTGCTGCACCGTGCCCCGGACTCATGGTAAGGCAGATTGGCGGTGTCTCCGATCTCGGGGGCTCCCGGGGTGGTTGATTTAAATGTTGGTTATTTATGAATCTTGTATAAAAGAAAATATTATTGTCAGCAACTCGCATGTTTGTTGTGTCGCAGGAGTCCCCGTAAAGAGCTTGCAAGCTCACAGGGTATTTTTTTGCTGTAATAATAAACATCTATCTATCGCGGTGGACTTACGGCTTCGTTCATGAATTTCGTGTCCACCGCACCCGACGTGTTCAGACCAATGGTGAACATTGTGTAGGCTCAAAGCCCTTCTCACTCGTGCATACCGCGTGGGTGACTGCGCGTGCCAAGGCACCCGGGCCGGGATTCAAACCAGGGGGTATGTCTTGCTGTGAGGCGGCAGCGCTACTCACCGCGCCACCGTGCCGCCCATATACATTGTAATTGTTATTATAATCGCCTGTCGCGCTCAAGGAACCCGCTGAGGAGCAAGGCGACCCGGAGCCCAGCGAGACCCCGCCGCCGCCGGTGGTGGCCGTGAGCGAGCAGCAGCAGGTGAGCGATACCTCCAGCCTCGGAGCCGATCAGGTGACCCGCGGCGGTGATCGAAGCGACGGGCACGACAAACCGGATAAAGATACCGACGATAGCGACGATGAGGAGGATGAGGAGGACGAGGAGGAGGAAGAGGAGCCTCCGAAAGAGCCGCGCGTCAGACAGGCACCAGAGGACATCAAGCTGGAGGCCATCGCCACCGCCATGTGCACGCACCCGTCGCGCGACGCCATCGCCGTGGGCGACCTGGACGGTGACGTCTTCCTGTGAGTCGCGCTGCTGCCGCCTCTTCCCGTCACCTCCAACCACCTCCTCGACCCCTGCCTCAAATGTTTTTACTATTGTAACTTACATCGTATTGTTTTTTATTTATTTTGACGCTTATGTGCAATTCTTCGCGTAAATGGTTATTTTTCTGTCGGGGGGGCATGTTTGTGTTTCTAGGTACTCGTACTCGTGTACGGAGGGAGAGACTCGCGAGCTATGGTCGTCGGGACATCACCGCAGGGCGTGCCGCGGCCTCGCCTTCTCCGACGACGGCGCCAGTAGGCCGCACACACGCACACACCACACACGCACACACCACACACGCACACACCACACACGCACACCACACACGCACACCAAATACAAAGATCCCCCGTATAGCCTCAACATACTGTAGGGGCAAGTGCCTTTAGCGAGCACCTATGAAGGTCGACACGGCACACGAGGAGGTGGGTGACCA
>JAZEWU010000016.1:2984349-3002479 GCA_036362915.1 Geotria australis
CCCCCCCCCCCCTCAGCGGGCCTCAGCCGTCGCGTTAGATCTCATTCGGAGCGACCTGTGGGTCCGGAGTCACCGCGTCGCGCCGGGTTAAAACTCGGCAGGTTGTTGCTCGTCGCCGTCCGGTGGCGCGGCTCGGTCGTCCCGGCGAACGTGGTTGCCAACGTTGGGTTACAAACACGCGGCGGCCGTTGGGCGTGTCGCCGCCGCTGCTTGTCGCAGAGGTTCACGGCTCGAATCGGGCGGATTAACTGATTGATACTGCGCATGCGCTAATCGTAAAAATACCACCCCACGTCTGCGCGGCGTGTGCGAACAGCGGAGACGGGACGCTGTGCGCCTTCAACGTGCGGCGCCGGAGGTTCGACGTCAAGTCCGAGGTGCAGGACTGCGACCTCACCTCCCTCGCCATCGTCAAGGTCAGCCCGACCCGCCCAGAAAATTACGTGAAGGTGTTCGAATGCAGCTGCACAGAAGCCTTTTCAAAATCAGGTTTTAATAATAACAATTACAATTTATAACGCGCGTATTAATTCAATGTTGAACAGAGAGAGAGAGAGAGTGACTCAGAGGAGTGAACGTTCAAGTTTGAAGCAACGGTGTTTAATTATTGTCAGCAACTCGCATGTTTGTTGTGTCGCAGGAGTCCCGTAAAGAGATTGCAATTTCACAGGGTATTTTTCTGCTGTAAGAATAAACATCTATCTATCTTTAGAGAAACGAAACAGAGGGAACTGTAGCGAGGCGGGGGCTACACGGAGCGGCGCGGGTACCAGCATGCAATTCTCCCGGCGCGGAATTCCAGCGGTCTTGTGTCTAATGACGGTGGCGGTTGTGGCTGCGTCGCGTGGCGGTGATGGTGGCGGCGGTGGCGCGCGAGCAGGAGGGCACCAAGGTGGTGTGCGGCTCGAGCGAGGGCTGGCTGCTCCTCTTCAACTGGGGCGGCTTCGGCGCCGTGAGCGACCGCTTCTCCACGCGCGCCGAATCGGTGGACTGCCTGGCGCGCGTCTCCGACAACCTGGTGTGCACGGCCAGCATGGACGGCATCATCAGGTGGCCGGAAACGTTGCGCCGTCGAACGTCACCGGCGTCGTTTGCACCGCACCTCCCGCGCAAATGCGGCGGTCCTTCGCTTTACGATGGACTCGCAACGCGATGAAGTCGCTTTATGATATACGCTCTATAAGAACACTTAGTATCACATTACGATTAAATTTCGTTTCACGATTCGTGTTACCTTGGCCCTGCCTTGGCGCCCTGTGTCTGCCGGGAGAGACTTTGGCTCACCGCAACCCTGTATAGGATTAAGCGGTTTCTGACAAGATGATGAATTCATACTCGTTGCAGATCACAGACCCAATTCTTGCTCTTCGATACCAGGAATCAACCGTCGGTTCCGTGCCGCCCGTGTGCTCGCGCCTGCCTCCCATCTCCACGCCCCCATCACCCCCTCCAACTCAACCGCCGCTCTTTCCCTATCCCCCTCCTTCCCATAGGGCGGTGAGCCTGCTACCCAACCGCGTGCTGGGCATCGTGGGGCAGCACGGCAACGACCCCGTGGAGGCCATGGAGCTCACGGGCGACGGCCGCTTCCTGGCGAGCTGCGGCCACGACCAGCTCGTCAAGTTCTGGCCGGCGGAGGAGCTGCGCCGGCGCAAGGTCGACGACTACCGGCGCCGCGTGCAGAAGAACCGCCCGCTGCTCGGCCTCAACGCCAAGGCCGGCACGGCCGACGATTTCTTCGCGGGGTTCCGGGACGACGCGCCGGACCCCACGGCGCTGCAGCAGAGTTCGCGGGGCGCCAAGCGCAGCCGCGAGTCCGACAGCGACGACTCGGACGACTCGGACTGAAGGCCGGGCGGGAGGTTGCGACTGCGAGCGCCACGCGGGTGAAGGCGACGCTAGGCTCGGCCGTAGAAGGACCGCCGTCGGTTGGCGCAGTTTGCCTGTTTTTTCAAAGCCGCGTCGCGCCAAGCCGGTGCTGCGCGGCGCGGGAGGCGCCGCCACCGGTGTTTATCTGCTGGCGTTGGGCGCGGTAAACATTAATTAATTGACCGATAACATCATAATATATAGGAAGCAGTGTGTGGTAATATGGCGCCGGCAAATCGCCTGGTTGCCTCCTCCGCCTCTCTGCGCTTTCCTCGCGCCTCTAAGTCGTTCTCTTGTCGAATGAGTACCTTCGACAGTGAATGAATATGTGCGCGTTATAAGTGTTAAATTATTATTATTATCTGTGTAGGCGACTGATGTCACGCAGTGAACGAGTCGAGATGCTTGTTATTTATGTTATTATTATTTACATGTTATTGTTTATGCTTGAGGATCGCTCTTGAGATCCTTCATGTTTAACGCGAATTAGATGTGCATGCGTTCACACTGTGCAACTCTGTTCCCCAGCGACAGCGTTCTTTCGGATCTGGGTGAGATTCTAGGATGGTGACAGCATGAGAAACATTGTTGAGGTCTTAGTTATCGTTGTTAAGAAAGAGTTGGTGTCGGGTTCAGTTCTCTGATTACGATGTCCATTGCGTTATTCAATTGTGCAACCAGCGGTTTTGTGTACGAGAAATACCAGCGATGTTTGAAATATCTTCTGTTTAATAAAACCTCTATGCTGTGTTTTCATCGTGTTTGGAATCTCGGTGGTTGACTCTCCAACGTACCGGTGTGCTGAAGCAGTAAAGAATCGGCAGGTTTTGTTCACGTGACAAACCTTGCTAATTACCTGTATCGGGCTGGAGGCGGGTTTACGACACTTATTTTTTACGTGACCTAACCCATAAAAAGAGATATACTCCATCCATCAATCCATCTTCAGAAAAGGCTTAACCCTGTGCATGGTCGCGGTGAGTTGGAGCCTATCCCGGCAGACATGGTGCAAAGCAGGGCTATACCTAGGATGAGGACGCCAGTCCATCACAGGGCACCGGGGGAAATGTATGCCTCAGGCCAATTGAACCCTTTGGCGGTAATCCGGAGTAAAGAGCTTGCAAGCTCATCTGGTAATTTTTCTCCTGTAATAATAAAGATCTCAGGGATGCTTAAATACAAAGATCCCCCCGTATAGCCTTAACAGACTGTAGGGTTAAGTGCTGTTAGTGAGCACCTATTAAGGCCGTCACGGCACATTGTATCTGTCAAGTGTCCTGCGCTTTCCTCTCGCCTCTGAGTCGTTCTCTCGTCGATTGGATATCTTCGACATTGGATGAATTATGTGCGCGTTATAAAGGTAAAATTATTATTATTATTTTCGATTATTCATTTCTTTCCACAGTTCTCTGCATTTGTATTGAACTCTGCAAGGTCTTTTGAGCTGCAGAAGTTGGGTAGTAGATCGCTGACAAGGCAGTGCACCATACTATGGTCTGCTTCTCCACATTCACAGGTGGTTGGGCCAGTCTTGTAGCCCCATCTGACCAAAGCATCTTTTGATCGTCCCGTTCAAGTTCTCAGGCGGTTGAGTGTCTTCCACTGAATTCCATGGTCAAATTATTAAGTGTCCGGTTTAGAAGAGGCGGTGCTGGAAGGTTATTATTGGGGGTGTGTGGTTTGTGAAGAGGGGGCGTTGTCGGTAGGGCGGGGCGAGCGTGGTGACGTCACGACGCAGCGAGGCGGGAGGCGCCGACAGAACAACAACAAGGCAGTGGCTTGCTCGTTCGTCACATTACTCAACGTCGCGCTACGAAGAGCAGAAAGACCGAGCTTCGTGAAGCTTCTCGCTCGGCGTCGCAAGCGGGCGAGAAGGTGAGAGTCGCCGTTGAAGTTTCGTATCCGTACGCGGGGCTGCGTGCCCGTGTCTTTGGTGTGCCTGGGTTGCTGCGTAGTTTGGCCGTGGTGGTTCAGCTACGGTAATGGCAACTTTGCACCTTGCTTATTCGTACGTTATTCGCTGCCGGAAGGGAAACCCGCGTGTAATGGGCGACGATTCGGGTAGTGGGGGGGCTGGGGGCCCTTCCTCAGAGATGTAGGGATTATGATTACGAGAAATATCTCGCCATGAACAAGGGCCCTTCGCCGAATCGTCGGGCCGATGTGTGTTCGCGTAACGAGGGCAGCGTTGATGACGTATGTGGAATGTTGCTGGGTTTTAATCGCGTTAATTCTGGTGAAAGGCGCTCTATAAATGCTATTATTATTAATTCGAGCGAATTCGCGACCCTTGAGGGTTATTTACAATTACCAGCATTGATAAGCGCGCATAGCTGTTGATTGGTGGAACCCGGCACGGCCAGCCAATGGGGGCGCGCTATGCAGCATCACGTGAGCGCGTGCTGCCTAACCGCTGTATGGAATCCGCGTAGGAGCGTGACCTGCCCTCACTTGACCTGACCCGGTTTAGCCTGACTCGAGATGACCCCGGGGTCCGTGTGACTCACGGTCACGGTCAGTGGAGTCGAGGTTGAGGTCTGGGTCATTAGCGCGCGCGAGTCAGCCGCACCCTGCCCGAGCCGGGTGAGACCGGTCAGGACAGGTTAGAACCAGTACGGATTGGATTTGGGGAATTGATCGAGGGGGAATCAGGGAGACTGGCCGATGATAGATGTTTATTATTACAGCAGAAAAAGACCCAGTGAGCTTGCAAGCGCTTTTCGGGATTCCTGCGACACAATAAACACGCGAATTGACGTGAATAAACATAATATAAAAATTACAAGTTAACGCAGTGTCTGGCAAATGTTGGCGTCAGCTAACTGCCTTCCACCTTTGCCTCTGTGCGGTTTCGACGTGAACGAAAACATGCGACATTGCACGCATATTGTGGAACTCGTTATGAATTGTGATATTAGATTATTATTAATAATAATTAAACATTTCTAATGCGCACAAATTCATTCAATGTCGAAGATATACATTCGACGAGAGAAGGACTCAGAGGCGCGAGGAAAGAGCCGGGTCAGGGGGGGCTGGACCAAGAGTTTAATTGTGTAATCTCTTCACTGGAAGCGAGGGTTGCTGGGTGGATCGTCACACAAATGTTGTGAAACTCAATTCCGTTGGGCGTAGAGTTTGCCGTACCCCACTTCGCCAGCAGGAGGAAGTACAGCAAGTTGACTCATCGCCATGTTTACCTTTGTATGCGGAAAGTGTTGCTTCCTTGCATGCATGCTTCTTCTAGTGTTCTGTTCCCCACCCGTCAGATGTGAAAACACTCATTAATTGGCGAAAAACATCTTAAAATAAAAACCCAGTGGTTGTCAAACAGAGTCCTACGACTCAATGTGGCTCTCTGGGATAGAAAAAAAGGTCGATCTAGAACTGTAGTGTTTTGTATTTTCATCCCATGGTTGTACAATTTATTGAGAGGGATATCATAGAAATATCTCAGGCGAATATTTCCATGGTACTGGTTTTCAGTGAGCATTTTCAGGGTGGCATAGATATGTGACAAGTAGCCACAGGTTTAGCGAATGAATGTGGATCGCCAGCCCAAATAGACGTGAGTTGAAATTAAGCCCCAAGTTTTAAGCCGGCATATTTGGTTAAACCTTTGTTTTTACGCGTGTGTTTTTGTCTTTCAACCACGGCCGGAGAGCAGCACTTGAAGACGAACAACCCCTTCGCCAGGCTTGCAAGCTCACTGGGTATTTTCTGCTGTACTAGTAAACATCTGTCTATCTATCTTTGCTGAGTGACCATGTTTGCACAGAAACCCTTTGGAAGTGGGTTCAGCACAAGTGCAGGCAGCGGCGTCTTGGCCGCTCCCACGGGGCCCTTCGGCGCGAGTAAGTGACACAGCGACAATTCTCCTCCACCCTGGGCCACCAATGGTTCTGGCTTTCCTATGACCAAATCTTCTCGTGTCGCCATGCCTTCCTATGTTCCCAACTGTCCTCTGTTCCTTGTCCCTCGGGTAGGGTAGCTATGTGGCATCCGCAGTTAATGGCCAGACTCCATGCCTCCCTTTTTCCTAATTCCAGTCCGGACATTTTGTCAAACCGATTAGCCGGAGCATGTGATGTACATCTTGTGATGGCATACATGTAAATTTAGTAGATTGGTTGAGATTTGCAAGTAGTAAACTTTAAAAAGGCTCATAACATTTTTGTGGTGGTTTGGTGGTGGCTTGTTCGGGAGTGCAGGCTTTGGGTTGTGTGCCTCTGGGGGTCTCTTTGGCAAGAACAACCAGTTTAAGTCGGGTCTTAAACGTGGTTTGTAGGCTTGTGGAAGGGAAGTGTGATGTTATTCTGGGTGTTGGGGTGGAATTTATTTTGCTTAGTTCAGGGGTGTGGAACCTATGGATTGTGGGCCAGGTTTACTACGTAATTTCATACAGACTGCAGCCACATGAGGCCTATCACTTAGGAGCAACCCGCAAATTATATACGTTTATTGCTCTATTATTTTTTAGCAATGCATATAACTTTTTTTGTGACCCAGGTCACGTTTCCAAATTCGACTATCTTGGTCCCTCGAGTTCTCACATGGTTAAGCAAGATTACATAGAATTTGAAACTTGTACGGTACTGCAAGAATCACTGCTGCACTAATCGACTATTAGAGGGGAATACTAGTGATCTGGCAAGACCGTCGTGTAACGTTAGCATGCTCGGTCACGCTCTCACTTCAAAGGACCTCTGCGGTGACGGAGTGACCGAGGTATGTGGTACCGTGTGGCTGCATGCCAAAGTTATTTGAAAGTACTTTTCAGCCCCTGGGAAAAAGGTTCCTCACCCCGGCTTTAGTTTTTCGTTTATCTTGAACAGTATTTTATTCCGCCCCGTACCAACGAATGTAACTATGCGTCTGTTTCTGTGCCCAGGTGGGATGTTTGGAACAGGTGGTGCATTCGGACAGCCCACCAATGCCACAGGTGGCCCAACAGGGGGCTTCGGGTTTGGCGCCGCTCAGAACGGGGGGCTGTTTGGCAATGTCCCCAGTGGAGGGGGGGGGCTCTTCTCAAACCCCCAGCAGAACACCACGGGTGGTGTGTTTGGGCAAAACAAGTCAAACACGTTCACAGGTGTGTGTGTGGACCAGAATGTGTCAATGTCAAAGTAAAAAATAATATGGCATTATGCGGCCCTGTATCAATCTACAGCTGGATTAAGGCCAGGCATATGGGATGTTTTTTTTTACCATACTTCACCATGCTGGGTAACGTGTGTTAAGAAGGGGTGGTTGCTCAGCACTCTTTCAGATGTGAATCTACACGATAGTTGGCCATGGCTGGGGAAAAAACTTGACTTGTCAATTCCCCGACGGCCAATAATTACAGGTACCAGATATAAACTTGCTGTTTCCTGTGAACTTGCACTATGCTTAAAACATGTTGATTAGTCACAAGGATTCTAATTATAAATACGCAGATTTTTTTAAAGAAAATGGCCACCAAGACGAAAGACAAAATGCAAACATAATTTTTATTAATGAGTGATTTACCACGTAACATTACGTTAGGTATTGGGCTGTTCTTAAAGTAGTTTGATGGGTACATTTAACATGCATGAGGGCAGTGGTTTCCAACCTTCTTTAAAAACAAGATCACTTTTAGAATATCAATGCACTCGTGCTTGCACAATATTTTTAACAGCTTGCGTTTGCGACCTATGGCCGCCATAGAGAGAGTGGCTTTTCCCACACTGTAGTTCTTTAAAATGTTAAGAGCAACTGTTCAAGACTCTGAGATCGAACTGTCGATTGCATTCAAGTGGTTGGAGACCGCCACTGAAGAAGTGTCGTCGGTAATTCACAGTGGCGACCACCGGCGGTGATGTTGTTAACTCGCGAGCGCCGTTTGCGTTGAGCCGTTATAACCCCTAATACCGTCTCGGGACGTGTTTGTTGGCGACGCAGGATTTGGCACCAACACCGGGAGCCTGTTTGGTGGCACGGGCACCAGCGGCAACCTGTTCGGGGGCGGTGTGGCGACGGCCAGCACGGGCAGTGTGTTCGGGGCGCCGTTTGGTGCGGCCGCGCCGACCGGCACCACCATCAAGTTCACCGTGAGTAGTCGGCATCCGCAGTGGGTGCGAGACACTCGGCGCTTGAGATGTACCGTGTCGCCGTGCGTGTTTCCCCGAGTTCGATTCCTGCTCGCGGCCAACACCGGTGACGGTTTTGTGAACCTGTCCCGGTGCGGTGTGTAAACACCCAACCCGTCGTTGGCCGTGCTGTATTACAGCTGCTTTCTAACAGCACTTGACCCTACAGTCTGTTTAGGGTATAGAGGGGGGGTCTTTGTGTGTAGTGGATGTAACCAGGGCTTACAGCCGGGTCGCCAGTAGACTTGACCAGTTTCCGGTCTCTGGTAAATGTTGGTAGAGTCTCGAAACTCGGGCTTTCCTGGCTAATCAAGCAGTTATAATTTGACACTGGAAAATTGACGATGACGGTGGTTTGTTCCATGAAGTTTGGGTGGTGGCTGGCCGTGTGCGAGTGGTGCCGACGGCGTGTGTCTGTGTGTGTGCGTGTGCGTAGCCCTTGGGTGGAACAGACAGCATGATCAAGAACGGGCTCAACACGCAGATCTCCACCCAGCACCAGTGCATCACCGCCATGAAGGAGTACGAGGCCAAGTCGCTTGAGGTGATTCTTGATTTAGCTCTCGTTGTAGTGTGTTATATATTTAAAAAAAAACGTTTGCTGGCTGGCGGACAGGCGGGCAAGTACGCTCACATTGCCGAAGCACTCTATAATAATAGCATTTTATATAGCGCCTTTCACTCGAGGGTCACAATCCTTGGAATTCGTACACAAATATGATTTATTTAAACAGAGACCCAGGCATCTCCGTTTATTATTTCGATCATTTTTGGGTGTTCGTTTAATCGAATTATATTCTTGGGACACCCTAAAAATTATCCACTGGAATCCTGTTCAGTTTTGTGACGACGAATCATGATAATTAAATCGTGTGACAGTTAATAGCTTCTTCAGACCTAACTTCCGTCACTAATAATACACAGAATTTATTCTGAATCAGAAATAACCAATGCTTTACCTGCACGAATGGACACGCTTATCACGAGCGTAACAGCTAACCTTGAATCGATCGATCGTTTGCGATTCGCGAGCGTAATTGCGCCGTGTCAACCTTGTGCCGCCCGTTACAGGAGCTGCGGCTGGAGGACTATGCTGCCAACCGCAAGGGCCCACAAGCCGGCTGTCTCTTCATGTCGCCCGCCAACAATGCCAACACGGCCTCGGGGCTGTTTGGCACGGGCAACACGGGCACCAACAACAACAACATAGCTGGCAGCACCGGCCTCACCTTTGGACAGAAAGCCGGGTTTGGCACTGGTAGGAAAATGTTACTCCACACACACACATGGTTAAGGGTAGACACGGAAATATTACCCAACAAAATGCTGTCAGACCACATCCGTTCGATAAAGGAAAAAGAGGATGTCCGAGTAATAAAATGGCTCGATAACTTTGAAGAAGATTGCCTAGAACTGGGAGTAGCATCCCGTTTATTTAAATTAAGATGCTGCCAGCATTTTGGACTTGCCATCCATAGGTCACTGGTTCGATTTCATCCCCTTACGTGACTTGTGGAGGCCCTTCCGCCAGCAGTGCCATGAGCAAGCGCCTTTACCCGTGCCATATTTTTTAAAATCTAAATGAAGCTTCAAACATCGGTGACCTCACGCCTGAAGAAGCAACAATGCTACAACTCTTTGATACAAGCATTCCTGCGAATTATAATGAGTTGCACGTTTGTCAGATTGCGAAAGATCTGACGATGCGGGGGGGATGTCATTAACTGTCTGTGTATGCGCAGGTTTCACAACCGGTGGCACAGGCCTGTTTGGGCAGCCGCAGCAGCAGCCGCAGCAGGCGCCCAGCGTGTTCGGCCCCAAGCCGTTCGGCCTCGCGACGCCCATGAACGGAGGCATCACGCAGGGCGCGGCGGCGCCAGGCTTCGCCTTCCAGGCCTCGGGATTCGTGCCAGGCGCCGCCAACACCGCGGTACGCGCCGCGCGCCCGCGCCCGCCACGCCGGCCTGGCGTTTCAGTCGTCGTCGTTACGTTCAGATGATGTGTGTACGGATGTTTTAAATTTAGATACGATTGCAAACGGTACGACAAAGCACCGTGCGGCTGACGCGGGAGGTCAACAAACCGAACAAAACGTTGAGGGCAAGGGGGAGAGGAAAACGGTGGTGGTGGGGAAGCGCAGCGTTCTGTGAGAGACGGCAAATCAGAGAGCGGATCCAGATTGGGGGGGTGCTAGATTTTTATATTTTTTATTGACTGAGTACGACCTGTAACTTATTGTTAACCCTCGGGTGAAAGGCGCTCTATAAATGCTATTATTATCATTATTGTTCAGGAGCACGGAATTTCACCGGGGGCGGGGGTCAGATAGAGGATGTGGATTGCAGAACATGAGCAGCACGTGCTGGATGGAATGTTGCGTTGCGGGATTGTGAAAAGGGGCGACGGCGGCAGCTTGGTGGCGTCCTTCGTCCTGCAGGGGATTTTAATGGCTGATGATGATGAATTAGAACTAAAAGATAAACCGTTTATCCATTTTTACATCAACGGGAGAGTCGTCTTCCCGAGCGATTAGGATCGCAGATAAACTCCACAGCTCGGAATGTCACATCTTGTTATATTCACTTCCATAATGTTTTATTTCAATAAAAAAAATCCTGTTCTATAGTGTGGATCAGTAGGCCATCACTTTCAGTCAATACTTCCAGACCAAACCACTGCAACAGCGTAAGGTTACGGCTGGAGGCTGCATCTCCGTGTTTATGCTAAGCAGTAACGTTTTGTATTATAAACGTGCGCTTGTGCATCGTTAGCAGAGCGGTTGCTGAATGCTTCTGTCGAGTGAAACTGCGTTGCCCTTACGTGCGTTTACACAGGGTGTGTTTGGAAACAACCTGCCGGTGCAGCAAGGGTGCATATTCGGTGCCGGCAACAACACCGCGACGGCCTTCGGATCCCAAGGAGGGCTCTTCCCCAGCAACAGCACACTGTTTAACAACTCTTCTACAGTGAGCGCCAGCGAGACTGCCAGATATTTCATGAACACCCCTCTCGCCCCCCCTCCCCATATCTTTGTGATGAGGATGGCCGGTTTAGCTGTTAGTCATCTCTCCCACCAGCATTTGTTTAAGCAAGCCTGATTCCCGATCAGACACCGCATTTCGAAACCGTTGCGCAGTTTGCCTGCGTTGAACCAACTATGCTGAAATTACGGACTCCCAGGAAGCCGCGTGGCTTGATGGGACGTCAATAAAATAGTTGGAGTTTTTTTTTTTTACAATTGACAGATATGTGAAGGAGACATTGCTTATGTATTTTGTTTTGTGTATTCTCCATCATAGGCGTAGCCCTGCCTTGCGCCCAATGTCTGCCAGAATAGGCTCCGGCTCACCGCGACCCTGTACAGGATTAAGCGGTTTCTGACCATGGATCGATGGATATTCTTTGCAGTGCCGCTAACGGTTATTCTGCGTTCTCTCCGCGTGTCCCGTGCGTCCGCAGGGTTTGTTCCACAGCAAACCGGGCGGTTTCGCCATGCCGACGGCAAACGTCCCGACCTTCGGCCCGCTCGGCACCGGATCGTTTTGCCCCAAGCCGGGCGGCCTGACCCTCGGCAACAACGCGCCCGGGCAGCTTTTTGGTGAGTGTCAAGCGACCGGGCACGCGCGCGTCTTCCCCCCACCGCGCCGCGGAGTGCCGCTCGGCACGGCGGCGGTCTTCGCGAGCTCACGGCGCGACTACTTCTTTCTTCATCTTTACAGGATTTTCCAGCGGCAACAACGGAGCCGGACTTTTGCAGAACAAGCCGACCGCGGCGGGGCAGCCCGCCACCCTTGCCGGCATGTTCGGTGAGTTTCGTCGGCGCGCCGCACGTTCGTAATTGTGAGTTTGTTTTGTGCGTTTCCTGAGAATCTATCGATTATTGAAGTAATTGACAATCCCGATGTAGGTTTTGACGGCTCGTTGTGTGTAAATTGATCTCCTTCTTCTTCTTTGCGATTCTTCGAAGCACGATGGTCAGCTTCTGGACATCGTTGCATTCTTTTGGGATACCCGTGTCGAGTGTTCCTGCTCTCTCTTTTGCGAATATTTCACCTCCCACGTTGGAGGCAATCATCAGGGGTCTGATTGCCTGATGGCGAGAGAAGGAACACTCGACGCAGCTGGCCCGAAAGAACAGCTACGGAGAGGAATTCTAATTGATTATTCCTCAAGATTATCGATTCAATTAACTCGACTAATCCCATAACACAAAATGGAAAATATCTGAAATATATCTCACTTGTGCCCCTGGATGGGAGGTGATGGGCGGGAGGCAGGACGTCCGGCGTAAAACGACCACACAAGCGATCGTCGATTACATTTGGGAAAACTCGGTGAAGTAAATGCCAGCTCTAATCGTATTGAACCGTTTTTCTGCGTGTCTTTGGCGGCAGGTATGAATTCGGGGCAGAACATGCTGTTTGGCGTTCCTCAACCCAAGCTGGCGGGCCTCTTCAGCAGCAACCCATTCAGTACATCCAACCCCACGGTCCTGCTCGGGAACAGTTCCGTTCCTCTCGGTGAGCGACGCAACACGACGTGGAGTTCAGGTTCAGTGAGTGCTCGAAGGGAAGCAGAGGGAGAGGTAGAAGAGTGTGTGGAGGGGAGTAGATTCAGGGAAGGGGTAGTTGGCCCAACGATCTTGAAATGCGGTCTCGGATTGCGAGCCGGCGGAGGGAATGGGCGTTCCGATAACCGGGGGATCTTCACCTTTGCGTTCCGTGCGCGCGTGTGCAGACGTTAACGCACAGCAGCTGCAGGTGCAGCAGCAGGTGCAGGCGTTGGCGCTGTCGCCCTTCGGCGATTCTCCGCTCTTCAGCAACCCCGCCTGCGACCAAGCCAAGAAGCAGCAGGTGATATCCGGCGCTCGCGATGCCTGGGGATCGGGGCTGAGGGCGCGTGCGGTGGGGGGGGGGTCGCCCGTGTGGTGACGCTTGTAATGATAGATAGATGTTTATTATTACAGTTTAATCGGGTAAATTTTATCATTACAGTTTAATCGTTTAATTTTTGGTTGAAAAATCACGTTTTATCGCGTACGTCACGACGCGGGAAATCAACGAACCGACGAAACGGAGCGACGGTAAGGTCCACGGCGATCGGAGAGCTGGTCTGACTCGCGTTCGCTCTCGCCGTCCCCCCGCCGTCCCCCCAGCCGTCGACGAGTTCCACGACGCAGAAGTCGCTGGTCACTCCGAGCCACTACCGCCTGTCGCCGCGCGCCACCACGCGCGCGCGGCCAAAGGCGCTGGCGCCGGGAGGGGCCCCGAGGGCGAACCCGGGGCCCCCTCGCATGCAGACGGGGCCCGTCCACCCGCTGCAGGGCCTCAGCGTGGACGAGGAGCGGGAGGAGGATGAGGCGAGGCCGGCCCAGCAGACCTTCACCCCGCGGTGAGACGGCGCGCACCACACGCGCGCACACGCACACACACGCACACAACGACGACTAATATCGTTCGTCGCTAAGTGGTGGTGACGTCGCCGCGAGCCGCTTGTGCCAGGTCACACGCGCTTTGAGGCTACGTTAGGTGCCGAAGGCTCGCTGGCAGGAGGTCACGGGACAGAGCCAGATGTCATGGGTTGCCTGACTGACATGTAGATACTGTCATACCCACAGGGATACAAAGATCCTCCCCTCGTATCGTCGCTATAGACTTGGGGAAGTTTTAGTTAGTGAGCACTTATTAATGCTGACACAGTGCGCAATGGGTTGGGTGACCAGCACCGCGCCCAGCCTTCTTTGTCTCCCCGGTGCACCAGGTACTAAATTAAGGTTAAGTCGACCTAGGGGAGGCATTAGGTATTGATCACAGATTCTGTTCATGAGCGGAATTCGAACTCTGTTTGCCGGGTTTGCTACCCGGCGCGCTCACCACCACACTGCCGCTCCTTGCTAAAACAACAACAACAACCGCCATTCGCCACTAAGCGGCGGTGACGTCGCCACGCGCTTGTGCCAGACCATATGCACGTTGAGGCCCTGCTACAGGACAATACAACACGCCCTTGACGTTTTTGCGGTGATGCGTGTGCCGTGCGTTTCGCTCGCAGGAAGAGTGTGAAGAAGCTGGTGATTTTATCAGCCAAGACGCCTCCTCCCTCTCCACCGAGCCCGTCCTCCCCCGTCGCCAGCTCGCCCACCCAGCGCCACGGAGAGGCCGATGACCTGGCCCCGCAGTCTATTTACCCGGACTCGACAGAGCGGTGAGCCGCTCCGCCGCTCGGAACGAACGTTAGGCGTTGACGGTTCAGACGTTACGCAGTTGCATCGCCAATTTCGCTGCTGCGCCACCCACGCTCGCGCGCAGACATATTGTAACACATATCGGAAAGTGACGTTTGATGGTAATGTGATACGAGGACTGTTGCCACCGCGACCCTCACCAGGACAAGCGGTTTAGAAGATGGATGGATGGATGGTGATACTAATGTTCTTATCGAGCACGTATCGTAAAGTCATTTCATCGTATTGTGAGGCCATCGTAAAGCGACGGACCACAGTATATACTGATTGCCTGCCGAATAACTAGCGTCTCGTTTTTGAAAATTTCTTGACGCGATTTTTACTTTTTGGCATTTCCAAAAGAGGCATCCGTGTTGCCAAGTCTGCCGTTTCTCATATTCCGTCGATGCATCCCGGCAGAGCCGACACGTTGTTTGCGCTCTCGTCTTCAGGAGCAGCCCCTCACAGGAGAGACACGAGCAAGGAGACCCTTGCGACGAGGTGGACGGCAAGCTGGGCGGTGGCGGCGCAGATTTCCGCGAGTCGCAGACAGGCCCGCAGCGTTCGCCCCCTCACCTCCCGAGCCCGACCAACGGCCCCGCCGTGCGCCACAGCAACGGCCTGAGCTCCGCCGGCAACGCCAATGGCAACGGCAACGTCTCGCCGGGAGAACGCAGCCCCGTCGAGACGTGGGGCGGCGAGCGGAGGAGCAGAGAGAGGGACGCTCGGAAGCAGCCTCGCCCCGCAAGTAAGAGATCGCGCTACGAACGCTGCTCTCGGATGGGTGACGGATCGCAACGGTGGCGTGTGCAGTTAGTTGCTCGTTGGGTGCCGCGTTGCAAGTTGATGTTACCGTTCTTGTAACGACGCGAGACTGGCGCGGTGTGTAAGACGCGGCGCGTGTTTCCGTGCCGGCCAGGCGTGGTGCTGACCCGCGCCGGGTACTACACCGTCCCCGCGCTGGAGGACCTGGGGAGGATGGTGGACGGGGACAGGGCCTGCATCGTCAGCAACTTCGTCATCGGACGCGTCGGTGAGGAGCTGAGGGGGCGGGGGTGAAAGCCTCCGTGTTGAAAACGTTAAAGTAAATGTATGTTATGTGGGGTGCGCGAGTGAGTAAGCGTTGTAGGATGAGGCGGTGAGTAGATGAGACGGTGAGTTGGGAAGTGTCTGGGTGTGTCAGTGGGTACGTGTCTGGGTCTTTGAGTGGGGAGCGGTAGCTCAGCGTTTAGCGTGCCGGGCTTCAAATTTGGCAACCCGAGTTTGAATCCCGCTCACGGCCAACACCAGTGACGATTTTCTGAACCAGTCCCGGGTCTCCCCTAGGTGAACATTGCCACTACTACCTAGTGTGGTATGTAAACATTGCCACTAGGGAGACAATGGCGGCCGACCGGACGTGGTGCTGGGCACCCACCCCTTCATGTGCCTTGTTGACCTTAATAGGTGCTCGCTAACGGCACTTGACCCTACAGTCTGTTAAGGCTACACGGGGGATCTTTGGGTCTTCGAGTGGGTACGTCTCTGGGCGGCCAGCCAGAATCCCCAACACAGACAGACAGATAGATGTTTATGATTACAGCAGACAGAGGAATCTGCGGGTGATGTGCGAGTACGGGGAACAGATGACCCCGCAGCAGCAGGAACAACAACAGCGATTGGCTAACGCGGCGGTGCGCGTGTCCCAGGCTACGGCTCCATCCTGTTCCCCGGCCTCATGGACGTGAGCGGCCTCGACCTGGACGCCATCGTTCAGATCCGCCGCAAGGAGGTCATCATTTACCCGGACGACAGCAGCAAGCCGCCCGTGGGCCAGGGCCTCAACAGGTGGGCGGGTGGGCGAGCATCGCCGCCGCGGGCACGGCCGCCTGCTTCGTGATTGGTTCTGGGTCGGGTCGCGTGGTAACGGGCGCGGGCCGTAGGTGTCGCTTCAGCGGAGTTTTGTGATGGCGGGCAGCTGAGGGCAGTTGCGGAGGAATCCGTTCTTCGGTCATCGGATTTACGCTCGCTCCCTTCGACCTGTCGCGCGAACGCTTCTGTGAATCACATTGACAGGGTCTCGCTCTTGTGTCGTACCTCCTCCGCGTCCCACCTCCTCCTCCTCGCCCACCCCTTCTCCCCGCCCACCCCTCCTCTCCAACCACCTATGCCCCCCGCCCGTCCCCTCCCCGCCCACGCTTGCTCCGCGCCCCCTTCTCCGACCCGCGGGGACCTGGCGACGGCACGCAGGCGAGCGGAGGTGACGCTACACGGCGTGTGGCCCACGGACAAGACGAGCCGCACGCTGATCCGCAGCCCCGAGCGGCTGCGGCGCATGGAGTACGAGGCGCGCCTGGAGAAGGCCGCGCTGCGTCAGGGCGCGCGCTTCCTCGAGTACCGGCCCGAGACCGGCTCCTGGGTCTTCGAGGTAACGGGCCGATCGCCGGCGCCCTCTGATTCCCGCCCGTTCGCAACCGGCGGGGGCCGCGACCCGTCGAGACCAGGCCCGAGCGGGCCTTGTGGGCCGCGAGGCGCGAAGGGTCGAGAAGCCCCCGGTCTGACCCGCGCGTGCATCTGAAGACAGCGTTATCGAACATCTTAGTGCTATTCTGCAGAGTTTTCTGTCGGTGTAGGTTTTTCTGTTAATCTGTTGTGGCAGATTGTGGTCCCTGTTTGTTGACCCCTTCTGCTGCTGCGGTCATCGGCTTGCCGCCATCCATCTCGTTTGCCCACTTTTGTTGTTACATTCACGTTGCTCAGCTGCGTCGGATGACCGCGTGGTTCCCTCGATCCGCCGGCTCGGCGAGCCTACGCGCCCTCCGTCATTTCCTTTGCCTGCGTTCGATTCGTCAAAAAAACGAGACGCAAACCGATATCACGATTACACACCTCGCAACAACCGCTCGTTTGTAATCGATATCGCGCGCCCCGCTCCCGACGAGCCGCGCGCAACCGAAAGTTCCCGCAACCCGCGGCGCGTTGACAGAGCACTCTGCGCGTGTGTGTGCGCGTGCGTGCATTCAGGTCAACCACTTTTCCGCGTACGGTCTCGCCGTAGACGACGACGACGACAACGAGATTGTGCGGGAGGAGGAAGCCGAGCGACGCCTGGCGATGACGGCGCCGGGAGCGGTGGAGGGGGCGACGAGGGCATGGCACGCCGGGCAGACATAGCCGCGACCGCCAACGGAATTCGCCCGGCACCGCGGGCCTGTAGCGGGGATAAACCATCCGTAGATTAAGGAGACGACACTCATAAACAGAACTTCACTATGGACACGAAGGTCTCGTTGGGGAAACTTAACTGGAACAAACGGTAGGGTTGGAGCTTTTTTTTTACACGCGAGCCCCCGTTTAAGATAACAGTACGACACACTTCAGCGTTTAAGCTAAGCAAACTGATGATGTGTTCGAGCGAGAGGGACGGGGTGCATTGTAAGTTGGCCCCCTTCCTCCGAGGGAGATGCTAGAGACCTGTAGGAGTAAGCGAACCTAGGCTCTTTAACGCGAAGCCGCCGGGATGCCGGGCGGCACCCGCGTCCCGGCCGGCCGCAATTTCGGCCGAATCTACGTGGGTTGCCGGCAACGCCAAACGCATTTCCTTGGCTAGCCGGCACACCACGTCCGGCGCGTCCCTCTCGCGACGGCCGTAGCGGCCTGCCGTGCGCCCGACGCGCTCCGCCGGCGAACCGGGAAATATCTCCGGTGGGAAATAATTCCCTAGCGTTACGGCATCGCGGTGGCGATTGGATCGGCGCTTGCCCGATGGCACGTAGGCACGCACGGCAAAGTCCCACACGCAAACACATCCCTGTGTCGCGGCCCCGAGGGAGCGCGGATAACGGCGTTACGTCACGCGTCCCCCCTGCCGCGTCACACCGCCTCACACCGCACACCACTCGTCTCGCAACACACTAACCTCGCACCGCTACTGAGCTCACACTAC
>JAZEWU010000016.1:3176583-3188771 GCA_036362915.1 Geotria australis
CCCGTGACCGCGTGGGTTTTCGCCGGGCACTCCGGTTTCCTCCCACCGTCCAAAGACATGCTGCCAGGTTAAGTGGCCTACTGAGTAAATTGCCCCAAGCGCCCTGCAATGGACTGGCGTCCCATCCTAGGTATAGCCTTGCCTTGCGCCCTGTGTCTGCCGGGATAGGCTCACCACGACCCTGTACATGCTTAAGCGGTTTCTGAAAATAAATGGATGAATACATTATTATTATTCTTTGATTATTTTATTTTTAATTAAAAAATATAGATATTTTTCTTAGATAAAAAAAAAATCCCGCATTCAGTGTGCGGTCAGTGTGTAGCCCAGCAAATGTTGTTGTTTGGAACCCGGCATTCATCCGCGGCGTTGTGTTGATGCCGCGATGCCAGAACAGCGTGCTCGCTGATTACGAGCCCATGGGGGCAGCACAGAACCCGATCAGCCGCCTAGCGTTGTTACCCAGATAATCTGCCCCATGCTTTGCAATCATTTCAGGTGCCTGCTTCATGACCCACTCGGGCATTGCAATCACTCAACGAGATATAACTCCGACCCGAGGGGCCACTCTGTCCAACGGATGGGAGACGTTCATAGAAGGCGTCTGACTAATCAGTCTGGCTTTTGCCCCCTCTGATGTTCACGTCTAGTCTTCTGTTGACGGGGAGGCGATTCCAGCAGCCTGTCGCCTCACTCCCACGCCCCCACCCTCCTTGTTTTTCATTCAGAATATGAGCCATCATTCATTTATTCATTGTCAGAAATCGCTCAATCCTGTACTGGGTTGCGGTGAGCTGTAGCGTAACTCGGAAGACGCAGAGCGCAAGGCAGGGCCATACCCTGGATGGGACCCCAGTCCATCACAGGGCACCGGGGAGCAATTTAGTCCGCAGGCCAATTCACCTATGCAGCAGCGTGTCTTTGGACTTTGGGAGGGAACCGGAGTGCCCGGCGAAAACCCACGCGGACACGCGGGGAGAACATGCAAACTCCACACAGAAAGGCGGCACCCGAGCCTCGATTCGAACTCGGGACCTTCTTGCTGTGAGGCGCCACCGTGCCGCCAGCACCACTCCGTGCTGTCGGACGTTATCCTGCCCCGAGTACAGGACTGGGTAGAGAGAGGACCGAGTTTTGAACTGAGTCGACAACTGAGCGTATGACTGCGTGGATGACTTGAGTGGAGGACTGTTGACCCCACGTTGTGACTGAAACAGGACCCCCTCTATTGCAGAGAGGTCCCGGTGGTACCGGTCCAGCTCCCGACAACAGCCGTAGCCTGTTGCAGTATCGGGAGTGGGCGAGGGCTGGACGGTTCAGTCCCTGGCGCCACTAACCGGGGTTTGGCCAGGCGGACGCCATCATCACTTATCCCCCTGGGTCTCAAATACATGCTTATTTCGATCCTATTTATAAGCATGTCTGTTGTCATGGTTCTTGGGCAATTAAGTTGGTTTTGTGTGCATGGGTTAAGCGGCGGAGCGGTGAGTCGCGCTTCCGCGTCACAGCAAGAAGGCCCTGGGTTCGAATCCCGCCTCGGGTGCCGCCATTCTGTGTGGAGTTTGCACGCCCCCCCCCACCCCCTTGTAGCTTTTCGCCGGGCACTCCGGTTTCCTCCCACAGTCACAGTCCAAAGACAAGCTGCACGGGTTAATTGGCCTGCTGACTAAATTGCCCCCGGTGACCTGTGATGGACTGGCGTCCGATCCTGGGTATATATCCCTGCCTATCGCCCTGTGTCTGCCGGCATAGGCTCCGGCTCACCGCGACCCTGTACAGGATTACGCGGTGTCTGACAATGGATGGATGGATGCTCCAGTGTGCAATGCTGTGTATTTTGGACTGCTTTAGTTGAAAAATGTGTGCAACGTTACGTGTAAGTGGTTTTATTGTTGTTGGTGGATTTACATTTGGTTATATAGGAATCTGGTTATATACGAATATTTTAAATATTGTCAGCAATTCGCATGTTTGTTGTGTCGCAGGTGTCCCGTAAAGAGCTTGCAAGCTCCCTGGGGTTTTTTTTTTCTGCCAGTTTCACGACCTTTCAGTGTATTCGAAGCAGCCTTAATCATTAAATTTTTTGTTGCTTTGTTTTTTATTAATTGTTTTTTTTCCCTGTCGTTGTTGACATTCCGTTCTCTCCGCGGCCCTTGTGCAGCGCTTTGTGACCCTCGGGTGAAAGTCGCTCTATAAAATGCTATTATCATTATTATTATTATTATCCGGAACGCGGGTGGATGTGATCCCGTCGCTCGCCGGGACAGACATCTGACTAACACCGGGCTTTCTCTCGCTTCCAGGAATTACTCACAACCGGCACACCCCCCTGGTGGGCTGGAGGGGTTTGTCTGGCTCCGCATACGCAGACACCCAGTCATCTCACACACGCCGACCACACGCTGCTTGCTGCCAAGCGCCGGTGACGCCGCCACGCCGCTCGTACCAGGCTACGTGCACTCGGAGGCCCGTCCCGTTCACGTGCGTTGGGGAGGCTCGTTGCTGGATGAAGATCGCGCGACAGAACCAGGTTGCCGCATGTTGCCACAGGCTGCCTTTGCTGATCGATCTAAGATGTTTATTATTACAGCAGGAATCAAATTACCCAGCGAGTTTGCAAGCTCTTCGCGGGACTCCTGCGACACAACAAACACGAGAGTTGCTGGCGATAATTTAAAATATTATACAAGGTGCACCGCCTGTGCGCCGTACTACAAAGACGAACATCCATCCATCCACACAAACACCACACGTTCACACGAACACAAGACAACAGGCGCGCTGTTTGCCACTCACTAACAGCGGCATCACGGCAGCGCTGCGGAATTTAAGGATTAACTGACATACACAACAAAGACAAAGGTCTCCCGTATAGCTCGCAGAGCGTGTTGGGCCAAGTGCTCGACTGTCACCGCGCGTAATTTGACGGTGGCTTTTTCAAAGCGGCTCTTTCACTGCCGTGCTCCCCTTTTCTCCTTCGCGACGTTTCGCCTCCCACGTTGGGAGGCAGACACACGACAGACAGAGCAGGGAGCCAGCTTTGAAACTAACGGGAAGCAACCGGAAAACGCAGTCAAATTCCCACCATTTTGTTGTGTACAACGTGAACTCGGGCTACACAGAGACACAACGCACTCAGCCGCGCACTCAACTCCCGAGGATGCCTCCAACGTGGGAGGGCGAAACGTCGCGAGGGACAGAGGGGAGAGGGGGGGGACGCTCAGTGACACGGCTATCCCGAAAGAACAGCTTTGGTAAACCAATCATCACACACGTTGCCAGTTTCACGACATTTCGGTATATTCGAAGCAGCCTTAATCATTTATTTTTTGTTGCTTTTATTTTTATTGATTGTTTTTTCTTTCGTTGTTCACATGCCGTTCTCTTTGCTGCGTTTTTTGCTGTTGCGTGTGTCTATGTGTGTGTTCTTGTGCTTCAATGTTGATTGTTTAATTTGGATTGGCGTTGCTTCTCCCTCGTGTCTGTCTCTCTGTCTTCCTGTCTCTGTGTCCCTATGTCTCTCCCTGTCGTTCACCCTCCCTCCCTGTCTCCCTCCGTGTTTGTCTTCAAGGAAGTGACGGCCATCTTAGGGGACGCTGGCAGAATGTTGCCGCTCTTAAGATTGCCAGTTTCACAACCTTTCAGTATATTCGAAGTAGCCTTAATAATTTATTTTCGGTTGCTTTGGTTTTTATTGTGTTTTTATTTCGTTGTTGACATGCCGTCCTCTTCGCGGCCCTTGTGCAGCGCTTTGTGACCCACGGGTGAAAGGCGCCATATCAAATGCTATTATTATTATGATTAGGCTTGTTTACCCGGGAATGCCTCACCGCCTCTGGTGATCGTTTTTCAGGAGGGCCCTGCCAAGTTTCCACGCAAGGCGTTGATCGCTGTGCCCCAGGGTGGTCAGATGTCTTGTGACCCCCACATTCTCGGTGTAATCCTCCAACACCTAATGTTTGTGTACACCAACCGGGGTTTGTAAGGCGATGCAAGCAAGCTAAAAATCAATCTGAAATAACTTACAAAGAAGCTGCATAGCTCAACGGCTCCTTGCAGCTTAAATCCATAAAAGAAAAAAGAAAAAAATACATTTATAACGCGCACATATTAATTCACTGTCGAAGGTGCTCATTCACTTCGAGGCCGAGCTGAAAGACAACGATGTCTCGAAGCTGACCGTCGTGCTTCGAAGAATCGCTGAGAGAACGACTCAGAGGCGCGAAGAAAGCGCAGAGAGGCGGAGGAGGCAACCGCTTTATGCTGTATGTATTCGGTCGCGGTGAGCCGTAGCCTATCCCGGCAGACACAGGGCGCAAGACAGGGCTATATCCAGGATGTGACGCCAGTCCATCACAGCCTTCCAGCTTAAATACGAACTGATAAACTACGGCTATCTATAACAACACAACTGAATGAGAAACGGAGCAAAACACGTATTAGGCGCCTCTGAGTCGTTCTCTCGTCGAATGAATGCCTTTGACATTGAATGAATATGTGCGCGTTATAAATGTAAAATTATTCTTATTAAATGGGGCGGAGAGGGGGGATCAGAAGACAACTGGACCACCCTGCAGAGTACAGTGCTGTATGACACAACATAGCGATTCATTATTTATGGGGGGTGTTTTTTTTTTTACAAATTTGCCGACATTTGGTGCGTGACGCCAATTACACAATGGGCCTATTCTTGCGGGTGACGTCACTGGATGTTTCCGTTGTGAGCGAGGCTCGGCGCCTGGCGTTTCACGGTTAATTCTCCCCTCGATATTAATCCGGGCGGCCGCGCGATTCGAACCGTGAACCCTCTGCCTAGAAGCGCGTTGCATAACGTACGGCGCTTGTGACGCACACACACACACGCACGCAAACACTGTATGGCGGTGACGTCAGCACGGTGCTTGTGCCAGGCCACGTGCACACGAGGTCATAAAAGTACATCGCCCCGTATAGCCTAAACGTATTGGTGGGGGAAGTGCTGTCAACAAGCAGTGGCCAACAACGCTCCCGGCCGCCTTTGTCTCCCTCGATCAGAGAGAGACAAAGGAGAGAGATGTCTCTCTCCATCAGACGGGTGTACACACCGCACTCATATTTTCACACTGAGCGGAACTAACGGAGGCCCAGGACCGGTTTCAAATATTCGCGACCGTTAGGTTATTTGGTCGTGAGCGGGAATTGAACGCGGGTCGCGTCGCGTAGCGCAGCGCGCTAACCGCTGCGCCACCGCTCCCTAAGACTATCACGTAACACACACACACACGCGTGTTGAGTAGAGGCGACGCAGCGGTTATCGCGCTACGAACCGGCCCCTACCCGAGTTCTATTCCCACACACGGCCAACGTACGTTAACGCATATCTGCGCCGGTCCCAGCCACCCCTCCTCCCCCCCCCCCTAGGTCCACTCAGCCTTAAACGAGCAGCTAGCGCGGTGTGTAAAACACCGCGTTTGAGATACAAAAGCGGCGGGCCGGGTGGCGGGTTTGTGTTCGCCACACCAACAACAACCACCTGCCGTGTGTGCCGTGCCCGGCCTTAACGGGTGCTCGCTGACAGCACTTGGCCCTCAACAAGAAAAGGCTACCCGGGGGTTGGGGGGGAGCTTTGTCTGTGTAGTGTGTGACGGGAGGCAGGCGGTAAGACTGCGTGACACCCGTGGCCTCTGCGCGCCTTACGTAACCGCGGATTCAAAACAGGGTCGATGGAAATCCGCGGCAGTTCCTCCTTCATTTGCCTCCGCGAGACGAGGAGCGGGCGGGCGGGTGGGTGCAAGGCTGGAGACGGGGGGATTTGGAAGCTGCCGCGGATCACGGCTGAGGAGGGGGGGGTTGGTGGTGGTGTTGGTGAGGGAATTGGTGCCAGGAGCCGGCGCTGGTGATAACTAGCTCACACGCTGGTGATAACTAGCTCACACTCACCAGATTCTTCACCGACGCTGTTCTTACCGTGGTCGTGTCGTTGCTGACATGCCGTTCTCTCCGCGGCCCTTGCGCAGCGCTTTGTGACCCTCGGGTGAAATGCGCTCTATAAAATCCTATTATTGTTATCATCATCGTCATCATCATCTCGATCACGAAAACAACTCACCGCAGCACAGCCGTCATCACACACTCACTCACTCTCACTGACTGCGTCGCTCAGATGTCGGTGTCACCGCCTCACTCACCGTCTCCAGCAGCGCCTCACCATCTCGATAACAATAATAATAATAGCATTTATAGAGCGCCTTTCACCCGAGGGTCACAAAGCGCTGCACGAGGCTGCAGAGAGAACGACATTCAGCGGCTCACCCGGCGCTTCTCCCGCCACTTGCGTCAGCATCGCTTGCCACCACCGCACTCATTGACTCTTGCCGTCGGACTCACCAAAGACAAAGATCCCCTGTTTGTAGCCTTAACAGACTGGAGGGGGCAAGTGCCGTTAGCGAGTAGCACCTATGAAGGTCGACACGACACACACGAGGGGGTGGGTGACCAGCACCACGCCCGACTCACCGCACCTATCACTACCACCTCACTCACTCACTCACTCACCCCACTCACTCACCCCCCTGTCAGCATCATAGTCACCGCCTCACTCACCGCAAAAATACAAACATCCCCCGTATAGCCTTAAAAGACTGTAGGGTCAAGTGCTGTGAGCGAGCACCAATGAAAGCCGGAACGGCACCCTAGGGGGTGGATGGCCAGCACCACGCCCGGCTGCCTTTGTCGCCCTAGTGGCGGTGTTTACAGACTGCAGCAGGGACTAATTTGAGGCTGAGTAGACCTAAGGCAGGCCCAGGACCGATTCAGAAAATCGTCACTGGTGTTGACCGTGAGCGGGAATCGAACTCGGGCTGCGTGGTTCGCAAGCACAGCGCGCTAAACCGTTCCACCACCGCTCCCCACAGCACATTCGTCACCACACTCACCCTTTCGCTCACCGCATCTCCTGCCTCCTCAATCCCTCGCCACCTCTGTGACCATCTCAACCACGACCCCGCCACCAGTGGCGTAGCGTGGGCGAGACCACCGGGGCAGTCGCCCCGGGCGCAACATTCTTGGGGGGCGCAAACTTTCAAAAGAAAAATAAATAAAGCAGTAACAATAAATACAAAATAGCGCGCCGTCCCCCTCACACAGAAAATCTCCCAATGACCGAACATTCTTCAGTTTTTTTAACATGACGGGGCAAATAAACGTTGCCACGTAACATTTTTGCCGTGATATTTTTTGTTGTTGCTGACGCCGTAGTCATTTCTCATTCAATACCGGACTGGTGGAAGGGACTCGGGGAGTGGTAACGCTCCACGGGTTATGGGGCGCAATACTTGCCTTGCCCCGGGCGCTGGCAACCCACGCCACGCCACTGCCTCGCCACTAACTACACCGAACTCGCTAGTTTTTCCCCACGTCTGTAACCGGCGTTAGTTGCTCGCTCTCGCCTTCTGTCGGCTTTAACGTCACACTCCAGGCCGAGGCGAATCACTCCGAACTCCCACGACGCTGGGCTCTCGTCCGTGCGAGTGTTTGGCCTCCCCCTAGGTCGACTCAGCCTTGAATGACTTACCGGTGCGACGTGCGAGCATCGCCCCTAGGGAGACAAAGGTGGCCCCGCGTGGTTATTGACAACCGCCCCCGGCCACCCCCCCCCCACACACCGCTCCCTCATGTACAGTGCCGACCTTCAATAGGTGCTCGCTAACGGCACTTGCCCCTACAGTCTGTTAAGGCTACGCGGGGGATTTTTGTCTTTGTTCTTAGGCTTCAATGTTGATTGTTTAATTTGGATTGACGTTGTTTCCCCCCTCGTGTCTGTCTCTCTGTCTTCCTGTCTCTGTGTCCCTATGTCTCCCGCTTTCGCTCGCTCACCCACCCACCCACCCTGTCTCCCTCCGTGTTTGTCTTTAAGGAAGTGACGAGCATCTTAGTGGACGCTGGCAGATTTTTGCCGCTCTTAAGATCGCCAGTTTCACGACCTTTCAGTATATTCGAAGCAGCCTTAATCATTTTATTTTTTGCTGCTTTGGTTTTTATTGGTCGTTTTTTTTCCTTCGTTGTTGACATGCCGTTCTGTTCGCGGCCCTTGTGCAGCTCTTTGTCACCCTCCGGTGAAAGGCGCTATATAAAATGCTATTATTATTAGACGGGGGATCTTTGTCTTTGCTTATACTCGGACCGCTGTGGAACCAGAGACTATCGACGTTTGCTGCCGTCTCCGAGAGTCCCACCAACCCTCCTCCCGTCGGGTTTTTAGGGACATAATTCTCAAAAAAAAAAACCCCACCTCACTTTGTCGGATTGCGGTGCTTATAACCACAGGAGTCGAGTACATTCGCCAATTTTCATCTCTCGCCAAATCGGGACGTCATTAAAACCCACGTCATCCCCTCGCACGGCTCAGACGTTCCAGGTCACACACCACACGTGATTGGACGAGACGAGTGTGGGGGGGGGCTGTCTGGGGCGGGGGGGGGGCTGTCTGGAGCGAAGGTGGCTGTCTCTGTCGGTCGTTCGTTTATTGTGTCGTGGGAATCCCGCTCCCAGAGCTTGCAAGCTCACTGGGTATTCTCTGCCGTAATAATAATAATAAGAAACATCTATCTATCAATGTACTGTGCCCAGTGATGGATTGGTGTCCCATCCTGGGTATGGCCCTGCCTTGCGCCCTGTGTCTGCCGGGATAGACTCCGGCTCATCTGACCCTATACAGGATTTAGCGGTTTCTGCTAATGGATGGATGGATCTATCAATGTACTACTGATGGTTGCTCTTCAGAGCTGTTCTTTCGGGATAGCCGTGTCACTGAGCGCTCCCCCTGTCCTCCTCTCCGACGTTTCGCCTCCCAGACCACGGCACCTGGGCCTGTCCCGTGACCTCCTGTCGGCGAGCCTTCGACACTTCGCGTGGCCTCAAGGTGCACCTGGCCTGGCACGGGCACCGCGGAGATGTCACCGCTGTTGTTCTTGTTGTTGTGGGTGAGGCTTGGGGAGAACTTGTCTCTGCTGGACGACGGGTGATAGCCCGAGGGTCAAGCCTAAAAACGGAGCTGCAGCCGAGGTATGGAACGAGGAGATGGAGTGTTGGGAAGCTCCGGCGTGGATTGTTATAAACATGTCAGGGCAACGGTGCGAAATGGCGGCGTCTTGGCGACACGTTCACCCAGCAGTGGATTGAGCCTGACTCGCGATTGTGGGTGTTAACTCGGGGTCGTTACGAATCATCGTCCCAACACCCGCTGCTATTCGAATCAACGGTCGCAATCACATTCACCAATACATGATAATGTTTTGTTCTATTTTAAAAAATGTCGGTGATTATAGCTACGATTAGATGGATTGTATGATGTAAAAATTCATTCATTCATTGTCAGAAACCGCTTAATCCTGTACAGGGTTGCGGTGAGCCGGAGCCTATCCCGGCAGACACAGGGCGCGAGGCAGGGTGAACAACCGAGGATGGGACGCCAGTCCATCGCAGGTCACCGGGGGCCATTCAGTCAGCAGGTTATTTCACCGATGCAGCAGCATGTATTTGGACTGTGGGAGGAAACCGGAGTGCCCTGCGAAAAGACGCGCGGACACGGGGAGAACATGCACACTCCGCACAGAAAGGCACCCGAGCCAGGATTGAAACCCGGGATTTCCTGCTGTGGGGCTGCAGCGCGACTCACCGCTACGCCACCGTGCCACCCATGTTAACGTTTCGTTACTTTATCATATTTTTGGTGATTGTAGCGGCCCCTGGCGGCTGGCAGGGAACACGTCGTGACGAGACGTGGGCGAATTCCTCGGATTACGTGCAGCATCGGTAGCGCTGCCGCCTCACAGCAAGAAGGAGCCGGGTTCGAATCTCGGGTCGGGTGCCTTTCTGTGTGGAGTTTGCATGTTCTCCCCGTGCCCGCGTGGGTTTTCGCCGGACACTCAATGAGATGAGATTTTAAAAAATAACAACTTAACCAAAGAAAATAGATTCACACACACAGCATTGCACATTATTATCCTATTCTAGGTATAGCCCTGCCTTGCGCCTTGTGTCTGCCGGGATAGGCTCCGGCCCACCGCGACCCTGTACAGGATTAAGCGGTTTCTGAAAATGGATAGATGGATGTTTTTTTTTCTGTCGTTGACATGCCGTTCTCTCCACGGCCCTTGTGCAGCGCTTTGTGACCCTCGGGTGAAAGGCGCTATATAAAATGCTATTATTATTATATTGGCTAGTGCATTGGCTATAGCTACACATTGTATGGGATTGGCTATGATATTGACTGTCGCCACGCATTGTATTGTGTGTTTTCTCCCCCTGTTCTGTGTGGGTTTCCTCCGGGTTCTCCGGTTATCCTTCCCACCAAACAAAACGGGCGGAAGATATATTCCGGAAGTATCTTCCAGAAGGAGCAGATCTCGCCACAAAAACGGATGGATGATTCCGGGAGATGATTCTGCATGGGTTCGGTGTGTTAAATGGCCACACGGGAGGAGCGAGAGGTGAGTGTGGTGAGCAGGTGAGTGAGTGAGTGTGTAGTGAGTGAGTGAGTGTGGGGGGATCAGGTGTGTGGTGTGAAGGTGAGTGTGTGGGGAAAAGGTGTGTGATAATAATAATAGCATTTTATTATAGCGCCTTTCACCCGAGGGTCACAAAGCGCTACACAAGGGCCGCGAAGAGAATGGCATGTCTATACATACAGTCTATAGTGTATACATACAATCCATAGTGTATACATACAGTCTATACACACATTCTTCTTATTATTATTCTATAGTCTATACACATAGTCTATAGTCTATACACACATTCCATAGTCTATACACACATTCTATAGTCTATACACATAGTCTATACATAATCTCTGTGTGTAGGGGAGGTGAGTGGTGACTAGGTTGCTGTATGCTGTGGAGGTGTGTGTGTGGTGAGTAGGTAAGTCTGTGGTGAGTAAGTGAGTCTGTGGTGAGCAGGTGAGTGTGTGGTGAACAGGAAGGATGAGTTCGGAAGATTCTTCCGGAAGCGTTTGTGTGTTAAGTAGCTACGTGGGAGGAGGTACTGGTGCAAAAGTGCAAGTGTAAAGCTGAAATAGTGCTGCCGTTTCAGCAGGGGTAATCGTCGATAAGCGGGGAAATAAATCTGAAATAAGACGTGAACGCCTTGGTGTTGTGTAGACACAATGTGCACTTGTGAAGGATTTGAACCCGCTACCCTAAAAGTGCAGGACTTAAATAATAATAATAATAATAGCATTTATATAGTGTCTGCAGTGTACATATAAACACTTGCTCCATTCCATATCCTAAATGAGAAATCTGGGTGTCACTTTCGTTTCTTAACGAAATTAAATCACTTGTTTAAACCGCTGATACCGGAGAATGTGTGCTTTTCATTTCGTCCCGATTAGATTGTCGCAATGCTCTTCATGGCTGACACACTAGCCCCAGCTTTGTTGCGGTTGCAGCTTATGTAAAGTGCAGCTGCTAGAGTCCAGACCGCAACGAGACAGGACGGAGCCCAACGTCGCTCCCGCGCCTCCGCATTGTCTCCCACGATGTTGACGCTTACTCATTAAGCTCTTCAGGAAATGGATCCAGACAATGTTGATGGTGATGTTGTCTCGCTATGAGCTGCCGCAGTTCGCGTTGAGGTGGCTGCGAGTTGTGCGCTTTTCGCAGCGTATTTTTCTGCTGTAATAATAAACATCTATCTATCTATCTATCGTCTCCGTTCCGAGCGAGAATATTCGGAAGAAGGCGAGGGGCAGTGTGTTGTGCTGGAGGCCCCCCTCCCCCGATTGGGGGGGGGCCTCTGCCCGAGTTGCTCACAAGCGCGCCCTCTCGTCCAAGCCCAAGACATATTTTTACGACTGCATTTCACCTGTTTTGTTCAGTTTTCATCTGTCTGTTAAGCACTTCGAAATTGAGTGCAGACAGGCGCTATATAAAGTTCATTATTATTATATAACAAGGAGGACGATCCTGGAAAACCAGGATAAATGGAAACCTTGACGTGAAGTCTTTAAATTAATAAAAATAAAATACGACGAGACGTGGATTCGAACCCACAACCTTGTACTCCAATCGCAGGCGCTTCGACCACTGAGCCACGGAGAGACGAAGGAGAAGCGCTCTGCGGTGTGTGTTAAACTTTATCTGCGAACACTCTCATTTATTGAATATTATTGCTTAATTAATTATTAGTGAGTAGCGCTGCCGCCTCAC
>JAZEWU010000016.1:3217579-3231184 GCA_036362915.1 Geotria australis
ACCGGCAACTCCACCCACCCGCACCACCACCACCACCACCGTCCGCAGCAGCTGCAGGAGCCGGGGACCCAACAAAGGAAGGGGGGACTAGGGTTGTTTTTTTTTAGCTGCGTTTAATGATCACGCGTCGTTGGCAGTGGCCGGCTTCAAAAACAAACTGTGCGCACATCGATTCGTCGCGTTTTTTCGGTGCAGAATCTCGACTGAAATAGCTGCTTGGCGGCGGCCGCATCACAGGACCGCGGCGTCACGCGGTGCCGCGTGACGCCGGGAGGCGATCGATGGCCTCCCCGATTCGCGAAACCGATTCGAGCGGCGAGTCACACCTCGTGTGTCGACGGGAACCGAGGTTTTTCTCAACAAGCCCGCCGGCGTTTCCCCTGAAAACATGGCAGCAACAAGATGCTCGCCACCGCCTAAACCTCCTGGCGTGTTGAGCGATTCCGGCCGCTGTGGAGATGTGACGGATCGCCAGGGGGTCGCGAGTCGAATCGTGAATCGCGGCGTTACAGTTTTAGATTATTACTGCGAGCGTAGAAGCTATGGCAATGATCCCATGGAACCGTTGACAGAAGCTGAATTGTAAACACACCTTATATAATCACAGTGATGATAAACACAAAACGTGATGACGATCACTGTTGGCAGGGAGGGGAACTTCAGATACAAAGCGCACGACTTTGAATGCAAGCCTAGCGAGCTGGCCTTGCTGGAATGGCAAGGCGTGTGCTTATATCCAGAGTTTACTGTGAGCACGAACGGAACACTCGACGCTTGGGCTGGGCGGGGAATTTGTGCGTGGTAATTTTTATTATTATTATTAATTAAATCAGTCGTCTCACTCTCCACCACCGCGATTCTATCGTCACGAAAATAGATGAATTCGCACTCGTGAATGTAGCGCCTCTAGTGGCTGCAAAGGGGTCACGGTTGAAGACAATTCCGACGGACTGATCGATCCTCGAGCGCGCGACTCGCCCGTATCGCGAGCGCGGGAATCGGATCGGATCCACTCAGCGTCCGCACAAAGCTGCCAGGGAGAAGCAATCGACGGTTGAGCCGCGCTCCGCGGGAACAACAGGGGAGAGCAATTCGCACCCCGAGCCAGCGACCACACCGCAGTGGGCGCCTACACCAGCACCGGTGGCTAAACCAGCACCAGTGCCTACACTTAAGCCGGCGCCTACACTGGTATCAGTAGAGGGTCACAGCGCCGGTGGCTACACCAACGCTGGTGCCTACACCGGAGTCGGCGCCTACACTGGTATCAGTGCAGGGCGCCTACACCGGAGTCGGCGCCTACACCGGTGCCTACACCGTGCCGGCGCCATTGACCCCGGCGCCGCGGTCGCCACCGTCGGCGCCGTGCACCTCGTGGTCCGAGTCGAGGAGCCCGAGCCACGTGTTGAGCTGCTGGGCGCGCAGGCGGCCCCACACGAGGTGGTCGCTCAGCGCCAGCATCTGGGCGGCGCACAGGGCGGCGGCGTCCGGCGCCAGGACGGTGCCGCACCCGAGACCTGCGGGCGGCGGGCAGAGACGCGCGTACGCGTCAGCGACGGCGCGCGGCGCCGGCCGCGCCGAAGGCGACTCTCAGGAATTACGAGCGACCGGATCGGCTATTGCGGTGCCGTCGACGTGTCCCAATACCCGGCAGCGCGGTCGTACAGCGCCCGCGGTCCCGACACGTAACTCTCGCAGCGGCACTAACGTATGGCGCACGAGGTGCCGTCACGCAGCGCTACGGCACACGCGGCGGCGATAGGGCGCTCGCAACAGCCACGCAGCGCTGGCAGCGCTGGCAGCGCTATCGCCCATCATCCACCAACAACGACGACGACCACACGGCACTGAAAATAACACCCAGCCGCTCGGCGGTAGCCACAACCGCCAACACTGGCAAGACGCACGACAGCAAACCGGCGCCGGCCTGGGGGTGCAAGGGTGCGAGGGGGGGGGCAGGCAGCGTACCTCCGGGGAGACGGAGCGACGACCACACGTCCTGGGCCCCCCATTCAGCGGAGAGCGGGGGGCAGTTGATGACGGGACAGACGGTGTTG
Organism: Geotria australis; assembly: GCA_036362915.1. Lineage (NCBI taxonomy): Eukaryota > Metazoa > Chordata > Hyperoartia > Petromyzontiformes > Geotriidae > Geotria > Geotria australis. The sequence goes on from JAZEWU010000016.1 coordinate 3,219,637, forward strand.
CCCGCGAGCACGGGGCCCAGCCCGTTGCTGCGCCCGGCCACGGCCACGAACACCGTGGGGGTTCCGTCCGCTGCACGTCACACAAAGACCCCCGTGTAGCCTTAACAGACCGAAGGGTCGAGTGCTGTTGGCGAGTAGCACCAATGAAGGCCGGTACGACACACAAGGGGGTGGGTGGCCAGCACCACACCTGCCCGCCATCACACCCGGCCGCCTTTGCCTCCCTAACGGCAATAATGTTTTAGTTTTTCCCTATCGCAATGCATAACCGCATTTCTACTTGTTTATTTTACAAATATTGTGCAAGGCTGTGTGTAAATGTGTTTTTTTCTTTGGGTCCGGTTAATTTATTACATTTATAGTTGTATTTATTTTTTATTATTTTCGTCAATTGGCATGTTTGTTGTGTAAATGCACGAAATCCCGTGAAGAGCTTGCGAGCCCACTTGGTATTTTTCCGCTGTAATAATAAACATCCGTCTATCTGTCTGTCTACACGCCGCGCCAGGCTCTCACTGCGAGTCGACGTTATCCCGGCGCATCGGGCGACCCTCGGGACGGACCCGCGGGGGACACAGGACACGACGGGCGTCGCGCACCTTCGTACGACGATTTGATGTCCAGCGTCTGGTCGGGGCCCTTGTGGGCCGAGGAGACGCGCAGGGCGCACGGCACGCCCAGGGCCCGGCAGGCCGCGCGGATCTTCTCCCCGTGCGGCCGGTCCGACGCCGAGCCCATCAGCACCACCACGCGGCCTCCGCCGCCACCGGCCGGGCTGAGCAGCAGCTGGCGGCCGCAAGGCGGCACGAGGCACGACGGGCGTCGGAGCAGGTGGCCCACCGAGAGGGGAGGAGGTACGAGAGGTTGGCGTCACCCGCCGCCGCTTACCGCCACCCCCCGCGCCCCCCACCCGGACGCCGGGACACCACCGCTCCCATCTGCCACCTCCGAGCGAGTCATCCTCAGTGTCCGACGACGCGGAATGGAAGCGCGGCTCGCGGGAAAACACTTGTAGGTACGCGCGCGTTGGCAGAGGCAAAGGTCGCCCGTGTAGCCTCGAAAGACCGTTGGGGCAAGTGCTTTTGGCGAACGTCTACGAAAGCCGACGCAGTACGCGAGAAGGTGGGTTGTGGTTAGTACCCACACCCTAGTGGCGATATGTACGCGATGCAGTCGGTATTCGTCGGGGATATGGCAGACGATCGTCACCGGTGTTGGCCGTGAGCGGGATTAGAACTCGGGTCGCCAGGTTTGTAGCCCAGCGCGCGCGCGCGCGCACACACGCGGGCGCGCGTACCTCCACACGCTCGGCCACCCACTCGAAGTTCCTCTTGACGACCTGCAGGGCGTCCGGAGTCACCTCACGCAGGTCCCGGTAGGTCTGCGCAACAAAGACAAAAATCCCCCGTGGAGCCTTAACAGACTGTAGGGTAAGGTGCCATTAGCACCTATGAAGGCCGACACGGCACACGAGGGTGTTGGTGCGCAACACCACGACCCAACCGCATTTGTTTCCTTAGTGGCGATGTTTACGCACGACACCAGGTACTCATTTGGGCCCGAGTCGACCTATGGGAGGCGCACGCAGAGCTTGCAAAGCTCGATGTCGTCTCTGCGTGCGGCACCTGCTTGTCCTTCTGCTGCGCGCGGTCGCCCGCCGGCCACAGCCTCCACGAGTCGTTGTCGATGACGTCAGCCAGGAGGATCTCCTGCGTCGTCACGCTCACCCCGAACTCCACCTGCGACCACGCAATGACAACGGGGGGGGGATGCGAATTTCAGAACCCCCAATCGTTTCAACATGCCGGTGGGTAGACGCAGTCGAACCAGCGACCTTTGGACGGCGGCGTTCGGCGCGCTACCCGTTAAGTGACGGCGGCTTTGTTTACACCGGGGGTTGTCAACCTGTTGCAACTCAAGGCCCGCTTGGCCCACATGGGTCTGGTCTCCACGAACTGCTCGGTGGGCGCTCGCGGCTCACATGAAGCCCCGGCATGCGTTGCACGGCACCGGCATCAACATATTCCCCAATCATCTCGATCGATACCAGTATCCTGGCGATGCCAACTAACGTCCGCAAATTCCACAGGCAACGACCCCAGGATCGCATCCGCACAGGGCATCAATTGGCGATTTCCGCACAACAGTCCCACCATTCCCCACGAAGGTCCCATCGTTCCCCGCACGGCGGTCCCGAGCGGCGGCGAGAGGTGGGGGGGGGGTCACGTGATAATAATAATAATAATAGCATTTTATAGAGCGCCCAAGGGTCGCAAAGCGCTGCACAAGGCTGTGGAGAGAACGGCATGTCAACAACATCGACGCAGATTAACTGAGAGTCAAGCAATATCGATAAATTATAGGACAGATGACATAAAGACAGCATCCATCCATTTTCTAAACCGCTTGTCCTGGTGAGGATCGCGGTAGCAGCAGTCCAAGGAGAGTGGACCAGACATCCCTTTCCTCAGCAACAGATTCCAAAGAGACAGCAGAAAAAAACATATACTAATAACTCTCCAACAAGCAGGGAGGGAATAGATGTTCCCGAGCAGACGCAGATCGGGATTCTTGACCGTACCTTCATGTCGACGAGCGTGCACACCTGCGTGGCCCAGGCCCGCTCCAGGATCTCGAAGACGGCCTGCGTGGTCCGCGCCATCGCGGCCACCTCGCGGCGCCCGATGAGCCGGCCGGCCGGAGCCAGCCGCGCCGCCACCAGCTGCTCCTCCGACCACTGCGGGTCGTTGTTGGCGTCGTCCTGCCGGCGGGAGCGGGGGGAACCGAACGGAGGCAGAGGGGGGAACACGGAGAGAGCGGAGAGGGGATGGAAACGGGGAGATGAGAGGTCTTCTTCTTTTCGATACTTCGAAGCATGATGGTTATATGACAGTTTCCCATTTCTTTACGCAATTCTTTGCATTTTTATTGAACTCTACAAGGTCTTTTGAGCTGCACAAGTTTGGTAGTAGAGCGCAGATGAGAGGTGAGAAGGGAGAGAAGAGATGAGAGGGCAGTGGGGCAAGGCGAGAGGCGAGAAGAAAGATAGATAGATGTTTATTATTACAGCAGAAAAAATACCCAGTGAGCTTGCAAGCTCTTTACGGGACTCCTGTGGACACAACGAGCATGCGAATTGCTGAAAGTAAAATTAACACGTATACAAGAAGGGAGAGAACAGAGACAAGACGTCGGTGGGGAGACAGAGGAGAGAGGGGATCGAGTGGCCGATCGGACGGGCGAGTCAGCGAACGAGTACCGAGCGAGCGAGCGAGCGAATACCAAGCGAGCGAACGAACGAGCCCGCCCGCCCGCCCGCCGGCGGCACGGCGAGCGCCAGCCGGCGCGTCGCACCTTGAAGAAGAGCTCGAGTTTCGGCGGAGCGAAGCGCAGGCCCTCGGTGACGCCCGGGTTGCGCTTCAGGAAGGAGCCCGTGGCGACGCGGCGGCACACCCACTCGATGGGCACCATGTCGCAGCGCTCCGCCACGAACGCGGTGGGGCCCTGCGGCTGCACGAACGCCGTGCGGATTCCTGCGACGCACGACCACGCTCGGTCGACGAATGTCGGAGCGGCTCCTGCGACCCACCCTGCCCGCACACCACTCCCCTCCTCGAGGTGGACTCAGCCTTAAATGCGCCCGCTGTGTGCAGGGGAGAATATCGCCACCGCGGAGACGGCCGAACGCGATGCACGCGCTCGGCACGGCGGCGCGGTGGTAACATCTGCGCCTCACATACAGGAAAGTCCTGCCCTTGAAGCGGTTCGATTCCCGCCTGGAGCACCTTTCTGTAATGAGTTGGCTCATTCTCCCCCCCCCGTTTTGGGAAGGTTTCCTCCGGGTTCTCCGGTTTCCGGCCACAATAAAAAAAAAGGATTACTGTATTCATTCATTGGCCGAAAACATCGTAATATATAGGAAAGCAGTGTCTGGCGGGCTGCCCGGCCGACTCCTCCCCTCTCTGCGGTTACCTCGCTACGCCTCCGTATCTGTGTCTCATCCATAACCAGGCGTGGAATTTGCGGACGTTATAACCCGTACTATAATTATTATTAATTACACGTGGCTTAGCAGAAGGTTACTCTAGTTTATTGACATCGTATCAAAATGTATTCGTGTAGATTTGCACGACTCGGCCGTATGGGAATCTCTCTTGCGAGAGAGAGCTGCTGATCGGGATTAACCGTATCGAGCGTTCCCGCTCTCTCCTTCGCGACGTTCCGCCTCGCGCGGCCATCCCGAGAAAGCCGCTCTCATCATCGAGCGACGATGACAACGCGATTCGCGTCGTCGTCAGAGAAGCGCCGCGCGCTTCCGGCGGCCGAGACTCCCAGCCGGTCCGTCTCCGCGGCAACATCGCCGGCTGGCCGTACCGGCGCGCTGCAGCAGGGCGAAGACGGTGGCGGCGGTGCGGTTGGACAGCGCCGCCTTGCCCTCCATGTGGTCGCGCCGCGCCGCGTTGCCCGCGGTGATGCTGTCGAGCGACTGCATGAGCACGCGGCCGACATCCCCGTCCACGGCGAACACGGCCTTCGTCTTCCCCTCGGCCAGCTTCTCACCTGCGGTGGCACGGGTGGCACGGGTGGCACGGGCGGCACGGTTGGCAAGGGTGGCACGGGCGGGACGCGCGCTCGCAACGGGGGGGGTGTTCGGCACGGCGCTGGCAGCGTGCCCGCGCCGTAACTAGGCCGACGGTCACATGACCTCCTCCACATAAAGTTCTGTCGCGCTTGCCGCGTCCGTCACTTGTATCACCGATACCGTCACCCCGCGCCACCTCCGTCGCTAGCACCGTCGACGACAACCGCCGTTCGCCATCAAACGGCGGTGACGTCGCCACGGCGCTTGTGCCCGGCCAGATGCACCGCCCGCGGCACCTCGCGCTCCCTCCCACTTACCACGCAGGACACCACGAGGAACCCGCCCATCCATCCCCACCCGTGGGAGCAGCACAACGCGAGACGCGCACGAACGAGCCAGCGCACCGGAGGAAACCGCGATACGGACCGGAATCGAGCGGGATCCAATTCGAAGGGACCTGCGCGCCCGCACCTCCTCCCCGAGAGCTGGCAACCCCAAACAGAGCCCGCCTTGTGCGAGACGGGCGCGCGCGTGTGAAACCCCACATTTAGCGCGATTAGACCGGAAAGAAATGAATGCCCCCTCGGGAGACAAAACGTCCGCACTGAGGGCGCATTCTCTCTTCACGAGGGACGTGGTGGGACTCTGCCAAGCAGCCCCGGGGGGAGTCGATGCAGAAACACGCACGACGGCGTCTGGGTTAACGGTCGTAACGGTACGACGTGCGCATATCCGACCGTCGGATATCCGCCCTCGACCGGTTATAACCGCCCACACACGTTGCAGCGGTTGTGTCCGGTCATCGTGAAGTACAGTACTCATTTAATAAATACTGTAAAGTTATAACGTCCTCTCTTAACGGATGTATTGCTTAGCAGACAAGCCCCAAGAGCACACCCTGTCCCTTAAAAGAGGTACGCCTGTACGTTAGAATTGGTACGGCAGATAAGTGACGGTTGGATTTAGCGACGTTGTACCGTATAAGCATTGACGAGATTCGATCTCGAACTTTCTGCGGCTTTGAAAAAAGTTAACTCAGATGCGATTACTGCTCAAAGCATTAATCATCAACAGTTGGTCGTTCTATACATAGAAGGGTCCCCGGCCATAGGAATGAGGAATTTCCACCGCTAACAACGATGACCAGTCAGGGAGGAGGCCGGGTGGGCCAGAGGTCAGAGCGTTGAGCTGGCACCAGCTTTGATCCAAGATTCAAATCCAGGCAGCCCACGGCCTGGAATTAAACGTCGCGAGTCGATAGTCACAGCTCAATCGCTGATGAATGCACAAAAGATAACAGTATTCTATTTGGTTCCGCAGCTAATCGGCTTAAATTAAAACGCGCTCGAGAATCCCAAACATTTGGATCGACCGTCACGTGCCGAGAGTTACGCTCCGCTGGCTTCTGTGTGGAACCAGGGGTCAGTTGACAGAGAGACGGGATCTCAGCGGTAGCTCCGTGGTACCCGCTCCCACGGGCCGTTATCTACGCGGAAGGGTCGTGCCGCTCCGCGCGAGCGTTCTGAATGGACTGTTCGGAGCGCGAAGCTACGCGGGCCTACCGATCGGTGTCGCATGGCGCAAACATTAAAGCGAAAACAACAAGCCCGTGGCGACGGTCTGCGATGAACACAGCGCGACGAACGCAACGTGTCCTCGGCGTTGTGCAACTGCGCCGCGCAGAGTCAACGAAACCTCGATGACGGGGAAGGTGATTGAGATTTTGGGTCCAAGAGTTCGTGTCCAGCGTCTGTTTGCTTTATTCTCACGCAGCGAGTCCAAACAGACCGTGGCACGTGATGTGACTGCACGATCGAGGGCAAACACGGGATATTTTTTTAAATGTGAAAGTCCATAGCACAGGACGCACAGAGTGTGCTCTCGTAAACTTACAAACAAACAACAATTCTTGATGCAATTTTTGTTTTGACACTACTCCGGCCACTCGCATCAACACAATCCCGTACTCTGCGCAGCTCATCACAGCACCTACTCCACACACCGCGTTCACGCACAACCTTCGCGAAACGCCGTTTCTCGGTCGCGGCACCCACAACCTGGAACAGCCTGCCACACCTATTGCGTCAAACACAGTCCCCTACAGCCTTAAAAAAAAAACTCTTAAAAAGTCACCTTTTCACCGACTCACAACAAACCGACTGAGCAGGGCTCCGCGCCTCCGAAACAACGGGTGCAACGCGCCCGGAGAAAATGCGTGCGTTACAAAAGTAGATATTATTGATTAGTTTATCAGTCTCATCATCAGCCACGGTTAATTGACCGCTGTGTGAAGGCCTCCTCCGCAAGCCACAGCCGTCAGTCGTTCACGACGACTGAGATATGCTCGTCAAACAGCGCGGCGGTGTCAGGCGTACTGCTACCAACTGACGTGTTCATCCGTGCTGGGATGGCGGTGGCAGTGTCGTGTTCGGTTTCGAGTTACGAGCCAAACTCCTGACGTTATTCCGTGAATCAGACGTGGCATTAAACGATGACAAACCTCCAAAAACGACGCTACCCCGCGTGTGTTTGTAAGGCGATATTGACGAACGTTTTATTTTTGCATTTGTTTTGCTTGTGCTCCCAACGCAGCAGCAGATACTTATTTTAAGACGACAGCTGCAAAACCGTCTCTCTCGCACTGATCTAGGTTTTCACGGCTCGATGCATGAAGATTGCTTCGCAAAGCTGTTATTTCGGGACAGCCGTGTGGAACGCTGCACCTTCCTTCTGTGAGGGGGAGCGCTCGACACGGATATCCCGAAAGAACAATTTTGGAAAGGAATTAAATGCTCTCTCTTACAAATGGCCAGGTTTTTAACAGACCCAGGATCCTAAGAGGCGGGTTATTCCCTCTCTATTCCCGCCTTGGGCGCCTTTCTGTGTGGAGTTTGTGTGTTCTCCCCCTGTTCTGCGTGGATTTCCTCCCGTTTCTCAGGTTTCCTCCTACAAGTTAAAAAAACCCTAATTAATTAAATGGCTGATGACATCATAATATATAGGACGCAATGTGTGGCAATATGTTGGCGCCGGCAAACCGCATGGCTGTCTCCTCCGAATTAATACATTCGACATTGAAGTAATATGTTCCACGCGTTATAAATTGTAATTATTATCTCTCATTCCCACTGTATCTCTCCGGCCGTCTCTAGTTAAGGGCGATGAGAAAGGGCCATCGACCAAAACGTCATAGATTTCTAAAATCTATCTTAATGCCACAAAAGTCTTACTGATAAACGCGTCTCGATCACGTGACTTATTATTCTAATCAATTAGAAAGGGCTCTGCCTAATTTGTGGAATTGCCCTACAGCATACCATGTCAAGCACAGAGGCCTGCCTTGTGATATTTAAATACCACAGCACACCACGCTCCTTGCAATGGAATAGCCCAAACATCCTAAATGCAGTTAAGTCTATGGGTACCCTTTTCACTTTACGATGGCCTCACAATACGATGAAATCACTTTAAGATATACGCTTTATAAAAACATTAGTACCACATTACGATCAAATTTGACTTTACGAGACGCGTGAGAGTGGGTGGCGCGGAAACCAATCAGTGATGCACACGCATGCCACTTGGGTTGCTTCACAGCCAATAGCAGCGCTTTTTAGTGTTTACATCCCAGTGTTTACTTCTCTTTTGTCTGAAACACACGTGTGCTGCTCTTACTGTCCTGAGGTATTATTGGTCTCACTTTATTATGGTTTCGCATTCAGAAACGTATTCTGGAACGGATTACACTGATGATGTAATACTACTCACGCATCGATCGATACCTGCATTATCCTAAACGGCTTGCCTTTTGGCAACACTTGGCCAACACTGAAACAAGGCTATAAAGGGAGCCGTCTCTGGTGTGGGCAAATCAGTTTTAAGGACAATGCATACATTATCAAAGCATTTTGTTTGCATGTTTTGCCACAAAGCATGTGTGGCTTTTTGCAAACTGGACACTTTGTGAAACGTGTATGTGGTGTTTCAAGATCTAAACGCTTGTATTATTTCCAGAAAGGGGTAACCCCTTGTGATTTTCACAGCATACCAAAAGCAGTTTCCTCCTTAAGGGCGTTCACACCAAGCCTCCCGCCAACACAAACCATTATTAATCTTTTACAAGCAGTTCATCATCCCAAACACCTGTGAAGGAAGCATTTCCAGAAACAACTGCGCCTTTGCGAATCTCACATGTGGCCTCTGTTCACAGGTGGATTTATGACTCTGTTAAGCCGCGAGCTCGCTCGCACACAATCTTAACAGCAGCAGCACAACACAGTGAGCAAAGCCTACTCCGCTCTCACCACGTGCTATCCCATGCCATGCCCTCAACCCATGCCCTCATTGAAAGGCCTTGCCCCGTCGGGGCATGTCTGTCTGGAAGGGGTGCTGGGATGGGCCCTGCAACCACTGAATGGACCCCCCTCCCCCCCACTGGCTTTGGCCCAGCTTCTCCTTAGCGATGAAACAATGTGGTGGTGGTGGTGGCCCACACGCAGGCTTACTGCCCAACTTGTCCCCAGTCGAGACTGGGCGAGGGCATTGCAGCCCTCATGCAATGCCCTAATAACATGCAATGCCCTAATAACATGCAATGCCCTAATAACATGCAATGCCCTAATAACATGCAATGCCCTAATAACATGCAATGCCCTCATCCCATGACACAATCCCACGCCCTCACTTAATACCGAAATGCAATAAAGTACTCGAATTGTACTTTTTGATTATAAATATTGTTCGTGTTGGTTAAGTCGCAAGTTTGGTGTATCGCAGGAATCCCGCTTCCAGAGCATGCAAGCTCACAGGGTATGTTCTACCGTAACAAAACATCTATCTGTCCATGATGGTTGCTCTTCGGCGCTGTTGTTTCGGGACAGCCGTGAAAAAACCTACATCAGTAACATCTTTCCATACCCTGAGCCACACAAACACTCAAGCAAATAGGCGGTTAGGCATTACCCGGTTACCCCTCCGAATCGGATAGCCCACGAAGCAGCGGCTCATTGTACCTGCCAGCACCGGCTCCATCGCTGCAGCAGACGGGGAGAGAGATGCGAGAGACACGTGGCGACGGAGACAACGGGGGGGAGGAACGAGAGACGGACTCCGCGGAGACACGTGGAGACAACTCGGAGCTCGCTTCCACGTGGCGACAGCAGCTACAGCTACAGCAGCGAGTGACGGCGGACTGGGGGACGAGACGGGCAGAAAAGACTGTCGCACACACACACAAGCCACGCCGCTCGCAACGCGCGGGAAGCTCCTTGCTAGGATTTCTTGTCACTCGTTCACTGCTCCGTCCCCTCCCTCTTCACAGCGCATTCCAGAAAGTCGCAAACCCCCGCGACCCCGCTCCCTTTGGAACGAACCACTTCCGAGTTCCACCGCCTCTTGTTAAATAAGCTTACTGCGTGGGGGGGGGGAGACACGTGTGTTTTACTTAGTTTCGACCGGAGTCAGCGGCGGCGGTGCTTCACGGCTGGCTCGCCTAAAAGCACACGTTGGCTGCTTTGTGGCCGGTTAAGTAAGGGGTGTGGTATTGTAACGATTACTAACCTAGTTAGCGTTAACGCTTTAACCAATCAACGGTGTTGGCGGCGGTAACAGGAACATAACGGAGTTGGTCTCGCCCGACTTACCCCCCCCCACTTCCCCCCACGTCTCTCGCCACGTGGTTTAGAATTTAAGTTTTGTTAGGTTTCGTGGCGACAATAAAAGACTTCATTCTTCGGCGAGGATTTAAAGACAACGGTGAAGGCTGACAACCGGGTAAGTTTCTCCTCTGCAGCATCAGCGAGCACCATTATCACCAACACCACAATTCACCACCACCACACAATCAACATCATCGTCGTAAAGTGATCCTCACCAGGACAAGCGGTTTGGAAAATGGATGGATGCAAAATGGATCGTTGTTTCGGGCAATGCGCTTGTGGGGGTTCACTCCGCGTTAGGATTCCTGGCTTACATCGGCGGCTGGCGATGTCTGTAAATCTGAACCCACCCAAATCTGGATCGCGGCACCGTGAGCCGGACGGAGTTGGTGGTGGATGATCAAACAACGCCGCTTGTTGATCTAAGCGGCGTGGTTGCCAGGGCTGTCTTCATCCAGCAGTGGATTTGACCAGGGCGTTGTGTTGTGTTCCCGCGTGTGATGGAGGAGGGTGCGCGCGTGTGCAGTCTTGTTGTGGGACTGGTGGCCGGTGCTGTTGTTGTATTGCCGGGTTAAGGGGCTGCCAAGTACAGTGTAGCATTAACCAAACACTGTCGGGCCCACGTGTTCGGTCATGCATAGGTGCCGTGCGGCAAGGAATGGGCACGTGTTCGCTAGCTGCCTGTTCACACCTTAATTTACACGCATCTCACAATCCACTGCTGGATGAAGGTCCTCCCTGCACGCCGTGGGGGAGATGTTAGCCGTACTTCACCGCTCTGGTCTTCAGTGCTGCTCCGATAGCCGTGCATGACCGGGAATCGAACTTTGCTCACCACGTTGTGTTTAAATGGCGCGCGGTGTCGCTAGCTGCTGCGCCACAGCTCCCCCACCGCCCCGCTCCGTTCCACACATACAATGAATGGAGAGCGAATCGTCGTCTGTGAGTTGCGTGCGACATCGCAACTGGGCAGAGCACGGTGAAGCAACTCGCACGTGAAACTTCGCAGTGTTAAAAAGTCACCTCTTCGCCGACTCACAACAAACCGACTGAGCAGGGCTCCTCCGCGCCTCCGAATCAACGGGTGCAACGCGCCCGGAGAAAATGCGCGCGTTTCAAAAGTAGATTATTATTAGTGTTGCATCGGCGTGATGCATGTCGCTGTGTTGCCACCCGTGGTCATTACAACCGCGTGTTTCCTCCGTGCCATAAGCCTCTCCGGAGCGTTGGGCAATAACACTGCCATCCAACCATCCATTGTCAGAAACCGCTTAATCCTGTACAGGGTCGCGGTGACCCGCAGCCTATT
>JAZEWU010000016.1:3231246-3243003 GCA_036362915.1 Geotria australis
TGCTACCCTCAATGTGAATACAGTACCGTATTCTCTCTTTACTGTGTGACGCTCCGGAAAGTGAGACGCGCGACCAAAACAATAAAGTTAAAGAAATTTACTTAACCCACGTCTATCGGATCATAAGACGCAGCCCCCAACGCTTGCTTTAAAATTCTGTACTGGGGGTGGCGTCTTATATATAATCCGGAGAATACGGTATTACACGGGAGCGGTGGGGCAGTGGTTCGTGACCTTTGTGACCCGGGTTCTATTCCCGGCCATTGGTGACCCCATCAGTGGTGAGTGGCGTCTGAACCTCTCCGTCCCCCACAACTTCCCCAAAAAAACCCAACACGGTGAAGTATGGTCCAACAACCTTCCACGACCGATGCGGCGTTAGGAAGCCATCATCCAGCAGTGGATTGACATAGGGCCTGCATTGTATTGTTACGCACGTGATGTGCCTCCCGTTATGATGAGAATCGACCTCAAGAGCTTCCCTTGAAAACAATAATCGAGCCGTGAAACCCCCCACGTCAACACGTCCTTATATTGATGTAAAAACATAGTACACGTGTTAATATCTTATAAATTTTAAACCATCATAAAGACACCTTTCAAAAAGTGTCCATTTTGCTTCTGATTCTTTGCGATTCTTCGAAGCACGATGGTCAGCCTCTGGACATCGTTGTCTTTCAGCTCGTCCTCGAAGTGTTTGGTAGAATTCGCAGGCAATAACCAAGTATTACCTGACAGGGATCGCGACGTGAACGCTTCTACCTTGACCCCCTCCATTTTGCTAAAAGTATACTTTGTGTAGTATATGAAGGAGGCACGTGGTTTGTAGCCACAAGCCGTTGAGGGCGGTACACTGTGTACCGGATGTGGTGTGCCGTGTATGGCTAGATACACTGTTCCGATCGCCGACCCGGAGAGAACAGGCTGACATTATGAAGTTCCTGCTTATCACGAAAATATAAAGATTCGATCAATAGTCCTTTGTTGTTGGCGATATAAATGTTAACCCAATGATATGATTGTGATGTTCCCGTTTATTCTTTCTTGCCATTTCGCTATTTATGTACTTATTTTATCAAACCTTTTACAAAGTTGGTGTGTAAATCCATAGTCTCGGTCACGTAAAAAATTATAATATTATTATAATTTTATTCGCGCCTCTGAGTCGTTCTCTCGTCGATGAATACCTTCGACATTGAATGAATATGTGCGCGTTATAAATGTAAAATTATTATTAATTGTCGTTAACCCGCCTCAACCCGACACAGCCAATCAGTACTACTTCAGCACACCGGTATGTTGGAGAGCGAGCCCACAACATTTACAATGATGGTACGACGTTTCGCTGATAGTTGCAATCGGCTTCATCAGGAACAAGGATCTGACAAGTCCCAACACGCCCTTCCCCGGGCCCTATATATAGAGGGGGTGGGGTGCGGTTTTTGGGGGGTTGTGATGTTATCACCGTGTGTCAACCTATGCACAGGAGTCAGGAGATAATCCAATCACATAAAAAATAACTCGTAGGCTTTCATGACCATTGTTATCCATAGTGAAGCTCTGTTTATGAGTTTAGGTCATGTGATACAAAGTGTGTAAGTGAAGTGCACCCGTCGATATGTTGGAGAAAACGAGCGAGCACACACAGCACTTACCTTCAAAGATGGTACCGACGTTTCGCTTTTCTAAGCCCTGATGAAGCTGAGTGGAAGTCTCAGCGAAACGTCGGTACCATCTTTTAAGGTAAGTGCTGTGTGTGCTCACTCGTTTTCTCCAACATATCGACGGGTGCACTCCAATCACATTACTTAAGTAATGTGATATCTCCCTTTACTGAGTGACTGTGTCGGGTGGAGGCGGGTTTACGACACATTTTAACGTGACCTAACTCATAGAAAGAGCTAGACTCGGGATAACATTGGTCACGAAAGCCTTCGTGTTAAATTTAGTGTGTAAATGTTGTGTTTTGTAATGTGCATCGAACCTTATCGCACGAACGGTGCTCTGTAAAGATCACCGTTATCAACAGCTGTTCAGTATAGCCGTGTCGAGCGTTCCTCCTCCACTCCTTTGTGGCGTTTCGCCTCCCACGTTGGGGACATCATCCGGCTGAGAATCTCTCCAACCTGGGAGGCTCAACACGGCGATCCCAACAGCACAGGTCTTGAGAGCAACTCTCATACGATCGAGCATTGAAAACCTCCATCAACACATTATCACCGCATAAAAGGTCAGACGTTTTATATATTGCCGTTATCACCATCATTCCATGATACATTCCTGGATGAAGGCCTCCTGTTATGGACGAGGGTGGTGAATGACTTGTTTGTTGTTTGTGCACAGTGTTCAAGGCAGTCCATGTTTGTTCTGCCTGACTCCAAAAGCCCTCAAATTCCTGAGGAGCAACATTGTGACTAGCTCTGCCCATCTCTACAGCTCCGCCCGGCTCCCTGCGGCTTCTCCTGTCACCCCCTTGTTCGCGACCACAACCGTAATCCGTGGGTGCGGAGATCATACAATTTGCATCTTTGCCACGGATTTTTGGTCTCTTACGGGAGCGGCCGATTCCTAATTCCTCCCGTAATCCGCAGGGCACAGCACAGCGAAATCCAGACGCGTTCCTCTCTCCGTGTTTGTGCGAAGCTCAGCGGAGGGAGTTAACGGTACTTATATTTCGAGACGGGTGAGCCTGCAAGTGAGACAGGAGGGTGGGCGGACTCAGCGAGGTGGGCGGAGTCGAGGAAGCGGAGCCAGAGAGATGGGCGGAGCCTTTCACCCGAGGGTCACAAAGCGCTGCACAAGGGCCGCGGAGAGAACGGCATGTCAACAACGACAGAAAAAACCATTAATAAAAACAAAACCAACAAAAAATAAATTATTAAGGCTGCTTCGAATACACTGAAAGGTCGTGAAACTGGCAATCTTAAGAGCGGCAAAAATCTGCCAGTATCCCCTAAGATGGCCGTCACTTCCTTAAAGACAAACACGGAGGGAGACAGGGAGGGAGGGTGAGCAACAGGGGGAGACATGGGGACACAGAGACAGGAAGACAGAGAGACAGACATGAGAGGGAAACAACCTTCAACAGATGTCTATCCATCCATTGTCAGAAACCGCGTAATTATAATCCTGTACATGGAGTCTCTCGGCTCTTGCTATCCGCGGGTTTTTCCGACCAACCTCTAGGATTCTAGGATCCGCGATAGGGTCAGTCCACCCCAATATCATCACAGATAAATAATGTTATTTTTAGCCCGGCTATTAACGGCGCCTTGCGACCCCTGGGGCGAAATCCGCTCTTCTTCTTCTTTGCGATTCTTCGAAGGTATTATCTATAGGGGGCGTGCTTTTCTATCCAGAGTGTTCAGTTATAAGTTGAACAAACAAGGGAGTTTATCTGTTCTCACAAAAGGGTGATTCAGTTCTATCAGCCTGTCGGCCTTGTGCAAAAGCGTTTTCTAGAATCATTTGTTCAAGCAGACAAACACTGGACCGGTTTCAACTTTTGTCAGTCTTGTCAGCAGCATCAGGCCTGTTAACGGGCAGCGTAGTGATGTAGGTTTTCATGGCTCGACGTATTGCGACTTTCCATAGCCGTGTTAAGCGTTCCGCCCGGTCCTTCGCCACGTTTCGCCTCCCACATTGCAGGCATCATCAGGGGTGGGAGGTGAAACGTCGAAGGAGACAGGAGGAATTCTTGACACGGCTATCCCGAAAAAACAGCTGTTGAGAACGATTCTGAAACAAGCGTAGTCCTCACAACAATGTTATGGTTGTGTTACAAGACAGTGTTTAATAATAATAGCATTTATATAGCGCCTTTCACCCGAGGGTCACAAAGCACATTTGCTTAAATGTGCTTATTAATACACCGTTGCTAACACGTTTTCTTATTTAATGTTTTAGGGTGCGATGCTGTTACATTTAATTAAAAATAAAACATATTGCAGATGTAATAATTCTCCAAACAACTCGAAGCCCCACAGTATAAAATGTGATCTCGAATTACAACTCCAGTCTCTCTGCCCTACTTCCCGATGAAGGACCATTGCCCGAAACGTCCGCCCTTCTTGGCAGCCACTCCATCACGATGTCCCGACCGCTGCCGTCCTTAAGTGATGACCTTTCCAAGCCTTCTCATATAGTCGACATCAAAATTACACCCTTATCTTGCGCGTTCACCAATCCACGAATTCCTCCCCCTGTCTCGGCATAATTCCAAGCGGGCAGCTCTCTCCGTGCTTCCTTGGCGTACTGCTGAGTTGTTGTAACGCTCGATGGCATGTTATTGCTGTTTTGTAAGTGATGCGTTGGTGGATGGGTAGCCAGTGTAGAATGTCCGTGCATTTTGTGGTTGGTTGCTCGCTCGCTTTGATGTTGAGGACTGCACGTGCTAGGTTCTTTTGGAGACGTTGCAGTTCGGCGCACTGTTGTTTCGTGACTCCTGTGAGGTAATTGCGTTGCAGTGGTCCAAGCGGCTGGCGATGAGGGTGCAGGCGATGGGTCTGTGCTGACAATGATGTCAACTTGTACCGGCGGTGCCGTACTGTCCGTCGCTCCCGTAGACGCCGAAAGGACGACCTGCGACGCTCGACTCCCCGGCAGCCGTCGCTCCTTCCCGCTCTCCGCGAGCGCAGCCGGGCGGCTCGCTCGCTCGCTCGCCCGCCGTCGCCTCTTCGCGTTGGTCCCCCCCCCCAGCTCGTAGCCGCGCGTCTCCGCGACCATGACAACTTTGACCTCTTCTTTTTGCAGGAGGGGGACGGGGGGAGGAGTCTCCGAGCATCGCGTCCCCGCGGTTTGAGACGATGTGCGATGGCGCCGACGCCGGGGGCTGGACGGAGATGGCGGGCGGCGACGAGGTTGGACTGCGGGAGGCATGCGGGGTATTCGGCTGCGTGGCGCAGGGCGAGTGGCCCAGCCAGCTGGACGTGGCCCACATCATCGCCCTCGGCCTGGTGGCGCTGCAGCACAGGTGGGCAACGCCGGGTTTTACTCGCGCCTCTGAATCGTTCTCTCCCCGAATGAATCCATCCATCCGTTTTCTAAACCGCTTGTCCTGGTGAGGGTCGCGGTGGCAGCAGTCCAAGAAGAGTGGACCAGACATCCCTTTCCTCGGCAACACATTGCTGCTCTTCCTGGGGGATTCCCAGGCGTTCGCAGGCCAGCGGAAGGATTTAATCCCTCCAGCGTGTCCTGGGTCGGCCTCTAGGTCTCCGCCCAGTGGGCCGTGCCTGGTAGACTTCCCGGGGGAGCCTTCCAGGGGGAATCCTTACCAGATGCCCGAACCACCTCCACTGGCTCCTCTCAATCCGAAGGAGCAGCGACTCTACTCTGAGGTCCTCCTCAAATTAATTCCCACGAAATTGGAACGAATATGCGCGTGTTAGAAGTTGCGTGGTAGGGTAACGCCCAGTGCTTCATATCAGCTGGAACAGTCCCAAAAACTGTTCTGGGAATTATTTTGACATTGTTTGTTTTCAGCGATTATGTTTCATATCAGCTGGGAACGGTTCTAAACACTGTTCTGGGAATCATTTTGACGTTCATTTTTTTCCAATTATTATTCTGGTTGTTGTAAACCTGTAGGATTATAGGAACATACTGTACGACGGAGACGGTGATTACAAAACGCGCGTTCGTCAAGCACACCCTGCGTGGCCTTAGCGGATGCAATTATGTAACGGGCGACGTTTCGGGCAGTGGCCCTTCTTTGGCGGAAAACGGTCTTCCGACGACACTCTGGCGAGCGGTGGGCACGAGCCAACGAGTGGCGCGGGGCCACAGGTGGCAACCGTGCCATCCTGCCAGCCTGCTACGCGGGGGAATCGGCTCCGTGCTGAGAAGAGCGGTTGCCTACATCGTCACCTATTGTTTATTTTCTCCCTTCAAGGTCACCACAAGGGGTCACTGACGAACGCGTTGAGTTCTTTTGTTATTTGCGCTTGTGCACCGGTGCCAATGCAGCAGCAGCAGCAGCATCGCCAAGTAATTTAATTAGGTGGGGAGTGATAGGGGTGCCTAGTGGTTTCAGGGGTGACCTGAAACCATTTCCCTGAAATATTTACGAGTTAAAAAAACAAACCCCACTGGATTCCCAACGGGCGTTATTCGATGCCTCTAAAGACCAATGTTATCGAATTGCGAAGCCAAATCAAGTCAATTTTCCGAATCGCTGAGGTTAGGTGTGAGGGGTTTTTTTAGTCGTGGAGGTCAATAGTTACGGCTCTGAATGTTTGCGGAAGATAAGAGCTGTTTATTTAGCTTGCGGTTAGTAAGCAGAATTTTATTCACATTCACGGCTGACATCAATGGCTCAAAGTAATATCTGAACCATTCCTCGATCACCTCTGCACCAAATCGCATTGACTGGGGTGGTGAAGTATGGTCTAACAACCCCCTTAATCTAATCGACAGTCATCATCATTTGACTGCTGGAAAAGTCAAATACGGGGGTTGCGGGGTAGCAGTGGCGCGGCGGTGAACTCGCCGCGGTATAAGACCGCCGATCCAAGTTCGATTCCCGGCCACAACTAACATCGGTGACTCGGGACGTTATCCGAACCACGGCTCGATCTCTCCTTCCGTGGCCTCGTCAACTCCCGTTGACCGGCGTGGTGAAGTACGGTCGATCAAACAACCGCCGCGACAGACACGTCGTTGGGAGGCCCCTCATTCCGCGGTGGATTGGCTCAGAAGCTTGTATTTACCTTCTTGATCCGCATTTGTTTGTGGTGTTAGGCAACAGCATGGTTGATTATGCCAAAAGGAGGGGATAACATCAAGAATTTTGGCATCAGACTACCGCGTGGCCTAATGCGAGAGCAAATACGGATCAGACGGCTGGATTATCGCAAGAATAAGAACACATCAATAATTCACAGGTAATGTAGCGTAAATTGGGGGTACTTTGTCGCTCGTCTCGCAACGCCCCTTCAATCCGCCGCCCACCTCCCGACCCCGCGTCTCCCGCCGCGCCGCCATCGTGATCTGTTAGCGCTCGCCGCTCGAGCAAAGTGTCGTCGCCTGAAACGTCGGTTCTTCTTTAAAAACGCTTCACCCGCAAAACCCCGTTACGCCGGGGGGAAAAAAAACCTCAATTTTCAAGGGCACCGAAGCGGGTTCCGTGCGCACGCACCACCGAGACTCGTCGTTAGCGCCGCGTCGGCGTGCGGCGGAGGCCTCGCACCAACGAGAGATTGACAAAGAGCTGCAGCGTGTTTACTTGTGACGCCCGATCGCTTGGCAGACTCCGCAGTTGGCATCGCGGAGCCACGGGGATTCGACCGGCGCTAAAACGTGGCGAGCGCGGGCATGCGCGGAGCGGGGCGGCGGTGCCACTCAGCGCGCGTTATGTAAGTTCGACATAATTCGACTCGACCGTAACAATGCTTGGCCCTGTGCGGAAACCACCGCGGTGAGAGAGGCGCGCTGCTTCGCGACAGGAGAGAGGGGTTTAGTTGTACGGCTCGGTGTTCGAGAATTGCTGTCGGCTAGCCGTTCTTTCGCGATAGCCGCGTGTTCCTGCTCTCTCGTCCGCGATGTTTCGCCTCCCACGTAGGAGGCTTTCATATCCCGAGACTACAGCTACGGAGGGCAATTCTGAGCATACTTCACGCCGGTCGGTGGTGCCAGAGGGGGGGAGGGGGGCGGGGGTGGTTTGAGGAGGGCACAGGACCGGCTCGGATGTCACTCGGAGCCACTGACGTTAGCCGGGTTCGTGGCGCGGCGTGAACCGCGGCGCCTCCCGTTAAACGCTTCGTTAAGGGCGGGGGGGAAGAAAATATAAAAATGTCAGTCTTCATTTCCGCGGAATGCAGATGTTTAAAGATGAGAGCTGAGCAAAATAATTCTGTGTCGAGTGTCAAGTTTATTTTGTTTAACCCGGGCGAGAGTGGTATGAGTGATTTGCAAGAGTATCCGGGGGCTTCAGTCTGCTGCCAATAGGGCGCGATGATTGGCGCGTATCGTCGCCCTTCAGAAATCTGCAGCGCGGTTCTCAACTCGGAAAATCTCGACCGCGACGGCGGCACACGACGGCCCGCTCTTGCAAATTACGTCGCGGGATCTTTAACGTGCACGGCGAGTGAAGCAAACGGCGCGTAGCAGCACCGTCACGGTTCAGACAAACGCAGTGTTAACCAGGGCGGCCGCTAGATTCGAATTGCGAAGCTCTGCAGCAAGCGGCAAGCTCAGTTGGGCGAGCCATGGCGTTGCTGCCCTCGACTGGCGAGCACGAGGAGTGGCGAGCGAGCGAGCTCGTGTTGTGGGCCGATGGTGTGTTCGCGGTTCTGATGCGCGTAACGTGATTGCCCGATACCGAATCCTACCTCGTGCAATCGGATTGCTTACGAGTGGTCACCGGATGCGATTGCGTAATGGCACAAAGTAATCCCGATTCCACTGGCGGTCCGGTCGCGTGTAACACGATTTCATATTGGCGGCCGTGCTGCATGCAAATGGATCGCGTTAGCAATCCAACCCCATGTCATGTAATTACATACATGATGGCAACGCAGCGTCATGGAATTGGATTACATGTGATTCAAATTCTGATTTAAACGGATTACAGATCGTTACATATTACCCATTCATTCAACTTAATTTGATCAAATTACATAATAGCGATCATATGTCATGGAATGTAATTGCGTAATAGCAATATGTAATTTAATTACGTGTAAACAAATTCGATCGCGTGAAATATGATTACATCACAGTTATCGAATCTTGCTAATCAACAAGCGCATTGACGAGCCCGTCTTTGCAGGTAAAACGTAATATATTTAGTTGAGTCTATTGACCTATATCGGGCAGTGCCACAAGTGTGCTACGAGAGCATCCGTGTAAACTCGACCGGCTTTGACACTGCTGACGATGCCCAGAAGTGTCAAAACCGGGCGCCGACGCAAATCGATAAGAGGCCTGATCGGGGACGGCGGACGGGTGCGATTGTTCCGACGCGTCACTTTGCGTCATCCCGCGCGTCACGCCAACGGGGCGCACGTCATATCGTCGTCGCCTCTTTTCGGCGCCGCGTGACGGACGGTGTTGATTGCGTTAACGAAATTAGCGACGGAAAAAATAATCTGCTTAGCGTTTTTTTTTATTATTTTTGGCCAGCGGTGAACTATGAGCGGACGAGTATCGCCAACTGTGACGATGGTCGCGTCTGCCCATCAAACATTGATGGAGAGATGGAATTGGATGTGTATTATTATTACGGCGGAAAATACCCGGTGAGCTTGCAACCTCTGGAAGCGTGGAGTCCTGCGATACAACGAACGGACGAATTAACCAACATGGACAATATATGAAATCAGAAGGTAATACAACGAATTTACTGAACACCAAACATATTAATTGGCTATACACGTGTATCAAAAGATTGATCAAGTTTATTGATTGGCTAATATTTTGAGGTGGGGGGGGGGGCCCGCGGAGAGGGGGATGGAATCGTGCTCACCCTCACGCTAACGTTTCATAACGAAAGTCTGGCTCGGATTTCGACTTCGTTTGTCGGGTCGGAACAGAACTCGGGACCGCCAAAGGGTAGCCAAACCTTAGCCGTATCGATATATTGATAGGGGCAATAAGCGTAATCGATATGCTGAACCCACTAATTCCAAGCGGTTAATGCATCTGGCCACGTCGAGTGAGAACGGGACCGCTAAAAGTGATGCCACCTCCTCGGGTGGTACAGACGAGCAAGACATCGGGTCGGGGGCTCGGGGGCTGTCCCAGCGAGCGACCAAACATTGGGTGAACGGTTGTCGTCAGTCCGGACTGAGACTCCGCGCTAAAGTAACAATAGAAGAGCGCCGATTAACTCGACGCTGCTGCCCACGAGAACGATGCGGCGGCCGCTGTTCCCTGGCACGGGCTCCGAGTGGCGATATACGCGCGCAAGTTAGGGGGGTAGGTGTGTGTGTGTGCGCGCGCGCGAGCGAGAGTCGGTGGTTGCACGTGTGCGCGCGTGTGTGTGCGCGCGTTCACGTCGGTGTGTGCGTGCGTGAGTCGGTGTGTGAGCCGGCGAGCCCCAACAGTCTGTTAAGGCTATACGGGGGATCTTTGTCTTTGTGTGTGTGTGTACGAGCTGTGTGGGTGTTTGCATGTATGCGCGTACGTGTGTGGATGTGCGAGCGTAAATACATACACGCGTGTGTGTGTGTGGGGGGGGGGGAGTGGTGACGTAGTGGATAGCACGCTGCTCTACAAGCTCGGCAAACCAAGTTGGACACCCACCTACAGCCAACATCGGCCACGTATTATCTGATCCGGTCCTGTGCCTCCTCTAAATCGACTCTGCCCTAAACGACCACCTGGTGCACTGTGTAACCCATCAACACTGGGTGAGACGGAGACAGTTGGGTGTGGTGCTGGCCACCCGCCCCCTCTTGTGCCATGTTGTCCTTCATCGGTGCTCGCTAAAACAATGCTCGCCCCAACAGTCTGTTTAGGGCTGCACGGGGGATTCTTGTCTTTGTGGATGTACGTGGCTATTTGTGTTGTTCTTCTTTTCGATTCTTTGAAGCGTGATGGTTATATGACAGTTTCCCATTCTGAGGGGCTTCTGGCATCTGTTGAGCTTCTGGACATCGTTGTCTTTCAGCTCCTCGGCTTCGAAGTGTTTGGTAGAATTTGCAGGTAATACCAAGTATTACTTGACATGGATCGCGACGTGAACGCTTCTACCTTGATCCTTGATCCCCGCTATTTGAGTGTGTTTGATAGATAGATAGATGTTTATTATTATAGCAGAAAAATACCCAGTGAGCTTGCAAGCGAATGGGTGAATGTGTGTGGCTACGTGGGTGCGTGTATACGCGGCGGTGTGACACGAGCGGGTGTGTGTGTGTGCCACCGTGTTCGTGCGTGGGTGGCTGCGTGTGTGGTCCCTTCGTGAGCGTGGGTGCGGGCGTGCGACTGGGAGCGTGGGCGAGGTCGTGAGTGAGCGGGGTCTGCGTGGTGCGTGAGTGGGCGCGCGCGCTTGCACGGATATGCTCGTGTGAATCCATGCATGTGTTGGTGAGCGAGTATGTGCGCTGCGGGCACGGGTTCGTTGGTGTGTGCGTGCGTGCGGGTATATGGGTGGGTGCGCGTCACTGCGTGTGGGATGTGCGTGCATGAGAGAGTGCGTGTTGTGCGTGTGTGGGTGGCCGTGTGTGGGTGTGTGCGGTGCTGGCTACCCACCCCTTGATGTGCCGTGCTGGACTTCATAGGTCCTCGCTAACTGCACCTGTCCTTACATTCTGTTAAGGCTATACGGTGGATCCTTTCTTTGTGATGCGGGTGAAAGCATGTGAGAGTGTGTGTGGGTCAGTACCAGTGTGTAATATATGTGGGTTTGTGTGTGTGTTACCATTGCCCTCTCACACAGACAGCCGCGGGCTCCCCAAGCGCAAAACCCATGCTTAGGTCAAAAAATAAAATAACCACGCTTGAACCGGTTAATTACCGCGGAGTCGGTACGAACAGCATTCGGGCGTCGCACGCCACCTAACTCCGAGCTGCGGCGACCCCGCTCTACGGATATTATAGTCTGGCCGAACAAGCACCGTTCGTCGAATCGGTCCGGCGAAAAGACAAAATTCACGGGCGCTCCGCGCGGCATCGGCGAGCCGGCAGAGCGCGGTCGCGTCGACCCCCCGCGAGCTCAAATAGAAACTGGCGCGCCCCCTCCGCGCAGAACAAGACGCTGGTTATTCACGATCACGATGCGAGCCCTGGGCAAGAATCCTCCGACCGCTGTGCCCATTT
>JAZEWU010000016.1:3266406-3282521 GCA_036362915.1 Geotria australis
TCGTGGTGAACTGAACCATATCGCGGCAGACACAGGGTGCAAGGCAAGGCTATACCCAGGACGGGACGCCAGTGCTTAGCAGGGCACCAGGGGCAAAATTGTCAGCCGAAATAACCTAGGCAGGCAGCAGTAGCGTTTCTTTACACCGTGGGAGGAAACCGGAGTTCCCAGCAAAGCCACACACGGACACGGGGAGAACACGCAAACTTCATGCAGAAAGGCATCTGAGTCAAGAATCGAACGCGAGAATTCTTGCTGTGAGGTGGGAGTGCTAGTCACCGTGCCAGGTGTAAGGCTATGAAGAGGAGGGGTAATTGGGAAAAAAAGGTGACCATTTAATTCCTGGCACCAGAGTCCATGCCTACCACACTACATACAGTCTTACTGATTTTTATGTTGGAGATTTTGAAAAGCGTCAGAGCGTGGAACATGAGAAAGCAAAGAAAAATACCTCCCGTATAGGCTTAACAAGACTGCTGGGGCAAGTGCTGTCAGCGAGCACCAATGAAGGCCACCTTTGTCACCAAAATGGCGATGTTAACACATCGCACTGGTACTAATTTGCGTCTGAGTCAACCTAGGGGAGGCCCAGGACCGGTTCATAAATTCGTCAATGGTTCTGGTCGTGAGCGGGATTCCTGCTCGGGTCGCTGGGTTCCCAGAGCGGCGCGGTAACCGCCACGCGAGGAAAACACACACACAATCACTGCTCAAACAGCAGGAGTGATGTTCAGAGATTAGTTTACATAATCGTCATTGCTGTTGGCCGTGAGCGGGAATCGAACTCGGGTAACCGAGTTCCTAGCGCGTCGTAATCGCTGACACAAGATCACTGACAGAGAATCGCTGACACACAATTAATAGTAATTATTTTACATTTAAAACGCGCACATATTCATTTAATGTCGAAGATATTCATTCGACGAAAGGCGCGAGGAAATTGCAGCGAGGCAGAGGAGGCAGCCAGGCGGTTTGCTGGCGCCACATACTGCTTCCAATATATTATGTTATCGGACAACTAATGAATGAGTGTTAATTTTAAGTTGTGGGAGTAAACCAGAGATTGGCAACGCGATGCGTCTCACACCTGCGTCTCCCCGTGTGTGTGTGCCTGTGTCTCTGGGGAGCAGTAGCTCAGCGGTTAGCGCGCTGGGCTACAAACCTGGAGACCCGAGTTCGATTCCCGCTCACGGTCAACACGAGTGACGATTTTCTGAACCGGTCCGGGGCCTTCCCTAGGTCGACTCAGCCTCAAATGAGTACCCAGTACGGTGTGTAAACATCGCCACTAGGGAGACAAAGGTGGCCGGGTGTAGTGCTGGTCAACCACCCTCTCGTGTTTCGTACTGGCCTTGATAGGCGCTCGATAACGGCACTTGACCCTACAGTCTGTTAAGGCTACACGGGAACTCTGTCTTTGTGTGCCACCAGGAGCCACCAGCGTCATTGTGGGGCATCCCATGGATACGGTGAAGGTGTGCGCATCGCTGCACTGCCAGCAACCGCTCTCGCAGCACGACCCTTGTTTCCCGCACCGCACACGCGAGGACCACTTCTGCATCCCTAACCCTTGTAATCTTATTATTAAATCCCCCCCCCACCCCTCCCGCACCTTGCAATCCGCTCCCCTTTCAGCAGCACTAATGCAGTGCCACCCCTGCATCACTATTCTTGCAGCACCGCACATGCAGCAGCACCACTCTTGCAGTTACGACCCTTGCATTGCCTTGCAGTATGACCGACATTTCCCTACCCCTTGCATCCCTACCCTTGTACCTCTATACTGGCATCTTCACCCTTAACACCGCACACGCAGCACTGCACGTGCAGCAAGGCTATAATTTCTCTACCCCTTGCATCCCTAACTCTCACAACGCAAACCTTGCTTTCTCTACGCTTGCAACGTCACCCTTAGCACCGCACAAGCAGCACCGCACACGCACCCCGACCGTTATTTCCGCTTTCAAATACCTTCCCTATGCTTGGCATGCCGAACCCTTGCAGCGCCGGCACGTGCAGCACCGCCCTTGCAGCGCCACCCTTGTTTCCCTCCACGCTGGCGGCATGACGAAGTGCACGTTCGACTTTTGAGAAATAAGCGTCGCTGGCTGCGGTGACGAGAGTAAAGGGACACGGTGGCGGGTGGCACAAGGTCACGGTTCTGACATCGTCGCCAGCAAGTTTCACAAACCTCACAACCGCTATCGGCGGGCGCGGGGGTCGCGTATAATCATACACATTAAATCAGGCGAGCAATTGTCTCTCGAGCGACGTCTCAGCGCAGTTTCGACGTGTCTCAGCACGTTGATACCACGCCATATTCGCGTGACTTTGGAACGGCTGTACCCCTGTCCTCCCCAGCCCCCATTCCACTGTGAAGTATCTACACCGAGTTATGAAACATAGAGGACTCACCCCCTCCCGCAGATGTGAATCATTAACGCGGCAGGTGAAATTCATCCCGCTGTAAAACCACAGTCGAGCGTGCTGCTGCCGCGTATCCCGAAAGCGGGGCTGGGTGTCGATTGATACCTGTTGCTCCTGTGCCCACCAAGAAAGTCCATGGATACACGTGTGTTTGTCTGTGTCTATTATGTAACGGTTAGCCTCGCTGCGAAACGAACCAGGCGAACCGAGTTCGATTCCGACTCACGGCACACACCACTGACGGTTTTGAGAACCGGTCCTGAGCTACACCCCTCCCCCTAATTCGACTCAGCCTTAAATGAGTACCTGGTGCGGTGTGTAAACATTGTCACTAAGGAGATAAAGGCGGCCGGGCGTGGTGCTGTCCACACCCCCCCCTCGCGTGCCGTACTGGCCTTGATCGGCCCTCGCTTACAGCACTTGACCCGACAATCTGTTAAGGCTATACGGGGGTTATTTCTCTTTGTACGTTATTATACGGGGAGCGGTGGCGCAGTGGTTTACGCACAGCCCTACATGAACCCACTAGCTGGGTTCGTTCCCCGACCCCGGCTAAACATCAGTGACGAGCGATATCCGAACCGGTGCTGGGCGTCCCATAGGTATACTCAGCCTTAAATGTAGAGCGTGCGGACATTATTAGAATAATAATAGTATGTTATATAGCGCCTTTGAGGATCAGACATCAGTGCTTGCCAAAACGTGTACATTCCCGGCCTATAGACAGCTGCTCGCTTATAGAATCTGCTCCCGTCCCCCTTAGAAACAGTTTGTTGAAGTCTACCTGGGGGATGTTTGTCTCTGTGGACAGACGCGTCTGCAGGCTGCCTCCGGGTACCGCAACATGTTCCACTGCATGTCCTCGATCTACAGGAGGGAGTCGGTGGGTCTGCGCGTTACCTACACACACGCACACACGTGTACACATCAGCACCAGTGACAGGGTGGCGCAGCGGTAACATCCGCGCCAAGGCGCGTCGCAGCCGCGGGTGTTGCGACACCCGCACTTTCACAGAAACATGATTCCATCCCTCCCACTTTGTCCTGTAACACCCGCGGCTGCGACGCGCCCGGCGCCTCCTGCCCGAGGCGGTTCGGGTTCCCGCTCCGGCCGCCTTTCTCCGTGAACTTTGTGAATAGCACTACCACGCTGGTGTAATATATATATACACGAGGTTTTACCCTTTCTAGCAATAATACAAGTGTTAGGCTATTAAAACACCAGATATACAAATTTTCAAAGCGTCAAATTTGAAAAAAAGCAACACGTGCTTGTGGCATAATATGCAAAGAAGGATGCTGTGGTAATGTTTACCATTGTCCTTGAAACTGATTGGCCCACACCAGAGACGGCTTTCTGTACAAGCCTAGTCTCGCCAGTGATAGCCAAGTGTTGGCAAAAGGCAAGCAGCTCAGGACAACGCAGACATCAATGCATTTAGTAGCTTGTGTAGAGTTGTTACGTCGATAGTACTCCATCTTGCTCTCGTCCAACAACAACACTGACTGACTCGTTTGCTCACTCATCGGCTCACTCCCATACTCAACAACAACAGCCGCCGTTCGCCACTAAGTGGCTGTGAAGTCACCACCTCGTTTCTGTCTCCCCGTCACCTCATTTTCACCTCGTTTCTGTTTCCCCGTCGTCTCATTCTCACCTAGTCTCTGTGTCCCCGTCAGTGACGGGCGCGTCGCAGCCGCGGGTGTTACGGGTGTTGCGACACCCCCACTTTCACAGAAACATGATTCCATCCCCCCCCACTTTTTCCTAAGGTAGTCTCATATCATGGGACTACCTGCTGCGACACCCGCACTTTCACAGAAACATGATTCCATCCCCCCCACGTTTTCCTGTAACACCCACGGCTGCGACGCGCCTGCCCGTCACCTCGTCTCTCCCTCACCTCGTGCTCCGTTGTGTGACCGCTTCCCGCCATTAGATCATTCGTTTCGATTCCACACAGCACATAGGTGCGGCGGGGGCGCACCCCCCGTCCCGCACGCCCATTGGTCCAGGGGGCGATGTACCTGGCGAGCACGGACCAATCAGGAGACGCCCGTAGCGATTAACGCGCCGCTCACACGTGCTCACTTTGTTTTGATCGCGTTTATTATTATTAGATTAGATAGATTAGATGTTGATTATTACAGCAGAAAAATACCCAGTGGAGCTTGCATTGGTTAGTTGGAACGTTTGTTGTGTCGCAGGAATCCCGCATGCAGTCAGTGAGTCAAAGTTTTAATCAAAGTTGAGAGGAACCGTTGAGCTACGTAGCTCTTTTTAACAGCATTTGAAAATGATGAGCACAAGCTCTGCGGCCCTCTGTGTTATAAGATGCTATCGGCCAAGTAATACGTTTAACGGGTTCAAGTGACCCCTCTAAGCCACCGAATTAAAGATCTTCATACTTGGATCAAAGTGCGGACCCTGGGTGGCACCACAGCTGTGGAGGCGATGAGAGGAAAAAGATGGGGGTAATCATCTGCAAATCGGTCTGAATTTCTGCCAATTGTATATTCTAATCAAACCATTCATTAACTTCACAGATTGAAAAGTAACCGCTTCGTGGAAGAACGGCGGGCGGCCAACAGACTTTGAGCGATAAAACCCCAATGAACTCATTACTTTCATACGGGATTTGGCCAATTCTAACACTTTCTGTAAATGATGAGCCTGCCTCTAATCGGCCAGACACGTGGCTTGTGCTGTCTGGAAAGACGTCATCGAACAAGGGGCAGATTCAATTGGGAGAGGGTCGGTCTACGACAAGAGGATAAGAGACTTGGAATAGGGCCAGGCAGCTGACAGCACGGTTGGGGAAACCAAGCTGCAGACTATGGGGGTAGGGGTAGCGGAGCATATTCTGAGAGTCTTTCGTAGACATTCACCTCTGCCTTAAAGAGAACTGATAATTACTGCTCAGGTTAACAGTAGTCCCAGACTGGCAGACACGCCTCGCTGAACATGACTGACGATCACCGCCCCCCCCCACAGACAGGAGTCGACAGATTGGCACCGTTTGTGCGCCACTGGCACGCACACGTGGTGCGAATTGAATTAAGACTTCTTAAAGCAGTGGGTGGTGCCCCGTCCCTCCCAATCAAGACTACCACAGCGCCCCCCCCACCCCCCACGCCCCCTTTCAGGTTACTAAAGTCACACTAAAGAGAGAGGTGATGTCCATACTGCTAGTCAACGCGTTAGCAAGACGTCTGTATCATCTTGTATGTTAGTGTGTCTTGTGACAGTAAGGCGTGAGTTCCATGTTGTATATGTTAGCGTGTATTATCGACGCAACCTCTCTCTAACCTTCCTCGCTCACATTAAACGTCTCTCCTGCACAGGCTCCGTGCCGCAGCCTGTTCACGCGGCAGGATGACAAGCGTCTCTATAAGAGCGACAGCGGCCCGTCACGATCTAGTGTAGCTACACACCGAGGCTGTGCCCCAAGGCTGAGTGCGGAGAAGCTCTGTCGATGAAGTGAGGATTTCTGACCGTAGAGTTGCAGACTATGGGGAGCAGCAGAAGAGTGACCCTATTAAGAATATACGCGGGTGAGAAATAGGAGTCTCTAGGGCAATGGCGGCGACACGGACACCAGCATTGGTGACCAAGACAATGACGACTCTGATGGTTGCTCTTCAGAGCTGCTCTTTCGGGATAGCCGCGTCGAGCGCTCTCTCTTTCTCTCTCGTGACGTTTCGCCTCCCACGTTGGAAGCATCATCGGTACAATGAAGACTCTGTAATGATGTAGGTTTTCACAGCTCGGTGGATGAGAATAGCTCTCCGTAGCTGCAATTTCGGGATAGCCGCGTCGAGTGTTACTCCTCTCTCCATCACGACGTTGTTGGAGGCATCACCGGGAAGCCTGATGATGCCTCCAATGTAGGAGGCGAAACGTCGCCTGCGAGAGAGGAGGCGCGCTCGACACAGCTATCCCGTATGGACAGCTGAGGAGAGCATTTTTCAATGAACACTCGCCCATCGTCCATCAGTGGCGGAGGAAGGGAGGGGAGTCTTGACCCTGGAGTTGTAAATATAAATAAAATGTTAGTACTGTATTTTGTTTGTTTTATCCTAGTATTTTTGAACCCTTGCTGTTGTGTTCCGATCCTCTATATTGCCCTGTACATATGACAGAATTGACAATAAAGTTGAATTGAATTGAAAGGAAGTCGGGAGTGCCGACCAACAGCGAACAAATGACAACCCAGCCTTTACCCGAGCATCCCTCAGTAATTAACATCCCTTGTGTGCTATCGCCATCTGCTGGCTGCACGCGCATGGTAACATTGAGGGACGACAGCCTAACAGTGATTTGTTCCATCCATCCATTACCATAAACCGCTTAATCCTGTACATGGTAGCGGTGATCCGGGGCCTATCCCGGCAGACACAGGGCGCAAGGCAGGGCCATACCCAGGACGGGACGCCAGTCCATCACAGGGCACCGGGGGCGATTTAATCCACAGGCCAATTAACCTATGCAGCAGCATGTCTTTGGACTGTGGGAAAAAACCGGAGTGCCCGGTGAAAACCCACGCGCACACGGGGAGAACATGCAAACTCCACACAGAAAGGCACCCGAGTCGGGATTCGAACCCGGGTGCTTCTTGTTGTGAGGCGGCAGCGCTACTCACTGCGCCACCATACCGCCCCTGCGATAACTTCCTCCCATCCTTATCTTCGCGTGTCCCGCTACACAGGCGCTGGCTTTCTTCAAGGGAATGTCCTTCCCTCTGGCGAGCATCGCCGCCTACAACTCGCTGGTCTTCGGGGTGTTCAGCACCTCGCGGCGAGTCCTCGAGTCTCTCAGACCGCCGGTGGGGTCTCACCAGCACGCCGCGTCGACCACCGTCACGAGCAAGCCGGCACGCACCCCCGTGTCCGAGCTGGTGCTGGCGAGCGCCGTCACCGGCGCCGTGTCCGTGATCGTCGGCACGCCCGTGGACCTGGTCAAGATTCGGCTGCAGATGCAGACGCAGAATCTGGGCATCGGTGAGTGACTTGACGGTGTCATGAGACAGAGAGAGAGATGATTCCATCCATCTATTTTCAGAAACCGCTTAATCCTGAGCCGGAGCCTCACCGCGGCCACTGTATTTTGGACTGTCTTATTTGAAAAATGTGTGCAATGCTATGTGTAAATGTTTTTTTGTCGTTGGTTGATTTAAAATCGGTCACTTATGAATCTTGTATTATTTGTGAATTATTGTCAGCAATTCGCACGCTTGTTGTGTCGCAGGAGCCCCGTACAGAGCTTTCACGCTCACTGGGTATTTTTTTTCTGCTGTAATAATAAACATCTTAATCCCTGCTGTGCTCGCCAGGCCTTCAGCCGAGCAGGCTGTACCGAGGCCCCATCCACTGCGTGTGGCTCACGGTGTCGCGCGGGGGGCTCCGGGGCCTCTACCGCGGGGGCTGTGCCATGCTGCTGAGGGACGTGCCCGGATACTGCACCTACTTCGTGCCCTACGTGCTGCTGTGCCAGCTGTTCACGCCGAGCGGGCAAGCGGAGCCGTCCATGGCCGCGGTGTGGGTGGCAGGAGGGATGGCAGGTGATGCGGCTTGTGTCGATGGAACGGCGTCGGTTGTTTTCACGGATCCATCCGTTTTCAGAAACCGCTTAATCCTGTACAGGGTCGCGGTGAGCCGGAGCCTATCCCGGCAGACACAGGGCCCAAGGCAGGGCTATAGCCAGGATAGGACGCCAGTCCATCGCAGGGCACCTGGGGCAATTTACTCAGTAGGCCAATAAACCTGGCAGCATGTCTTTGGACGGTGGGAGAAAACCGGAGTGAAAACCCACGCGGACACGGGAGAACATGCAAACTCCACAGAGAAAGGCCCCCGAGCCGAGATTCTAACCCGGGACCTTCTTGCTGTGAAGCGGCAGCGCTACCCACTACGCCACCGTGCCGCTTTTCACGGATCGATGGACGATAATTGATCAATTTGTGCTGCCGCACAAGCCGAGCAATGGAGTTGCCCGCACTTGAGATAGATTATTATTACAGCAGAAAAAAATACCCAGTGAGCTTGCAAGCTCTTCACGAGACTCCTGCGACACAACAAACACGCGAATTGCTGACAAAACTATGCGAATTGCTGACTTTGAAATATAATATTGCACTGATTGCCCCTGGTGGCCTGTCATAGGCTAGCGTTCTATTCAGCGCATAACCCTGCCCTGCGCCCTACGTCTGCTGGGGTTCAAGGTGCACCTGGTCTGGCACAGGCGCTGTAGTGCCCGCCGCTTAGTGGCAAACGGCGGTTGTTCTTGTTGTCGCTGTGTGTGGGGGGACCCAGGGTCCCTGTCTTGGGGTCTCGCGACCCCCTTCGACGTGGTCAAGAGTCGGCTGCAGGCGGACGGGGTTCGGGAGACCAAGTACACGGGGGTCTACAACTGCGCCCTGCAAAGCTACCGCGCAGAGGGGCTCGCGGTCAGTGCACGCACACATCCCGCGCACGCTCATTCCAATTCGAGTCTTCCAATTCGAATCTTCGAAGCGTGATGGTTATATGACAGTTTCCCGTTGCAACAAGTTCTTATTTATCCATAGTGAAGCTCTGTTCATGAGTTTAGGTCATGTGAAAAAAGTGTGTAAGTGTAGTGCACCCGTCGATATGTTGGAGGAAACGAGCGAGCACACTCAGCACTTACCTTCAAAGATGGTACCATCTGAATGTGGATTCCATCACCGCTCAACACCCCTTCCACCTAAAGTATAAAATACAAAGTTTTTACCCTTACCGGCAATAAGAACACAGTGTTAAGATGCTTAAACACCAAGTGAACACCTTTTTACAAAGCCTCCAACGTGCAGGTAGCCACACATACTCGTGGCGTAACCATGCAAAATTAATGAGTCGCAATGCATTGTCGTTCAAGCTTATTGGCCAACACACAACGGCTTTCTTTTTAGCCTAGCATGTGTAAAGCCAGTTTCCGCCACCCCTTCCACCGTCTCTGCCCCCCTCCCCCTTATCATTACCCCACCCCGTCTCCCTTGCCCCCACCTTTGCCCCATCTCCACGCAGGTGTTTTACCGGGGCCTCACCGTGAACCTGGTGCGCGGGTTTCCAATGTCCGCCGCCGCCTTCGTCGCCTACGAGCTCAGCCTGCGAGCCATACGCGGCATGGGTATGGGGGCTGGCCTGTGACCCTCCCGCGGGGCACCGATGGAGACGGGTGGATTGGAAGGGACGGGGGAATGTTGGACGCCACAGTCACCCGGAGGGAGGGTGGCCGACGGGGGTGCGACGAAGGGACAGTTTTGCTCCTGGCCTCACCACACGGAAGCGGGAGAGGACCCCCATAACGGACCTTGCTGCTTGTCCCGAATTAATACGATGGCCTCGATGGGGCCATTCTGATCCGGGTCTCCAACCCAGGGGCCTCGATGAACGTCGGGCAGGGCCCTACTGGTGAGAGCTCGGGTGGACTTGCGGATGGATGGATTGGTGGAGTCGCCTTCGAAAGCGGTGGCCCGACGTTTGGATGCCAGCCAGTCGATGCCAGGCTAGGCCATTCCAGGGGGTGGGAGGGGGTGGGGGAGGTGGTTTGTGCCCAGCATAATCCCAGCCTCCTTTATCTCTCGCCCTTTGCGGATATCCACACACACACCACACCAGGTACTCATTTAAGGCTGACGGTAAGGGCCAAGGAAGGTGTTCAGATATCATTCACCACTCTTAAGTTACCCGTGGTGGCTGGGGGAATCGAACTCAGATGGCTATGGTGTCCGAGCACCGTGGACGAATCACTGCACCGCCGTTCCCTGCACCCCAACGTGGCCAGCCAGACAGGCTGTGTAACTTGAGAGTTCCGCTCTTTGGACTGCCCGGGACAGGACATTTTGTACTGAATGGTGTTGGCAAACCTGAGTGACCAGATAATTATATCACCTACCGAGTCACCCAGAGGGAGAAAGAAGTGACGGATATGGTACAATGATGATATCGTGCGGAGGATTCAGGGACGGGTTAATGCTATGTGGCTTTGGAATTGCAGCCCGGGGTCTCGATTTTTTTTTAGATGGCCCTCAAATGTATTGATGTATGTTTTT
Organism: Geotria australis; assembly: GCA_036362915.1. Taxonomy (NCBI): domain Eukaryota; kingdom Metazoa; phylum Chordata; class Hyperoartia; order Petromyzontiformes; family Geotriidae; genus Geotria; species Geotria australis. The sequence goes on from JAZEWU010000016.1 coordinate 3,276,906, forward strand.
ATATATAAAGCCTGGTACGGCAATTGTATCACATATCATCATCAGCCACGCTCAATCCACTGCTGGATAAGTGCCCTTCTAAGCCGCCACAACCTCTCACGCTAATGGTGGTGATGTAAGTTTTCACGGCTCGATTTATGATGGTTGCTTCCAACGTGGGAAGCGAAACGTCGCGAGGGAGAGAGGGAGAGCGCTCGCCACGGCTATCCCGAAAGAACAGGTCTGAAGAGCAACCATCAATGGGATGGCATTGATAATATTCACCCACCACAGGCACGTGGAACTGATTTTTTTGCTCCATCTCTTTGGCGAACGTCCTCTCGGACACGCGTTCTGTTCCTGAGCTGGCAGACAAAAATACGTGCCGCGCTATAATTATAATAATAATATCATTTTATATAGCGCCTTTCACCCGAGGGTCACAAAGCGCTGCACAAGGGCCACGGAGAGGACGGCATGTCAACAACGACAAAAAAAACAACTAATAAAAACCAAAGCAAGAAAAAATAAAATGATTAAGACTGCTTCGAATAAACTGAAAGGTCGTGAAACAGGCAATCTTAAGAGCGGCAAAAATCTGCCATCGTCCCATAAGATGGCCGGCACTTGCTTAAAGACAAACACGGAGGGAGACAGGGATGGAGGGTGAGCGACAGGGGGAGACATAGGGACACAGAGACAGGAAGACAGACAGACACGAGGGGGAAACAACGCCAATCCAAATCAAGCAATCAACAATTAAACACAAGAACACACACATAGACACACGCAACAGCAAAGACAATAAACGCAGCCACCCACAACAACAAAAACACAACTTCCACACGCGACACCTGGGCAACAACACGAGGCGAGTCTAGGCAAGGCAGGACTTACACGAACTGGGCCAGGAATAGGCCGCAAAAAACAGACAATAAAACAAGCAACAAGAGCATGGCAGACAACAAAAACAAACACCAAAGTTACAAAGAAACGAACCACCAACCAAAGAGAAACGGAACAGATGAAAAATGACAAATGTACAACAAATTAAAGCTAAATAAATACGATTAACACGGAGTTCCAACTCACGCGCTCCCACGCGTGGCTGCAGCGGGGAAAAAAATATCCCTACCTCCTATGTAAGCGTAGTGTAATGGGCAGTGGTCATGTGATAAACAGATCACTCCTCACCACGTTCACAATAGTTATGGTGACTTTTATTCCGCAATACGATTACATGATGGGTAATTTGGAAGTGATCAATCCTCAGGTGTGATTTGGCAATTAAAGGCATCGTATCCAAATGTGGAGCAGTGCTAACATCTGAGCCTCACAGAAAGAATGGTCTTGCCCGAGGCGGTTCGATTGCCGTCTCGGGCACCGTTCTGTGTGGGTTTCATGCAGGTTCTGTGGTTTCCACCCACAACTTAATTAATTGGCCGATAACATCATAATATATTGGACGCAGTGTGTGGCATTATGTTGGCGCCGGCAAACCGCCTCGCTGCCTCCTCCGCCTCTCTGCAGTTTCCTCACGCCTCTTGCTTGAGTCGTTCTCTCTTCGAGATAATAGCTTCGAGACTGAATGAATATGTGCCACGTGTTATAAATATAGTTTATTAGTTTTAGTGTGAACTGCCAGTTCTGAAATTAAATACTTGTCGCTCGTTTTAAACTTTGTAATAATAATAATAATAATTGCGTTTTATATAGCGCCTTTCACCCGAGGGTCACAAAGCGCTGCACAAGGGCCGCGAAGAGTACGTGAATGTACTCCACACCTGTGCAGGTCGTTGGGGTTGTTTGACCATGCTTCACCTCGCTGGTCGGTGGTGAAGCAGGGAGCATAGACAAGTGCAGTAGAACAATGGATTTGTTCCTGCACTGCCTCTCTGCCTCACAACGTGGCTCTGCAACAGCACCTGCTTTTTGCCGATTTAACCACTACCCAGGCCAAACCCTTGCTTAGCTTCCGAAACGTGAATTAATTTAAAAGTTTTGTTGCGTTTTTATTTGCATTTTAGAGTAATGCGTCTTTAGGTATTTTATTCACTTTAAGGTTTGCGGTGAATGTTTGTAAAAGTCCTCATGGTCTGGTCCTTGGACTGCTGTCACCGCGACCCTCACCAGGACAAGCGGTTTAGAAAATGGATGGATGGACGGTCTTGTCCCACACATTGCCCCACCTCATCTCACCCTACTCCCCTCCACACACTCTCCAACCTTTGTCAGTGCTACGATGTAAGCACGTGTAAATGTGGCTGTAATAATGGACACATTCTGTGTGTACATATTGTTCACATCTGTGTAAAATAAGTCAATTACCGCCGCTCTAATGTAATAAAAAATAAATCGCCGCTCGCTCTGTGTCCCGAATGCTTTTGTTCCACAACGATTGTCAACATTATCATCACGTGTCCTCAGACCACCGTTTCATACGAGGTGTCCAGGTCACTTTGGAATCAAATCTTGCTAAACAAACCCAACGTGAACCTTGAATGCTTCTTAGCACAGCAATTCTTCAAGATCAAAGCAATTGTAAAGGTAACCATTTGGGAGAAAAACAATCCTTGCAGACTGGCGTCCCATCCTCGATATACCCCTGCCTTGCGCCCTGTGTCTGCCGGGATAGGCTCCGGCTCGCCGCGACCCTGTACAGGATTAAGCGGTTTCTGAAAATGGATGGATGGACAATCCTTGCATCGCAGTTTTTCGCACGCACGCGCGGAACAGACGCGACGCGCGTGAAAACGCTGGCAAGGAAAGAACGTTTATGACGCTTACATAAAAGAGTGGTGATTTCAGGTAAAACTCGGTACAGGTAAATACATACGGACGCGTAGAGCACGCAAAATGAGTGCGGGTAGGGTGCGCGTGCAACATCCGCGTACGCGTGGGAGTAGGCGGGAGGGGACATCAGGTATCCAGGCGAGGTACACGGGAACGAGTGCTGATGGATGCAGCCGGGGTCCACGTAAGTGCGGGTTAGTACGCGGGAATGTAGGTCTACGGGCGAGTATACAGTAGTTCGGCGGTCTCCAACCAGTCGATCGCGATCGACAGGTCAATCCCAGAGTTTGGAACGATCGAACTTAATTGCAGCCGGTGAGGACTCACACGTAATGCGTGGCAAGTGTAAATGCGTCACCCCATGCAGTGTGGACGTGTATTAAAGATGAATCGACTCCAGAATATGTGAGTGTTATGCATTAGTGTATATTCTTTGGGTTTTAGTGAAATTGATTTGACTGAAACCCAAAAGAATATTGTGCTACGTTTAGATTTCAAAAGTGGTGTTGCGTTTAAAATGGTTGGAGACCACCGCAGTAGTTGAATGAGCGCAGGTGGATGAAACATGCAGATTGAACCGTGGGATGGCAGTGTCAGGATCCACAGTGGATGGCTCAAGATCCCGTGACATCATCCACAAGAGTAGGCCATTGTGTGCCGGCGCCCATGTTCCAGATTTGTCAAATTACCGCCCAGATTAATCAGGTCGGCTTACACGAAGGATTCATCGGCCACTGCTGCCAATACTTGAGAGCGACCTCCTGAAAAAAGAGTCACGAGACTCGGTGGAGCTTTCTTGGGGTAAACAAGCGAAACATCAATCGCAATAGGTGCACGGGGGAGTTACGAGAGCAGGCGAACGCGCGTGCAGACAGGTGCACGCGCGTTCACGCGAACGCAGAACGCTGGCAGGCAACACGTGAGGGGGCAGGCAAAGCGCTCGATCGCACCGGGGGAGATGCGCGCTGGGACCTTGAACGGACGATCAAAGACCATCCCGACCCGCGAATGCGGTGAGGTCGAAACCATCAAAGCATCGCCGTCGAACGCGCCGTCAGCACAACGTTCCCGGCGGAGCCGCCGCGATCCACACGCGCAGCCGTCTCCTCGGATCGCCCGAAACGAACCGCGCGTTCCGACCGCGACGCCGTTTCGGCGCCGCGGATTTTCCCCGTCCTGCCCCACGAGAGGGCAAGCGAGCTGGTAGGGGCACAGGCGTGCGGGTGACCCACGGTGTGGTATCGCGCACGGCCGCTCGTTCCCGTTCGCGAGATTCGTTCGACGGCGGGTGGTGTCGCGTTGCCGCCGGCTAAGGCACACGGAGGTGGCGACGGGGTGACGTGAACGCGCGAGGATCCCGACGCAGACAGCGGGGACGGCGGCGATTGTGCCGGCGTGTGTTCGCGAGCGAGTCGTGGTGCTGTGTTGTGGAAAGCGAGCCAGCCCTTGTAGCTGCATCGGGCGGTGATTCGATCGACCGACAAACCGGCCGAGTAACCGACCGGGCCGATCGACCGACCGACTCACCGATCGACGGGACACCCCGACCGCCTGTTCCAAACGACGGTGACATTCATTGGTCCAAAAACGAACAGTGGTTCTAAAAAGGAATCGGACGGCCAAAAAGTTTCGCGACAAAGTCACGGCGACCCGACCGTACAGTTTACCGGTCGAGCCAAAGTAAATATATATATATTTTTTCCCCCCTCGATGCAATCGTAACCAAAGTGACGCCGTCATAGAAAATCAAGTGCAATCGCAGCGCGACTTTAAAATAGTAAAAAATATATATATATACCGTTCTCAAAACTTTTTGACCATTCCTCGTTTTAACACGTTATGTACACGAGCGCATATTTACACACACCGGCGCGCAAACAGCGTGTCGCAAGCAAATCCATCGCGCTCCGCAAACAACACCCGGTGCGGGCGGCGGGTCGGACCCGCCCGGCTCCGTTGGGGAGACGCGGTATACTGTATGTATACTGTATGTACAAAGGCACTTACTTCACCGGTCAGCCACCCTCGCGTTAGCGGCGATCGGTCGCGCGCCTACAGAACGCCGCGCCTCGAGGCGCCGCAGCGCAGGGTTGGACACGAGCCCATCAACTACGAGTCGTTCACAAGTGGCTTCTTCTTTAATCAGGGCACAGAACGAGCCAGAGCAATTTGCATGCCAGAGAGAGAGAGATATAAAAAAATATGTAGGTCATCACGAAACGGCTATCCCGAAAGAGCAGCTCTTCCGAGCAATTCTAAGAGCGAGAGAGTGAGAGCTGAGGCGATGTTCAGGTTGGCGTGTGATCGAATACACGTGACCGAGAGAGAAGGAGAGAGTCAGTCGGAGCGCGATGTATCCGTTAATATCTTGCGGCTCGTCGCTAAGTCGGGAGGCGGCACGCGGCTAAGCAGTCGCCGCAGCCGTAGCGTGAGGTTTGCGGGATGTGGTGTGTCACGTGCAGACATATATCTGAGTAACTGACCCTCGGGGGATAGCGAAGGATGGTGGGGGGGAGGGGCAGATCCGCCTAAAATTAAGCCGTGCCGTTAAGTGATCAGCAACAGAGGACATTATTGAGCCCTGACTTTGTCAAAGAAGTCGTGGGGAGCGGACGGCCAGAGGACAGGAATTCCAGACAACAGGGAGGGGGCAGCACATGCGGAAGTAGTCATCGCCATCGATCGCCCGTTTAACAATGTTCCTCCAGGTGTCCAGAACCATCACCCCAGCTCAGGCTTACGGCTATGGAATCATGGGCGGCTCACGGGCAGCTGTGCGCTGCTCTGCCCCCCACCCGAATTAACCGACAAGCCACTCAGAGCTTTCACGGGCTCCACCCCCCC
>JAZEWU010000016.1:3299850-3317379 GCA_036362915.1 Geotria australis
GCCACCCAACCACCTAGCTATCTAACCGTCCATCCATCCACCCACCCAGTCACCACCCAACCACCCACCGAGCGGGCATCGCTCCGTACGGCGATCAGCATTGGCGATGGAGGTGCCCCCCCGTGTCTTACCCGGCACGTCGGTGATTCCGCGCAGATGCCGGGGGTCAGGGGTCGGGGGTCGAGGGCGCCCGATGAGCCGGGCGGGACGGGCGGGAGAGGTCACTGCTCCTCACACATCTGCGGGACACACGCGTCGCGCGCACAGACACTGAGCGACGCGCAGACACACACCGAGAGACGCGCACACATAGACAAAGATCCCGCGTACAGCCTTAACAGACTGTATGGTCAAGTACCGTTATCGAGCACATATGAAGGTGGACACGGCACACGAGGAGGTGGGTGTCCAGCACCACGTCCGGCCGCCTTTGTCTCCCTCGTGGCGATGTTTACACACCGCACTAGGTACTCGTTTGAGGCCGAGTCGACCGAGGGGAGGCCCAGGACCGGTTCAGAAAATCGTCACTGGTGTTGACCGTGAGCGGGATTCGAACTCGGGTCAGCAGGTTTCTAGCCTGGCGACCCGCACACAGACAACGAGCGATGCACCAGCAAGAGAGGCGCGTGGCACCAGCACAACCAACGCAGCGCTACACACCACGTGGCGGCGCTCACGCTTGCACGTTGTCGATTCACATCACCGACAGCCAAGATCTATCAACTGCTGGATGAAAGACGCCTCGAGCCTTCGTCCGTCCGTCACGGTCGCGCGACGCAACGACGCGTCGAAACCCAGCAACACGAGCCGATTTCATCGCCGCTTCTCCACGCGGGACGGTCTCTCCGGCCTGTTGCCTCCTCTGGGCTCTGCCCCTCTTGCCAACTAGCCGCGGCGCGTAACTGCCTGAGCGCACTTACTTTGCCGGACGGTCGACTTGACGTCTCTGCACGCGCCCGCCAATAAACAATACGAAGTCGCAGCTTGAAAGCTATTTATGCGGTCAAGCGGTCATCGCGAGCGACGTCAACGGATCGACCAATCGCGGGTTGTTGTGGCGCGAATAGCGGCGCGGTGCCGCAACCCCCTTAACCCTCGCCGACAACTTCCGCCCTTAAGAGTTTCTCACGATGAGACACAGGGGGTTTTCAAACAAAGTCCCCGGATAACGATCTGAAGGTTCTCACCATAACAACACCCGCCACGTGTCACGCACTGCCGGGGACGATTTGCATCGCGCGCTTCACCGTGTGTGGCCAATAACCCAGTCGCACCCCCGACCCCGTTAGAACCCCGTAAGCTACGAGACTCGTGCAGCCAGGGGCTTGGGGAGGCACTCATCCAGCAGTGGATCGGGCCCGCAGGAGTTGTTAATTCCCTTTAGCCGTCCCTTCTACCTGGGGATCCCTCTCCCGTGGTTTCACTGCTGATTGGCTCAAGTTCTTCTCCTCGGCCTGTGATTGGCTGGGTGGCTCAGGGATCGAATGATCACCGACTCAGTGGGGAAGTTGAGGGTGGTTGTCGCATGGTCAGACTCGCCCCGCCATAGGAATGAGGAATTTCCACCACCGGCCGAGGGCTGTAAACAGGAAATGACCACCAATGCCACAATGCACATTTGAATATTATAATAATAATATACTTTGTAACATTGAACTCAAATATCGTACACGGCTACTTCTTGCACTGCAGCCCTCGCGTCTTCTCTGTAAAATATATTCCTGTCCTTCCTTTCGGCCGCCTTCACACATGCAGCGGTGGATTACCAACAAGAAGATCTAAACGTGACGGTTGCTCTTCAGCGCTGTTCTTTCGGGGTTTAGCCGTTTCACCGAGCGCTCTCCGTCTCTCTCCCTCGCGACGTTTTCGCCGCCTCCCGCATCGAGCCGTTGCAAACAACCGACATCAGCACAGATGTAAAAACGTGTTTATCCGTCGCCGCTCTTGTGGCGAGGTCGCACCCGCCGCCATCGCACGGTTTCATTTATTAAATATCAAGTGCCCACCATCGTCATCGTGTGTTTTCGCGAGTCTCCCGGGCGGCCGTGGCTTATCTCGGCGAGCCAGGCCGACACGTCGTCTCTGTGGGAGCCAATGTTCTTCCACCGCTCAACTGCTGCACCCCCCCCCAAAAAAAAAATATCTACCGCTATTTCCCCCCCCAACCCAAACCTAGCCACCCACCTCCAACGACCGCCACGTTTGGCCAGCGCCCACATTGCGGTCTCGTGGGGACGAGGCAAAGCATCCGTTTCCGAGACTGTTCCCGCACGCTCGCTCGTTCGCCTGCTGACCGGCCGGGCTTGGCACGCTTGGTTCGATTCCCTTCCCTGTTCCTGGTGAGTCACTCTTGAAAACGAGACTCTACACTGATGTCTTGAGTTCTCGTTTGGTTGAAACAAAATCAACTCGCGGATTGAAGCGCGGTGGCGACAGCGAGCGGATCGTAACACTGGCTGGGATGGTGTCTGCCTGTGATATGACGCTTTCCAGGCAAAGGGTTGGTTGGTTGGGGGATCACACACAAACCCTAACCCTAACCCCAAGCCCACTGGGTCGACCGAGTGGTAAGGAACAAGCAGTACAGACAGTGCGGTCATTAACATCTTCCCCGTGTTATCTGCTTGCGTGCCTGCGTGGTTGAGTTCTCTTTTTGGTGTCACCGACGTTCAGGTTGTATTAGTTTACCCCGGGTTAGAAATCAGGAGTCCAGCAAGATTCAGACTAATTTGTAAAGTGACCCTGGGTTTGGCCAATTGACGCACAGCAATAACGCACCGCACACATAACTGCCGGCACATTGCGTTTCAGACTCAAGTGAGACGGCCGGCGGGGGGGGAAATCGCGCACAGCCCTCAGCTTGTAGCTGCAAGATAACGGCTGCTCGTGTCGTGGTTGCTGTTGTTGTTGTTTACAGTGACGCTCATTTCTCGAGTAGAATTTCGCCAGCAGCACGCGGCAGAGGCGCGCTCCTAAATAGGAAGTCTTGCGACGCAAAGTTGGGCTTTCCTGGAATAAATAAACCACCGTCATTATTACTACTACTATTACCGTCTCAGTTGTTTGTTTAATCTGGAGTCCGTGCTTTCAGAAAGGCCCCCGGCACCATAAAAGGAAGTTCAATTTAGAGGAAGAGGAACGAAAGGGGATATTTTAAAATTATATATACACAGGGTGCGGCAAAAGTTGCTTTGCCGAGAAAAATGACAATACTTTGTGAGGAATAATATATATTAGTTTTTACAGAAATTGTTTCGTGTCCACCATCATGTGCCGCATCTTCTGACCACTGAACAAGAGATATATTGCAGCAGAGTTTGCTGTTATTATTCATCGTCTCGAAACTCTTAACGTTTAAACAATGATTCTAGCATAAAGCCACTTCTTCCGCACCCTGTCAAAACGCAATTCGCACCAATGGTTTATGACGCAAAGCTGCCAGGAACAGAAAGCGACAACCTGCCGTGTGCTGTTTGGAACCTTGCCCGACGTTCCGCCGAGTGGGCTTCTTCAGTGATTACACCAATGGAGCGAAACGTCGAAATTCGTGCTGAACAACGGGCGGTACAACCAGGAAACAGCTTGACAAACTCCCACGCAGCAACGGGACTATCTGACAGTACAGTAATAACTACGCACGCCATATAGGACCTTACTGGCGGGGTTTTTTTTATTCTGGTGAGTGATTAATGGATTGTGGGAGTTAGCGGTGTGTACCCCTCGGCAGGTTAAAACTGATTACCATGGGCGATACCGTGTTCACTTTACCTCACACGTTTGCGATTAAGTTAAACAAATTAAGTACCATAACTAGCGGAAATTTAGCCGTTAAGTCTCCTAGCGTGCCAGGATCCGTATCCCGTACCTGACCAGGAATGGCATGAACGCGCGTCATAAACTATTATTATTCGATGACTAAAGTAATACGATCACTTGTTAATAACTGGGCATGCTGTTAAATACAATATTTCCACACGTAACTAACACACGTACGCACTACATTAACGCAAAGAGGTTCCCCTCATATAGCCTAGACAGCAGCGACAAGTTAGATAAGATTATATGTTTTCTATTTAATAAAAATTTGCCTTGGTTTTTATTAGTTGTTTTTTTTCCGTTTTTTCTTTTCTGTCGTTGTGCAGCGCTTTGTGACACTCGGGTGAAAGGCGCTCTATAAAATGCTATTATTATTACAGCAGAAAAATACCCAGTGAGCTTGCAAGCTCTTTACGGGATTCCTGCGACACAACAAACATAGTGCTGTTAGCGAGCGCCTGAACCAGCTCCTCGCTCTGTGGCATTTGCCTCCCCCAGTTAAGGCTGAGTCGACCTAAGAGATGCACAGGTCAGGTTTACATACCGCTTGGTGGTTGGTGTTATCATAGCTTGGAATCAAACCCGGGTGGCGGGTCCCTACGACCGGCGCAGCGCTTTCACAATCCACGTATTGAGTTACGTTTGACGGAAATCAACTTTAACATTTGCAACGCTACTGTAATATATATAATTACACGGCACTCTCTTGAACTTGTGCTGAGGGTTACTGTTGTCATCACGGAGTGTGTGCGACCATAACATAACATAACAACCGTCTTTCGCCACTAAGTGGCGGTGACGTCACCACGTCGCCTGTGCCAGGTGTCTGTTTTGTACGCTCGATAATATCGCGAGGAAAGAAAGAGGTTGATGTTTTGGCCGAGCGGCCTGGTTTCGCAAATGTTTCAGTAAAGATAAAGAAACACCCACCCCCCCACCACGACCAACTCTGTAGTTATTTAAAAAAAAATAACCAACATTAGTCATTGTTCAACTTGTTTTTGCGAGTCTGCGTTGGCAATGCTGCACACATGCACCAACAACAAACTCTACGGCGCGTCCCTCAAAAAACACTGCGGCCCTAAAAGGGCAAACATAGGAGGACCTCGCTGTGCGCTGGGGTTGCATGTATGGAAAACCGGTTCGTCAAACGCGCGAGGAGAATCTGCGAACCGGTTACAGGACAACGGGAAATACGAGGCCCTCCCGTAAACATTAAAAAAAAATCGGCGACGTTTAGGGCAACGGCCCTGAAAGTCTTCCTGGGACATTAAATGTCTACTTTCGTGACGAAGCATTGACCCGTGTGTCGCAGGAGTCCCACAAAGAGCTTGCAAGCTCACTGGGTATTTTTCTGCTGTAATAATAAACATCTATCTATCTCTCTCTCTTCTAGGATCTTGAGACATGTTTCTACCCACGTGCTTTTGGGCTTCGAAGGCGGCCGGCAGTGTCAAAAGGCCGTGCCGTGATGCCGTGGTTTTGGGACCACCGTGGCTGAGGGGACGAATCAGCACTCCAGCTCCCTCCGGAACGGCACGATCCACGACAGACCTTCTCAGCCGCCCCGCCGCAAACCGGGCGTGCCCGTCAAGGCTCACCACCAGCACGCCGGCGCACACACACGTTCCGCAATTACCTGCTGACCGCACTTTGGCGTGGGCAATTAGGAATATTTCAACGCGGCATGCCGTTCCATCGAGCCGCCCGCAAACACGAGGTCCACCGGGGGTGGCTGCGTCGCGGGGAAATCCTCAGAGTGGGGTCGCGACCCCCTCCGGATCGTGGGCTTTTGGCGACAGAGATGCGGAGACGCGCAGGCGGATTGGGAATCGCGCCCCTCCGTTCGCCTGGTTCGCCTGGCTCGCCCGTGCCGGCTCGGTTGACGCGCAGTGGAGCGGGGCAAGAGGGCTTTGTAAATGCACCGGTAGATGTTGGATCTGCGCGGTAGCTGCTTGCAGTAAACGGTTCGTCATTATCGGTCGTGATCAGTTCACTGCTCAATGAAGGCCTCCACCCAAGCCGTAGCACGTCTCACAACCGTTCGTTCATTCATTGTCAAAAAGCGCTTAAATCCTGTACAGGGTCGCTGTGAGCCAGAGCCTATCCCTGGCAGACACGGCGCACAAGTCAGGGCTATACCCCTGATGGGACGTCAGTCCATCACAGGGACTCTCACAACCGTGCGGATGCAATAATCCAACCGGCACCTGTACAAGCTGAATATTTTCTCGCTCCAATATCTGTGAAGGATGCACGGTCAGCCACGTTCCATCCTTTCGCTGCTACTTCTTTGTTAGTCTTGACCAGCGGCCATAAAATCACGAATAGGGAAACGTGTCCTGCACAAGCCCAATTAATTTGACGAGTAAAAAAAAAATATTGTTCTTTGCGCAAGTTCTCTAAACCACCAGTTCATGTCGAGTTCATGTCGGTGTCTCTCCACGCTTCCCTTGCGCACGTTTCATCGTGCGTTCCCATCTTCCGGTGTCGATGTCCGTGTTTGTCATCGCCCGATAATCTCAACCAGTTATCATCGTCTGTGCACAAGACGCTCCGTTGCTTTTCATCGGTAAGTCCACTATTGCGAAAGCTCTTTTGCCGACTCTCGGCCGCATCTTCCCATCATGATTTTGATGGCAGCAGGTCTCCCGCACAGCACTGTACGTTGAATATAATATGAATAATTAACTTGGCTGTGCCGTGACATTTTGTGATTCACACCACACCCCCATGTATAGAGATTTTTTGTTAATAGGTGCCTTCGTTTAGCACTCTGAGCCTCGGGCAATCGATGTTTGGTTCCAACAAAATCTCTCCTTTTCTCTGCCTTGATCCACTTTAAAATAAACACAACGACACGCGGTCAATTTCGCTTCGGCTCTTTTCAGCAACTGGCTGCTGTGGGCAACGGATGACAGCGCGGAAACATACACCGTACTGTACTTCTATGCTCCCGTGTCGACGCGTAGACGTGTTCGCGTAAAGGTGGGCCACCTTTACGCCCACGAGGGCACTCCTGAAGCCCTGCTCCTCTGACTGACTTTCCAACATCGACACGAACGTTCTACTGATGTAGGTTTTCATGACTCGATTCATGGCGGGTTGCTCTTTAGAGCGGTTCTTTCGGCATAGCCGTGTCCAGCGATCTCCCTCTCTGCCTCGGGACGTTTCACCTCCCACGTTGGAAGCGTGACGATGCTTCCAACGTGGGAGGCGAAACATCGCTCTGAAGAGCAACCGACACGACCGCCGTCGATCAACCGCTCGCCGCACGCCACCGTCGCGCAAGGGCGTGCCGCTCGCAAACGACCGGGAGACTGCCACCGTGCACTTCTCGCACGTCACGCGACCAGCACCGCGCTCTCGGCCTTGTCCAGACCACCGGCCAGTGGTTTCGTCCGCGCGCGCTCGCACGCCGCCCGTACACCGTTGCCCCGTCGCGCTAAGACGCCGTCGAGGCAAAGCGCGGGACCGGAGCCGTCATCGACGCGAACTCGAATAACCTCACGGAGGGGGGCTTTAGAAAACCACGCGACCGCGTTCTGCGGCCGGGCCGCGTCCGAGCGGCGAGGCGCGTGGGTGTCCGCCGCGGTGTACCGGGCGCCGTATTAAGTCGATGGCGATTCGTCGCAACCCGGGGGCCGGTGCCGTCGCGCCCTCCGCGCGGCCGGGCGGTCGCGTTCCCAACCGACGGGCGGTGGCGACGGGGGCCTCCTCGACCGACATTGCCCGCGAGAAGCCTCGAGCGGGTCCCCGTGTCGCGCCGCCTCCCGGCTCCGACACCGGAGGCGTTGGGCCCCGCAACAGATTTAACCGTACATTCGCGTTCCCTCCACGAGGGCCGCACGAACGGTCATGGAGGCCCCGGGCTGGAGGCACGACGGCAGAATTCCACGGCAGACCCCCCCCCCTTTTATTCGTTAGCGGCGTAAACACACAGGTGCCTTGCGGAGCCCTCGTTTTTGTGGGGCCCAATGGCACATTAACCCTACTGCCCCAACCCTCTGGCTAGCCCTGTTCTTCTTCTTTGCGATTCTTCGAAGCACGGTGGTCAGCCTCTGGACATTGTTGTCTTTCAGCTCGGCCTCGAAGTGTTTGGTAGAATTCGCAGGCAATAACCAAGTATTACCTGACAGGGATCGCGACGTGAACGCTTCTACCTTGACCCCCGCTAGCCCTGTTCATGACCAGGCTGTGTAACTTTAGTACAATTACAACTTAACCCATTCGTCGATAACGTTATGATTCCACAGAGGGTGCTGATCGGAGGCCCCAAAGTAGAAACAGCGATTGTTCCAGAGTGTGTGTCGAGACATGAGGACCCAAAAGCCAGGTTTCACCGTTTCCATCATTAACATCCAGACAATACGACAAAACATGTCCGTCACGAGCCGCACGCTTCTTCTCCGCTGATAAGAAACCACCTTTGGTCAGGAGTCGAACTCGACGTGACAGAGCCCTACTGTGCTTCAGAGCACTACTGTTACAATGTATCGGTTAAGAGGCAGAAGCCATCCAACCTGAGCCAAGGGTGGCGAAAACGTTCCTTGCAATCGACGGCGGTCGCACAACATCGAGATGCACTTCAGTCACTTGTGTCAGTGGAGAGGCCCTTGTAGTGGCCAGAGCGACTGAGTGGCGATAAAATTAGAAACACGATGTTGTTATCTGGTGGAAAAATACGGCCCTCAGAGCACCCGATTGCTGCGGTGAAGATGCTGACGGGAACATCGATCATCGAAGTCCGTTACAAAGCAGTGGGCCTCACGCGGCCACAGCCCACGGCTAGTCGGAGATGAAGTAGCAGGTCGTGTCTGGTACCCTACACCTGGTCTAAGCTCCCGCCCGTCGGAACAACTCGCAACACTGCAAACCGCCCATCACGCACTGTCTCGGAGCACCGTTGCTTAATAAACAACATAGCACTAAGTATTGGACCGATGGAGATTTTCACGGCTGCATTCATCATGGTTGCTCTTCAGAGCTGTTATTTCGGGATAGCCGTGTCGAGCGCTCTCCCTGCCAGAGAGAGAGAGGGAGAGCCCTCGACACGACTATCCCGAAAGAACAGCTTTGAGGAGCAACCATCACTAGAGCATTGGTTTAACAGGCCTGATTCAGCTGATGGGACTCATAAGGGCGAAACCGCTCCAGTGTTTTTTTCGTTCCCCCGCTTAAAACAGATGCTGCTATCAAACATCTAGTCCAGAATGGCTGCGTATGTTGATGACAATCATTCACAGGCCCTTTGTCAATCCACTACGGGATGAAGGCCTCCCACGCGCCGTGCCGCTGCGGTTACTTCGACCTCAAGATATTAAACCAGCAAAGGCGGACTTGCTGACAGCCTCAAATAAACGATGTACATAATTATTCAACACAAAGCGACGAACTTTAGTCGGCTTCAGAATCGGTTATACCCCCAAAGCGTTCGGGGAGAGAAAACCTGATGAGTTTCACTCGCAATGGGCTCACGGTGCTCGCCGCAGCAGTTTTACGCTCTACTGTACCAACACGCGGTTAATGAGTAACGCCTTAATCTGTCCTCAAAGAGAAATGCGCAAAGACACAATGAAAAAAAACAACCACAACCCCCCCCATTGAGACGTCTTCGCAAATCCGTTATGCGCCGTTGTTGTTGTTCCGCAGGGTTAAGGGTCAAATTCAGACATCAGCACAGCTCCACTTCATGTGGTGTACAAGTACGTTTCGAGACCATCACCAGCCAGCCTATTGATGTTCCAGGCAGAATATTGTCCAGCAGAATTCGATTAAAGAAACTCTGGCCCGGTTTCAACCCTCTGGATCTCATCAGCAGAGTCAAGCTTGTTCAACAAAATGCTGTCGGATGTCCAGATGTTATTGGCAAGAGTGCTCCCATGTCGACTCCAATGGGCCAAACACGTGGTATATTTATATTTGATGTAGAGACACAGAACAGTGTTCTGTCGGTACTTTATAAGAAAAAGAAATATCTGGCAAATAGTCGCGGTACAATTCTCATCCGTTCTCTCCACAGCTCGGATAATATATATATATAAAAAAATCCCCAAAAAATGTGTTGCTGATTTTCCGTTCTCTGTCGTTGCTGACATGTCGTTCTCTTCGCAGCCCTGGGCAGCGCTTTGTGACCCTCGGGTGAAAAGCGCTCTATAAATGCTATTATTATCATTAACCGCCACCATCGTCAGCGTCGTAATCATTACAGGAAGAGGTGGCCCATAGATCTGTCCGCGGAACAAGAGCGCGCTTTGTCCGACACTCGAGGAGCCGGAGCGATGCCTTGAGGAGACCCACGCGACACGCCGTGGCCCCTACACACAAGCTGCCGCCGCATCGGTGGCTCTGAGCTGGGGTGAGAGACGGGCTGAGGGACAGAAGTCACGAGCACACAGTGGGGTGCCTTGTGATGGTAGCTCACGGCGAGAGAGACGGGATATAACGGGGTTTATTAGTGGCTCGGGCTCGAGAATGGACGCCGGATTAGTGGGGTTGAGAGAAGAGAGATATATATATGGAGGTCTATCGTCGCTCTGGTCGCCTCATGATCGAATCGCCCAGAATGTGCCAGTTTAGGTTTCGGGTTCTGTATGGCTCGGGTTCGTGAAAGAGCATATGGTGCAGATTGTAAAGGTCACAGAACGTTTTATACATACAGAGTGTGTTTATGATAAGGTTAAAGCAACGCGGTGGCTATTGGCCTTTTAAGGGTATAGGGCTGAGAGCTGGAGCACAGATAGAGCGATTGTAGGATTAGGGGGTCAGGAGGGGGTTATAGGGGATTAAGGGGCTGTGGATTAACGTCCTTAGGAGTGCAGCCACTTCGCCTGTGGGATCGCCCCAGAATTCCTAAACTCATCCCTATAGGGTCACGTCAAAGTGCCACAGCCATTGACCGCGCATGGAGGAGAAAGTGGGGGTGCTGTCATCTTCGTTTGGGGGTGGCGGGAGCGACTTGTTGAATACCTTAAGAGCTGCTCTTTCAGGATAGCCGTGGCAAGCAGCTCTTAGGAGCAATTCTCATACATCAGCCCATAAAAACCTACATCAATACGGGTTTGACTCAGCCAGGCTCCGCGCCTCCGAATCAACGGGTGCAACGCGCCCGGAGAATATGCGCGCGTTACAAAAATATATTATTATTTGACCGTGTGAGTTATCCGCAGTCCCAAATGCAGAAGCTCCACGAGACTAAGCTAGAAACTAAAAAGTAATAAATGAATGACTAAACCGATGAGGAATTGGTTTGACAGAGTTATAATAAACAGAGACTTTGACCCGTTTTAACTTTTCAGCGAACTCTCGCTTCGAGACACACTCGACTCTCACTCGCTCCTCTCAGCCCCCCGGTCGGTCACCGGGTCACTCCAGTCGTGCGTCATGCTTACGGCGCCGCGATGTGTTCAGGAGCTTGATGCCAATGTCGGGATCTGCAGACCGCCCGGCGACGAGAGGGCCCTCACGAGAGAGATCGTGGAGCGCGTTTGAAGTGTTCCAAACGCACCGATGTGGGTTTTCACGGATGCCGATGATGGAAGTAAACACGCACCAACACCACAACCAGCAACCAAACGGCACCACCGCTCACAACAACCACACCGTGCCGCAGGCAGCAGCGGAAATTGAACGTCCAGAACTGGACTCTGTGCTGGGCAGCATCTGTGGGCAGCACCCGCAGCAGTGGGCAGCACTCAGAGCAGCGGGCATCACTCACAACAGTGACATGCCGTTCTCTCCGCGGCCCTTGTGCAGCGCTTTGTGACCCTCGGGTGAAAGGCGCTCTATACAATTATATTATTATTATTATCACTCACAACAGTGGGCATCACTCACAATAGTGGGCATCGTTCACACCAGCAGCGGCGGCAACAAGCCCCCCCCCGAATCTCGAACGTAAACACCGAGAGGTCGCCGCGTCCACGGGGGAGAGGGGGTTGGCGCTTAATTATTCAACGAAAATCCAACAAAAAATAAACAACGGACCGAGCAAGCGCGCTCCGCACACGTGTAAGCGCGCCCTCCACAAACGCCAACTACCCTTGCCGTTCACCACACCCTACGAGGCTTCTCAAGACCCTGTGCTTTGACGGTGGCATTTGTTTGAGCGGGCACACTCCGGACCGGTTTTGACTCGCTCGAGTCTCATCAGCAGGGCGTGTGGCCAGTTTATGGTGCAACGGAGCCCGTAAGATATACGTAACGCCGCTGTTTAAAGGCTTGTCTCTCGCCTCGTCGCTCCGTTTCTTTTCATGAAGTAGTTTGATGTAACCAAAGGCGGCCGAAACCTGCCCCTTCATTTCATCATCCCTATCTCGCTAGCGCCTCAATAGCCGCGCTTGGAAAGCATGTGATTATATGACACACGCGGAAACGGGGGGAGAACATGCAAACTCCACACAGAAAGGCGTTCCCGGCTCAGGTGTGGAGTTTGCATGTTCTTCCCCCGTGTCCGCGTGGGTTTTTGCCGGGCACTCCGGTTTCCTGCCACACTCGAAAGCCATGCTGCTGCGTAGGTTAATTGGCCTACGGACTAAATTGCCCCCGGTGCCCTGTGATGGACTGGCGTCCCATCCTGAGTATAGCTCTGCCTTGCGCCCTGTGTCTGCCGGGATAGGCTCCGGCTCACCGCGACACTGTACAGGATTAAGCGATTTCTGACGATGGATGGATGGATGTTAGGTTAAGACACGTGGACGGGCCTGATTGGGCAGGATGCGAGGTTTGAAGGGATTGATCGCAGCCGGTGGTCGAGACTAAGTGCGGAACGGCAGCCAAAGGAGGGTAAACGTGCCTGAGGGCACGTTCACCGTGGAAATGGAGCGACGGAATCGGCTCGAGTTTGATGGATTGTTATATGGCAGGACTGGATGGTTACGGCTTTATGAAGGCCTTCATCCAGCAGTGGACTGATCGTGGTTTTGTCATGACGATGACGAACATCGTAATGAGTCATTGCTGCTGCTGCAAGCCAGCATGTGTTATACAGCAACGTGGAATTTCCCATCCACCGGTTCAGTGCTTGAAACACGGGTCACGCGAGACGGCTTTACCGGAGGCATCCGTCCAGCGGTGGATGATAGATCGTGGCCGAAGATGACGACGATAACGATGATGACCAGGCGAGGAGAGCCACAAAGTGGCGCAACCGTGGCGGCCGTTTTGACGCGGTACGGCAACATTGCGGTAATTAGACGTCAGATGGATGGGTCCCGTATGATGCGACAGCCCGCAGCACCCCCACATCGCCCCCGCATCACCCGCACATCGCCCCCGCATCCCCCACACGTTGTCGGACGTCGCGAACTCGCGGCCCCCACTGTCAACAGCGACTTCGCCTACAAAGGCAAAGATCCCCCGTGAAGCCTACGTAGATTTATAGGGCATGTGCCGTTCGCGAGCTGCGATGGACAGGCGTCCCATCATGGGTAATAGCTCTTGCCTTGCGCCCTGTGTCTGCCGGGATAGGCTCCGGCCCACCGCGACCCTGTACAGGATTAAGCGGTTTCTGACAATGGATGGATGGTGTTAGCGAGCACCTATCTACGAAGGACGGCGCATGAAGAGGCGGTGAGGGGCAGGGGGGCGGTTGTGGCCTGCACCACGCCCAGCCGCCTTTGTCTCCCTCATGCTGACACACCGGAGCAGGTACTCACGTAAAGTTGAGTCGACTTAGGGTAGCCTCAAGACCGATTCAGATATTCGCAACTGAGCGCTGGCTTTGTAGTGTAGCGCAACGCGCTAACCGCTGCGCCACCGCTCCCCACAGACACACCACACACACACACCCCCATCCGGACACTGTGCAGTGTCAACATTGCCACGATCAAAGATGCCAAACGCTCCCCTCCCCTCTCCGATACTACGATAACACCACGGGCTGGTGTCACTCCACTGCTGGATAAATAATTCCCATGCGCGTATTCTATCGGGACACGGTGGTTGCTGGACCATACGTCACCACGCTGGGCTGCTCAGTTAAAAGTTGGTAAATAGGGCTGGTACACTGATGATGCTGTTGTAGGTGTTGTTAGTTTTTGACTGCAACAGAGACCACATTAAACGTGGTTCCAATTTTATCAACCGTGCCGCTGGATTTAAGCATGGAACTAACATGTCACAGACTGGTTCTGCAAAGCCTGGTTTTAACATCTGATACAATAAACGAATGTACAGCCCCCTTGCCAAACTACTGCTGGACGAAAGTCCTCCTAATCTGTGTAAGTCCTTAGTGTCGTTTGACCATACTTCACCTATAATGGTCAGTGCGGGTTTGATAAATGGTGGGGGTATGGGAAAGACTGGACTAATGTGTTAGCGAGGCTGGCAATCGAACTCAGACGGACAAGTTGGGTGTGGGCTTTAGAGCAGGGGTCTCCAACCAGTCAATCTTAACATTTTAAACACATAGAGACAGAGCGGGAAAAGCCGAGATTCTGGACCAATGGTTGTATTTAAAACTGTGACTCACAAACTAAAGCTGCTGCAGAGTTTTCAAAAGACCCAAATGTCGGCACACAGGCTTAAGAATAGGTGTTTTGCATAATGTACGTTTTTGGGTTTTAGTGAGGTAAAATGTTAAGGGTAGATCTTGTCTTGCATCCTAGAAGCAATCTTGTGTTTAAAACGGTTGGAGACCACTGCTTTAGAGATGCACTGCGCTAACTTCGGCTTCACAGCTCCACAACGCTAGACCGCTGGTCCCCAAGCTACCACAGGTAGGTCCCTGGTCAAAACCCAGCTGTTAACACTAAACCCCCACACCGTACCTTATAGCTAATACGCAATAGCCTGGCTCTAGCAAAAGCTCTATTGATGGCACGAAGCACACCCCACCCCATTCTTGCCCAGCACAGTAACCCCGAACCACGCTGCGTTCCAACGCTATTCCCGATCCTAACACCCGGTGCCTGGTTACTACCGCTACCACCAACAGCGGGGGCCCTAACGCGACAGCCCGTGTTGGCGATACAATTTTTTTAAGCGTTGCAGACAAATAACAAATAAAAAAATAAAACAGCCTTACCTCCGTACGTCTTCCTAACGGCAAGACGTGACGCACCAGAGACAGGCGCGGGACAGGCGCGGGAGCACAGACCAACATCCAACGCTGTGTCGGCTTGGACCTCGAGTCGCCAGCGTTTCCTCCTGGGCTCTTTCCCAGAGCTCTCATAAAGAGGAACGGGATGTTATGGACTTGTAGCGGCGCAATGAGCTCATCACCGATTCCGGTCTCTCTGCGCCTCTCCCCTCGCCTCTCCTCGTGACGGGGAGGCAGCCCTCTCAGCTGAGCTCGCTCGGATTGGATGTGCGGATGAGTGAGGAGTGGAGGAGGAGGGGAGTGAGTAGGAGGGAGGTGAGGAGGAGGAAGGCGGGAGGAGCCGGTTGGGAGGAGCTGAGTTCGTGTTTCATTTGTGTTTACACAAAACGTGTTCCAGTTCGACTGCCTGCCCACTGACTCATGCACACGTCAATCAATACGCGGGCTCGTCATCACCGCCACCAGCATCGCCAGCATCAGCCACGTGGTCAAAGGAGGATATTTGTCACGAACGTTGTTGCTTTAAAAAAAAAATCATATACAGTACCGTCGGCATCCACATAGATAGATGTTTATTTTTGCAGAAGAAAATACCACGTGAGCTCGCAAAGCTGTGGAAGCGAGAGTCCTGCGATACAACAAACGTGCGAATTAAAAAAAAGAACACAAACAGTATTTAAAATTAGAATGTAGTGCAACGAATCAACACATGCATTCCGTTATAAGTAATTCACATCCTCAAGTGTCACCGTCATCATCATCATCCTCATCAGAGCGTAATCGTTAACATCATTCAAATCGTCATCCAGCACATCCTCATCACAGAGCCATCATAACTCACATCACCATCATAACTCACATCATCACCGTCATCACTCACATCATCAGCATCATCGTCCTCGCGATTGTTTGCCTCGCTTAACCCATCGAGACCCTCAGTGATGGGTCGAATTGATATCAGCTGGCACCCCTTAATGCACAGCCCCCCCTCCTCCACCACGTCTACCCTTCCGCCTCTTTTTCCACTCACGCGTCAGTGGCTACATTATGGCTCGTTCCTGCGATAAACTCTTTTTGACAAGTGATCCATATTTGCCGATGGGTAAATCATTGACAATGACCGTCTGTGCTGCTGCGGCGGGGTTGTAATTGAATTCAATTCTTGTAGCACAGTGCTGCCAGCAACCATCACGAATAAGAGCGATGGAAACCTACATTAGTACATCTGATCAGAATCCACACTTTGCTTGTACTGCGTACCGTTAGCAGGCCCAGGACATTGCATCCCGGTGGCCACGGGAAGGCAGTCTCACAACATTGCCATTTGTGCTGGGTTATAGGTCATGTGCCTTCACGGCCAGAGTCGTTGCATTACGGTGCACCAATAACTCGTTTTATGTTCGGCAATTACGCCGAGGTCGGTTTTCACAAACGGAGCAAACACGGGAGCTCCTGTCTTAAGTCAATAGCTTTTAATTTCCATGCACACACGTGTTGTTGTGTAGCCAATTAGCCGGGTCGCGGTTGCGCTCGTCTGAAATTCGGCACTGTGTAAGCGAGGGTTGGTCGATCGTACAAATGTTGTGAGACTCCCTTCCCTGTGTTTGAGGTGCCACACCCTGGCTTGCCAAGATAAGGCGGTACAGCAACGTCTGTCTCTACTTATTATGAGAAAGTGTTGACCCCCTTGCACACGTGGATTTTCGACCGGTGTTCCCTCCCACGGGTATAAAACACTGTTTGGCAGAACACATCGCAACATTTGGAGGACTACAGAGCTTGAGCACTTGTTGTCACGTTCACCTCGTCTGTTGTTCCCCATCGATTGAGATGCGATTTGCGTAAACGACAACGTTACGTATAAGACTGCACATTTATTTACAATTACTTTGCGAGGCTCCAAAAGCCACTGAGCTGTGAGATGGACAGATGGCAGTACGGTGTAGCGTAGTGAAATTCTGGAATCCATCTGTCAAACTGCGTTATCCCTGATTCACGCACGGGTTGGCGAGGGATGCGCCAGCTTCCCACCGCGTGACGTCAAGCACTCATTCGTTGAATTGGTCAAACGCTCCGATGCAAGGTCCTCTTGAAGAAAGCATCTTGAAACTCAGCGAAACGTTATTGGATACGGCACTGATGAATTAAAAATATAAATTAATTAAAGGCTCACTTGCTGCGTAGTGTAGTAGAGCCAGTGTGCAATATTTTTGAAAGGGTTACTTTTTGTCATTGACCAGGCTTGACGTTTCAGCCCCAATCCATCCATCCATCCATTTTCTGAAACCGCTTAATCCCGTACAGGGTCGCGGTGAGCCGGGGCCTATCCCGGCAGACACTGTGCGCAAGGGAGGGCTATACCCAGGATAGGACGCCAGTCCATCGGCGTTCAGCTCAATGACCTTCCCATAAAAATCAACGTGACATAAAACACCACGTCCATAGTGAGTGGCCCCCTAATTTTTAGACGGTAGGCAAGCCATATGCCAGGCTTGTCGTTGACTAACTCCGGGTCCTCTTGTCTTCCCGACGTGCCTGCCCGGAGGACTAATCGCCCCCATAACCTCAAAAACCATTTCACCGTGCCCGTCACGTAACGACATTGGCCACAGCCAGACACATGGGCCGTCTGCCCGGGAGGCAATTAAGGCATCGCTTCGTCCATCAGCAGC
>JAZEWU010000016.1:3317399-3340359 GCA_036362915.1 Geotria australis
ACCCTCCCTGCAATGGGCATCGACTGCTCCCGGTGCCCCGGCCGCTTCATTTATTCATTTCGTCCGCACGCAAGCGATGACACGGCGAGCGCCGGTCGTGTCCGGGCTCGCGGAGAGAGGCTGCCGATCTTCGCCGAGCCTGTACCGCGATTCCAGATCGCCAACGTCCCGTAGCACCGCGGGGAAGCCTGCGCATTAAGGCAACGGAACGTATTGCCTATTCACCCGGTACTTCAAATGCACGGGTGTGGGAACAAAGCGAGTCGGCTGGGCAGTTGCCCGTCCAGTTTCGAGAAAGAGAGGACAGCATGCCAGACGCTGCGCCCCGTAATAGCTACAGGAGCTCGGGTCAAATGGCCATCCTTGGTCAGCCAGTGAGCCAACGCGGCTGCTTGTCACCCTCCCACCAACTTCAAAATAATTCCCACATGCCTGTTAAATCCAACTCAAATGAGATGACTCAAAGAGTGCTCAGCTGTTAACACCACGTGTTGGGAAAGCCTTCCCTAATTCCTAGACATCGGCTTAATTGCAGGTTGCGGGACGTGCCTGTCTGTTGCGCACGAGAGTATTAACGGCTCTAATGCCGCGAATATCGCGGCGACAACGGGGCTGCGTTGCCGAGAGGCGAAACGAAGCGACCGCGTGTCGTCTGGACGCTCGCTCCGGGACACGGCAGACGGACGCGATGGTCAAAACGCATGTTTTATTTACACCCATATCAACTCATCAAGAGCCAGGCACTGGACTGTAACCGGAGGCGGGCTGCCGACGGGTACATCGCTCGCGCGTTCCGACCGCCAGGAAGTGGAAAGTGCTGCTCGCGTCCGGGACAGTCCGTGGCCGGGCGAGAGGGGGGGGTGGGTTGGGGTGGTGGGGTCGGGGGGGGGTTGGCGGTTTCCATCGCAATTTTATTTCCGCCCGTCGTGGCGACACCGGGCGAAACGTCGCGCCTCCGATCCGACGCGGCAGGGTGGAAGTGTCGCGGTGGCGCCGCGCGGTGGAGCCGCACGGGTGGACGCCACGGGACCGCTCGCCGGTCACCGTACGTCAAGACCGGCGGCTTAGGGATCATCGTAACACGACCCAGCGGACGGCGTTTGAAGAGCGCGCGCGCGTGACTCGACGTCACGCTTACTGCTGCAGCGATGAAACGATTGCATAAAAAATAAAAATATGTAAAGTTATTTTGGCAACCGGTCATACGTTACATTATTATTCGCCGAAGGGAGATTAATATAAAGTACAAAAATAAAGTTAGCTGTAACACACACACACACACACTGTAAAAACAACGCACAAAACGCAAATTATGTTTTTTTTAAATATAATATAGCACCCGCTATTTGTTCAAACTTTTTCAGATAGAAGCACAAGGAAATCGAACAGGTAGGAAGTGGTTCACACAGGTTCACACAAGGAGCTGCCCAAGATTCCAAACGTATCCGGGTTTCTCCTCCCGATCTCGGCGACAGACGCCCACGGCATTTACACTCAGACGGCTGACATGGGCATCATGGCCACCCGTGCCACCCAGCGGTGGGGTCCTTCAATCCCTGAAGGAGACGCTCCTAAAAGGGAGAACGAGAAAGTGAGAGAAAAAGAGAGACGCACATAAAAAAAAACTCTAAACAAAACAAGAAAACATCAAAGTGCCTCTCCCAACGGCTCGGCCTGTACAGTGGGCTGCTTTACAGGCCATGTGGGCGGGGAGGCTTGCCCGGTGTTTATAAAGAGGCTCTTAGACGCGGGGCTTAGGAATAGAGAGCCTCTTGGCAGCTGCAGATATTAAAGTTAGCAAGCGCCCTCGCTCGAAGGCAATGATGAAGGGGGGAATGCAGAACCGACCGCCTGCCGCTTGGTTTAAACCGACGAGATTGTGCGGCATCTCCCCAGGGAACTCGCGATCCCGTCATGTTTTAAGATAAACCATAACGGCAAGAAATACCAGATCCACGAACGGAACAGTGACCTCCATTTGCGACGATTCGCGGCAGAGTGAGGGGGAGAATCTGCACACACCTGCTAAACTGGTATTTGCAATCGAGTCGGCAGGATAATTAGGATTAACACACTGGACAAATCCCGTAGCATCTTGTTCCAGTGATGTTATTGGATTAAACGTTGCTAAACCTCACGTTCAGTCTGACTGAATGCAGGACAACCCTTATCAATGCTACTCCTCCGCTTGTTCAGCCAGGAAAGCCTCACTGAGGCTCAAGGCTCTTCTTCAAGAGGGTCCTGCCAAGTTCTCGTGAAAGGGAATGATGTCGCTGGGTGCAATCCCAATTGGGTTATTTCCAGGTAACTTTCAGCAAAACCAGTTACATTGAGTAATTTTTTTTGCTATCGGAGAGAACTGGACAACCCTAAGGAAACCTATGCATAACAAGGGGAGAACATACACATTCCACACAGAAAGGCGCCCAAGTGAATATTCTGTCCAATATGAAAAGTCATTGTAGTTTTTCGCGGTGCATTACATGAAAATTTCGTTCCAATCAGTCGGCTAGTCACAGCACTCACGTATTTCTGGTGGTACAAGGGTTCATGTTGACAGGAGCTCGGGGCATGAGTTACACGTGGCCTATGCTCCTTGGTCTACATTTAAATAATACCTTCGCTGCAAATGTTCAGCATGGTCATTCCAATGAGTGGAGCGCCGCCTGGCGACCACTCAATACTATTGCTTCTACTGTCAACAGTGACTGGACAGTTGGGAGGGCGAAACACAAGAAAGTTTACAATCGCTCATCAGAACATCCTACGGGCGGTGTGGATTATATCTCACGCCCGATGTTTCGATGATTACAGGGCGACCTGCCCTGCAGGCGAACTGCATACAGCGGAAGGCATCTTGAACGGTCGCTCTTTTATATTCGAGACGGCGAACTTCATTCCGCACGCGATGATGATAATGTTCTTGAATGTTTATCTAAACTCGATCGGCCCTTGTAAATGTTGCTCTATCAATACGTCAAAAGCGGACGAAGCCTTATGTTACGTAGTTGTATTAATAAGCGTCGTAAATCGAGTGGGCGGAAGGGTGGTGCAGCGGTAACACCTGCGCCTTGCAGAAATAAAGTCCGACCCGATGCGGTTCGATTTCTGTGCTAAGTTTGTGTGTTCGCCCCCTGTCTTGCATGAGGATTTGTCCGGGTTCTCCTGTTTCCTCCCACAACTAAAAAAACCGCTACTCATTAATTATTCGGCCGATAATACCAGCATATATAGGACGCAGTGTCTGGCAAACTTTGGTGCCGGCTGGCTGCACCCAGGTACCTTCCCCCGCCTCTCTGCGGTTTCCGCGCGCCTCCACGTCCGCGTCTCATCCGTGACCAGGTGTGGTATTTGACCGCGGACATTTTTTTATGATGATTATCATTGTAAAAACAAAATGAAAGTTTTACGTGGGCGCAAGGCAGGGGGCCGAGGCGTGAAAGAAAGGGTTCAAAAGGGACGAGCTGAGATCACGAGAGAGAGAGAGGCTGGGAGGACATGGGTGACTAGCTCGGGGGGTGACTGCGCGAGGGCGGCGATGGCGGTGGGAGCGCACACCTTTCCGGGGAGCGTCCGCGCGGGCTGTGCGAGGAGCGGAGGGGTGACGACGCGCCCAGCGACGTAGCCAGGCCGTGTCGGCGCAGCTCCTGCACCGCGCGCTCCCTGGGGTGTCGGGAGGGAGACGCGGGGGGGGAGAGACGCGGGGGGGAGACCCGGGGGTGCACAAGTGTGAAGCTCAAGTTTAGCCACGACGCTCTCCAGCGCGTAAGTGTGGTGCGCCCTTCAAATGGTGCGTAGGACATCTGCGTGACCCAGGTTGTTTTGCAATTCAGCTGCGCGTTACCGAGCCGTCGACGTTAATCACTGAATGCGATTTTTGTTTTCTTAATGTTTATGCCGTATTTACCCCCCGCTGCGCCAGCGGGTGTTTGAGAACGGCCCAAGGAAGCGGACATCACACAGCTACCGCTGAGATCCCTTCAAGTAGCGACCGATGTACACAACAGGGGGCAGCACTTTGCCAACACGCTCTGCCTCTGACCCTAACGCTCGTCACATGACAGGCGTATAGCAATATTTTCCATTCTCAGAGCTGACACTTCGGTAAATGTAGTGAAAAGACAAATTTAACAGGACGTGAGCGACGTGTCGTGGTGTGTCACGGTGTGTTGCGGTGCGCTGCGCCGTGCTTCTGCTGTGCCGCAACGAGCTGCTGTGTGCCGTGCCGTGCGTCAGCGACGTACCTCTCAAAGCGCTCGGTGGTGAGCTGCCGCTTGGTGAGCTCCAGCTCCGACTCGAGCTGCGTGGCCTTGCTGCGAAGCTGGACTACCTCTCTCGACTGGCTAACCCTGCACGCACGCACACGCACACACGGGCAGACGGCGCGGTTACAGCGCCGCTTTGCACTGACGCCGAAGGCCGAATCACGCGCACTCCTGTCGTCCATCCGTGTGCCGCGGTGACTTGTGCGTCCCGCTCCGCCGGGGTTTGTTGTGCTGTGTTGTGGCGCGTTGCGGTGCGTTGTGGGGCATCGTGGTGGGCTTTGTGGCGAGTTGTGTTCAGCGTTTCGGTAAGGTATCTCAAGTGTATGTGATTAATAAACTTGAGGTGGAGTGCGATGAACGTTGTGGGGCATTGCGATGAGCTCTGTTGTGTCGTGTGTCGTGTTACGTTGTGTCAGGCGTTTTGGTGCGTTACGGTGCATAGTGCTTGACACCGTGGTGAGCTGTTCGGTGGCAGGGTAACGCAGTGGTAACGTCCGTGCCTCACAGAAAGAATGGTCTTGCCCGAGGTTGAGTCCTTCTCTCATCGTATGAGTATCTTCGACATTGAAAGAATATGTGCACGTTATAAATGTTAATTATTATTGTGGTGGGCGTTATGGCGTCTTGTTGTGAAAGTTGTGGGACGCATGGCGGTGTGCCTCGGCGCGTCGCGCTCGTTGCGGCGTGACCGCGGCGCCACTCACGCTTTGCTGTCGGAGAGCGTGAGCCTCTCCCGCAAGAGGCCGATCTCCGACTCGCGCTCCTGGCTCGACAGCTGGCTGTGGAACTCCTTCTCGCGCCCCGACGCCAGCAGGGCCTCCAGGCTGCGCACGGCCGCCCGCTCGCTGCCCACCTGCTTGCGCATCACTTCCACCTCCGTGCGGGCGCTCTCCAGATCCGCAAGTACCTGACGGGGGGGCGGGGGCGCAGCACCGGGCGCCGGCACGTGGTTAGAACGGGCTCGATCAGGTGTGGTGAGTCGGCTGAGTTGTCGGCCTCGGCCCCGGTCACCAATGACTCGTGTTAACGTTTGTTTGCAATTGATGTGGGAAAGTTTCAGCTCCAACGCTTAAATATATATCGGTTATACGGTATCGTCATGCAACTTAAGAAGTCGTGAGATGGGATTTCAGAAGTAGCTATGCAGTATCTCCTTCCTTTCACGCATGGTGTTTGACGCCACGAGACCTCCGAATTGATTCTTCGTCTCGTGATGTGACACTGACAGCACAGTCGGTACGAAAGCGGGACAAACGATAACAATTCATAAGCGAGGCTACGGAAAATGACATGCAAGCCCTATGGTAGCATTGCAAGGAAATGCATTGCTCGAAACCTTGTGGCTGTATATGTGCACGACACGGTTTGGAAATCTGGATACAATTTTGCCAAAAATCAAAAGGTTTTCACGGATCCATGTATGGCCATTGCTCTCAAAAGCTGTGTCAAGCGTTCCTTTTGACACGGCTTCCCTGACGGAGCAGCTCTTGAAGGACAATTCTCAAATGACGTAAACACAAACGCTAAAACGCGAGTAAGACTCGCGGACGAGCGCCACCGCCACCACCGCCTGCGTCGACTCACCCGATCGTTATCGACCTTGGCCGTCGCGAGCTGCCGCGACAGCGTCTCCTTGGCCGAGTCGAGCTTCACGCAGAGCTCCCGGACCGAGGCCAGGTCGGCCTGCGCGGCGCCGCGCTCCGCCTGCACCTGCCGCAGCTCGGCGTCGCGCCGCGCCAGCGTCTGGCTCAGCGACGACGCCTGCGTCTCGTACGCCTGCTGCGCCGCCTCGTGCTGCGCGCGGACGGGACGGAGGTGGGGGGCGCGGCACCGTTGCACCGTGCGTTGGCTTAGGGTTGTCGCCTCCGACGTCGATAAAACAGAGACGTGTCTTAAGCAGAACAATATCTCGCAATAGCGGCGAGAACTGTAAATACAGTAAACCCTAAACTTTGGCTTGTTTAACTTTCGTGGTTTTGCGGATTCGCGGTTGCACTACTGTATTCCTGGTGAGGCTGCTGCGTGGCCGTAGCGCGACATAGGAACTAGTGCGAGCAGCGTCCAGCATCGCTACCTGCAGCCGCATCCCGTAGTCTCTGTTCAGCTATTGTTCGCATCACATTCTCGATCATACGTGTCGCTAATGTGTAGCCCCCAATATGGCCCGGAAAAGAAACGCGAGTGCAAGTGCTAGTGCGTCTAGCCACACGTAAACATTGTAGTCACAATTTCCGGGATTTGCGCCCGTTAATGGAACATATCCCATTCGAAATGGTTTACTGTATACGACCTTGAGCGGTGTGTTAGTAGGCAACTGACAAAAATCAGACTCTTTGATGTCTCGGGAAGGGGCGAGCAGAGAGCAAGGCTGGAGTCCTCTTAGGTCGCAGTCGGTGTCAAGGGTCTGCTGGGTAACCACGGCGAGCGGAGCTGGTGTCGCGGTACGTAAACCACCCAACCACTACCTCCTGAATCTCACGCTCGAGGCGGTCGACGTGCTCCCGCAGGCGCCGCCGCTCCGTGTCGGTGGAGAGCAGCTCCAGGCGCACGTTGCTCGTCTGGCCCTCCAGCTCCGTGGCCTTCACCTCCCACGTCTCCGCCTGGCTGCTCGCGCGACGGAACTGCTCCAGCAGCTCGCGGTTCTCGTGCTCCTGCGGGCGCCGCGCCGGCGGGACGCGATTACCGTGTCATCGTCATCGTCGTTGCTGCCCGTGCCGTCGCGGGGTGCGACAAGAGATGTATCGTGCTAACACGTGTAAGCGCAAAACCGCGGATCCACCTGCCAAATGCGTTCCCAAATCGTGACAACTCTTTAATCTGCACTATATTTGTTGTAATTATAGTTTTTGTTCTAGATCTGTGCCTTCTGGTTGTCCCCCCCGACCCCCAGCTTAGCTTATTTCGTAAATATTATTTATTTGTGTATTTTGTTTTATCCTAGTATTTTTAAACCCTTGTTGTTGTGTTCCAGTCCGTGTATATGCCAACACCGGGGTCTGAGAGAAACGGCATTTCGGCGACGACAGACGGGCAATACCGTTCCGTGCTCTCGTTTGACACGACGTAGAGGCCGCCCCCGAAAACCAGAAACAATCGCTCGCGCCGCCTGCCGTTCGCGCCGCGGCGTCGTACCTTGCTGGCCAGCAGCGCCTCCACGCGCGCCACCTCCGCCACGTAGTCCTGCACCTTGAGCTGGAGCTGCTCGCGCTGCTCCAGGGCCTCCTCCAGCTCGCAGTTCACCGTCTGCCGGGCGCCGACACGGGGCGACCCGCGGGAGGTGGTGAAACAGGAAGGAGAAGGGAGGACGGGGACACAGCGTGTTACGGTAACCGGTCGGGATTTACCGGCCAATGCGTGGGATTATTACGACAATGTAATATAGGGCTTCTTTGAGGGGTTCACTTCCCACCAGGTGCTCGCTGCCAGCTTGCGGCACCCTGTTCGGTTTAAGTCGCGTGCCTCTGTTCTCCATGACTGATCCTGCCCATCAGGTTTCTTTTGACAAGGCACCTGGTTGGGTGGCGGAAGCCCTCGGCTTCCTGGCTGGAGCATATTAACAGCTGACGTCGGCGCCAACGCGCTCACTTCTGCGATCAAAATCACCATCCTGACTTCTCTACGAACTCCGCCACGACTTGAATGCGGCACAGCAAAAACGCGCAACGCGACGTAACTACGCAGACACAAGGTGGTGCTGGCGGGGGGCTGGGGGGCTGAGGGGGGGCGGCAGCACCTGGTTC
The DNA here is from genome assembly GCA_036362915.1 of Geotria australis. Classification (NCBI taxonomy): domain Eukaryota; kingdom Metazoa; phylum Chordata; class Hyperoartia; order Petromyzontiformes; family Geotriidae; genus Geotria; species Geotria australis. The sequence continues at coordinate 3,325,405 of JAZEWU010000016.1, forward strand.
TCGCGCGTCATGGTGACCAGGTCGTCTTGCAGGCGGTGGTTCTCGCGCACAGCGACCTCGCGCCCGCGACCCGTCTCGCTCAGCTCGGCGCTCACCGACTCGAGCTGGCGCCGCAACGACGCCAGCTCGCGCTCGCGCCCGCCCAGCGCGTCGCGGGTGCGGCTGCGCGCGGGGACGCACGCACACACGGGCGCGTGAAGGCAGCGGGCGTAGGATCGTAGGCGCCCTCGAACGCGCTCGCGGGCGTGAATGGCGTGTGAAAATGCACACGACAAGCAAAACCGAGTGTTGGTTGCTCCTCACGGGACAAAGACCATGGTGAGAGTTGCTCTTCAGAGCTTATCTTTTGGAATAGCCGTGTCGAGGAACGTTCGACACGGCTACGCTGAATGAGCAGCTCTTAAGAACGATTCTCATTCATCGAGCAGTGAAAATCTACGTCAAAGATTTTATATACAATTCAATGTCATGTAATACTCTCCAATACAATATTAACAATGATAGAATATAACGACCCACCATTTGTCAATCCTTTGCTGGATTAAGGCCTCTCCACAATGTGGAAGTTGATTGATCATACATCCCCACCTCTTGATGCACCTTATTACGAGTTAAGACACCCCCGGAGAGTGTCGCGGAGAATCTCGCGTTCGATCCGCACGCGGGCCGAGCGAACTTACTCCAACGTCGACTCCAGCTCAGACGCCATCAACCGCAGGTCTCCGATGCTCTTATCCTGTCGAGGGAAACAACGCGCAACGTCAGCCGTCAACGCGCTCAACCCGCGACACGATCGGCGTCCCGACGCCGCGGGCCGGCGCAATGTCACACCGCCGCCTCCACAACATTTCCCGCGTCGCACCTTCTGCGCGAGCCTCTCCTCGAGCGTGACGACGATCTCCGTTTTGTCGTCCACGGCCTCCTGGAGGCCGTCCTTCTCGCGGTCCAACTCCGAGACGGTCGCGCGCAGCGACGCCACCTCCTCGCGCTGGTTTGCGCTCTGCCGGGTCAGCTCCGCTGCCGGACACGGCACGGCGTGCCGGTTAGTTTGCGTGTTTGTGTTCTCTCCCCCTGTTCTGCGTGGGTTTCCTCCGGGCTCTCCGGTTTCCTTCCGCGACTTTTAAAAAACACTCATTAATTAGTTGGCCAATAACATCATAATATATAGGAAGTAGTGTGTGGCAATATGGCGCCGGCAAACCGCCGGGCTGCCTCCTCGGCCTCACTGCGCTTTCCTCGCGGCTCTGAGTCCTTCTCTCGTCACATGAATACCTTCGACATTGAATGAATATGTGCGCGTTATAAATGTAAATTATTATTAAATAATACTGCAACGTTTCTTTGGTACCAATTTTGTCGTCGAGCCTGGCGGCCCGGTCCTGCGCGGACTGCATCTCGGCGGACTTGGCGGCGAGGCGGCGCTGCACCTCCGACACGGCCTCCTCCGCCTGCTCGTTCAGCAGCCTGCGCCGCCGGCACCGGCACGCGTTAGTGCCCCGAGCGTTTCAAGCCCCGCGAACGACCCGCTCTGTAAATCGCGGGGTGGAGTGCAGCAGGGTGCAGCGCCGCCCTGCGCTCCGCCAACCTGAGGGAGACGAGCTCCGACTTGTGTCGCGCCAGCTCGTCGTCCCGCTCGGCCAGCCTGCGCGCCTGACCCTTGACCTCCTCCTCCAGCCCGGCCACCGAGTCCTTGAGGGCGGCGCAGCGGGCGCGCAGGTCCGAGCGCTCGGCCTCTAGCTGCTCGCAGACCCAGTGGCGTGTGCGCGCAGCGAGCAACAATTACGAGAGCCCTGCATACGAATTCTGGTCCACACAGTAAGTGGTGGTGGTGGGTGGCAGCACTTTCAAAGTAACATTTAAATGAAATATACAACATGCCCACGCCTGTACAAGTTATTTCATGATCGACAAGACCGATTAGAGTCGGACACGGCTTGAACGCGAGTGCTGCTGCCGACTCGGCGCGGAGCCGAGCGACTGACCGTGAGCGCGTTCGCCTCCACGTCCTCCAGCCGCTGCTCCAGCCTCGCGCGCTCGCTGATCGCCGTCTCCTGCGCGATCTGACGCGCGCACCGACGGGCGGCATCGCAACACAACGGCACGTGAGCAAGAATTTTAAATACACTTTTTTCACGTCTCATCTCACTTGCGCTATCGCTGTCACGTCGCCAGAAGTATCCATTCGGATGTCATGGAGACACTTTGTCAGGTCTCTTCTTGTGACCGTTGTGCACGGCAGGGGACAAAAGACTTCCAAAACCCCTCGACTTAAGTGCAGAACTAAATAACGTGTGGTTGTTGTGTGCAGTCGCTGCTAACTGGGTTGAGAGCCCGGCACTCAATACGTTTGAGAATCCAGTTTAATCACAGGCAACTGCTTGGATCGAACCCAGGATTTAAGCGGTGCCAACCCAGTGCTCTGGTCTCTGAGCCACCCGGGCACTTAACATGGAATTGGGCGCATTATGGGCGACTTGATCAAACACGGCACCCAAATATACCCTTGTAAATTTCCTCGCTTCTGATCTCATCTCAACCTGAATCTTGTATATATTTTAATTATCGTCAGCAATTCGCATGTTTGTTGTGTCGCAGGAGTACTGTAAAGAGCTTGCAAGCTCACTGGGTATTTTTTCCGCTGTAATAATAAACATATATCTATCCATCTATATCCGTACGGCAACAGGTTATTCCGGCAAGGGCGGGGGAGCGGGGGGCGGCGGGCAGGGGGAAGCGGTGGGGTTTCGGTTTGTTTTTCCGTGAGGCCCTGGTACGCGTGCGACACCTGTAGCCGCTGTCGGAGGCTGTCGCGCTCCGTCGTCATGCGCCGCAGGTCGGCGACGGCGTCGTCGCGCTCGCGCTCCACGCGCCGCAGCACGGCCTGCGCGCCCATCCCCGCGCGCGCCGACTTGGGGCTCCGCAGGGCCTCCCTGCGCAGGCGGGCGAGCTCCTCCTGGGACTGAGCGGAGCGCCGACGGGCGCGCGTGCACAGACAAAGATCCCCCCGTATAGCCTTAACAGACTGTAGGGTCAAGTGCCGTTAGCGAGCCCCACCGCTCAGGTGCCACCGACTTCCTGTAGCCGCCTGGCGTCCGCCGCGTGCCTCTCACCTGCTGGTAGAGCGAGTTGGTCTTGTCGCGCTCGGCGGTGAGCACCTTCACGTTGCCCTGGATCTCGGCGATGTGGCGCTCGAACTTGTCGAGCATGCCCTGCAGCTCGTCGCGCTCCCGCGTCACCTGCACCAGCCTCGACTCGTAGGTGCCGCCCTGCCGGTGGGTTGGGGTTGGACACGCGTCGACCGTTACGTCGCGTTAACTGTCGCGCCTCAGTATCTGTGCCTTGCTTTGGCTGGCGGTGCAGCGGCAGGCCAAAGACGTAAATACGCCCGAGAGGACGTCCACCAAACGTCGTTCTCTCGTCGAATGAGTACCGTCGACAGTTAATGAATATGTGCGCGTTATAAATTTAAAATTATTATCAATAACTTAGTAACGTTGACGCAATGAAATCGGCACGCGCGCGGGATCTAAACGGATCATTACATCGCGTGACTGAGAGAGACGGGGGGGGGGACTTTAATCCGGCAACGGGGTCGGTCACGTCCAACGCCAACGACGACGACCGCGGCCTTAACGACGACGACGGCAACCGTTCGCCCCGCGTGCCCGCCCAGCGCCACCTTGACGGGCGACGCGCGGTTCGGGCTGCGGTGGCGCGTGGGGCTCGAGGCGCCGGCTCGCAGCAGCGCCGCCATGCGCTCCGCCTCGGCGCGGAAGTGGTCTCTCTCCTCCTCGAGAGTGCGCACGAACGAGTCGAGGCGTGACGGCGACACGCGCTCCTTGCACGCGCCGCCGCTCCGCCGCTTCAGCCGTTCCACCTCCAGCACCAGCTCGCGCTCTGCGCAGGCGCCGGTGCCGGAGGAAACCGAGGTGAAGGGGGGGGTAAGTGTGGAGGAGATTCATCGACAAATGTTAGAATGCCGAGTAGGAGCGGCGGTGATTTTTTTTTTTTCCGGTCGTGGCACAAGCTGTTAAGTTTCAACATTGCAGGTTTAATGGATGCTTAGACTTTTACAATGTGTGTATGATTTTACTGTCTGTGGTAGGGCGTCTGTGCCAACGTTACTAAGTCCCAACAGTCTAGAGCAGTGGTTCACAAGCTATGCTCCGTGAACCACTAGTGGTCGGCAAGGGTACTGGGAGTGATCCGCCTACCTGCTGCCGTAACTAGAGTAATTTGAAATTTGAAAAACATCTCCATCGCTGCTGCATAGGTTAATTGGCCTGCTGACTACATTGCAACCGGTAACCTGTGATGGACTGGCGTCGCATCCTGGGGTATAGCCCTGCCTTTTGCCCCGTGTCTGCCGAGATAGGCTCTGGCTCACCACAACCCTGTACAGGATTAAGCGATTTCTGACAATGAACGAGTGAATACATGTCTAATGTCGCTTGCCGGTCCGCGACAGTTATCGAGAGTTGACAACGACCCCTGCCATCCATAAGCGTCAGGGCCCCGCCGCTCAAGAAGGCTACACGCTGAACGATCGGTGAGACGCGGCGCGGCGCGGCAAGCGAGCGGCGGGCGCGACGTGCCGGTGACGGTGAGCTTGTTGAGCCGGTTGCTGAGCCGCTGCTTCTCGTCCTGCGCAGAGTCGAGCAGCTCGGAGAGCCGGCGGTTCTCAGTGGCGCGAGACTCCAGGTCCGCGCGCAGCCTCACCACATCCGCCACCGCCTCGCCCGACTCCTGCAGCCGGCCGCACACGCGCGCGTGTGTGTGTGTGTGCACCGTGTCGTCAAAATACAGGGATAATTCATGGGTTGGGATTGGGTTCCCCCCCTCCACCCCCACCGTATATGTTTTCATAACAAAACCCAGTTATATTTCCATGTCGTGTGTATTTTAAACGCTCGTGTGTTTTGTTCAGCTTACGGATCTCAGCTTCGTAACCTTATCTTCGTACGCTTCAATTTCTCTCTGCAGATGCTTGTTTTCGGTCTGCAGCGAGCGAGAACGATTCACGTTACAACAAATTAAAACCAACAAGGCCACAACAGTGCGTGTGAGGTGAGGCTGGGGTTGTGCTTGTGAGCAGTAGAGTTATACGGGGGTGTGCTTTCAACTGTTAAGATGCTGGGAATGGTGTTAAAGGTCAATGCAAGGAGACATTTCATATCGTTACACCCTGTAGCAAAGGAGAGAGAGGGAGCGCCCAATATGGCTATCCTGAAAGAACACTTTTGAAAAGCAACTATCATGCATCGAGCCATGAAATCCCACATCAGCACATCATTACACCCTGATCATAACGTACCGCCAAGCGTGAAAACACTGAGCCCGGGGTGCGTCTGTGACTATACGGTTGCGCCCGGGACGTGTACGTTGCAATGGTTTTTGGGATAGAATCGCTCAAGCCTGCGAATGCGTGAAAACATTTCTCCGCAACCAAGCGGTTCCTTCGCAGGTTCCAGAAGCCAGGCAGCCGCCGCGGCCGCGGGCCTTGTGACCCGTTAGCTCGAGGCCGGCGGAAGCGTCGGCGAGGGCATAGCGTGAGCCGCGAATCGGCACCGACGGCGCGCGCTACACCTTGGCGGTGTCGAGCTCCCGGCGGGCGGAGAGCAGCGTGGAGTCGCGGTCGCGCTCCATCTGCTGGGCGAGCGCGTCGATGTCGGTGAGCTCGCGGCACAGCTCCTCGTTGCGCACGCTCAGCTCGGCCGCCTCGCACTCCTTGCTGTGGCCGCGCTCCGACAGCCGGGACGTGCGCTCCTGCAGCTCGCGGTTCGCCTCCTGCAGGTACTCCACCTGCAGGAGGCGATGACAGGCGCATCCGAGGATTGAGCCCGAATCCCAGCCCGGTGAATCACAACGAACCTTCGCGCGTGCAGTGGCCGGGCGGCGGAATTCTGGTTGTGGAGGCGGCTGGAGGTTCACCGTGGCCGGCTCACCTGTAGATTGAGGTGAGATATGAGCTTCTCGTTGCTGCGGTTCTTGGCTTCGAGGGAGACGACATCGTGAGGAAGCCCTCCGCTGAGCGTGCGTCCCAGACGATCGATCTCGCGGTCTCTCTCCTCCACCTGCGCGTGTCAACACAAAGTGTCAACACAAAGAGTCCCCGCTGGTTTTAGCAAAAGGCCGTAAAAAATTAAAAACAAAACGGGGCTTTATGCAACGTCTAAATTAAACCGTACCGCAAAATGATGCGGAGGTACAGTGAAGACATTCGTTTTGTAGAGACAGTCAGTCAAAGGGAGAGGTATGAAAGAAAAGTCTGAACTTGGACAAGGGGCAGGGAATCAAAAGCACGGACGCGGACCCTTTAGCTCCGCGCCGCTGCACAGTCACGGCCCGGATAGATGGATGTTTATTATTACAGCAGAAAAAATACCCAGTGAGCTTGCAAGCTCTTTACGGGACTCCTGTGGTGGCGGTAGGCACCCAGTCACAATCTCTCGGGGAGGCGCCTCTTCCAGACAAACCGCGCCTCTAACTCCGGGGCCATTAAGCGGTTACACGAGCTGTCCGGTGCCAGTCGTTACCGGCACAATGCGGCGTTTCCACGGAGACCGGCCGGCAATGCCACAACTCACGAGGCCCGGCCCATGCCCCACTAGCCGGGAAGGAATTCCTGCAAAATGCACACGCGGGTAACGGCTCGCGTGAGGATTCCCGGACGGACGCATCGCCGCTCTTTGAGCCTACGAGCGACCCACCCCGGCAATGTGACTCCCCCGCCTCGTCAGATCTCACAAGCTAAGCGGGGTTAAGCCTGGATAATGCGCGGGTGCGTGACCGCAATGCGTCTGCAGGGCTACGTTGACAGCATACGGTGGTGCCGTACCGCAGCACGCTCGAACGACTATCCTTGCCCGTCTCAGTCAACACGCACTCATCGGCGTGGCGAAGTATGGATAAATAACCCCCACCGCGTCCCGCACGGCGTAGGACAGACCGCCATCCAGCAGCGGTTTGACGATAGAGCCGCTTCAATAGCATCGCAATTGAGCAAGCGTGCTGCTCAATTGAGCAAGCGTGCAGCCCCGATCGCCAAGGAAACCCGCACAGCACCCTCGCAAAATCGCAGCCTCGGCTCGCGGGAGCAAATTTGCTTATCTAAATAACGTCTAGTTTTTTGGCGTGTCCCGCTCGCGCGTCATGTTGGAACTTGTCGGGCAGAAACTTCTGCAAAGAGCCGGATGCTGTGGCCCCAAGCCGTATCCAGGAAACCGGCGTTTCTTGAGCAAGGCATCTCCAATTGAGCGTGAAGCGGGCGGGTTCGGGGCGAGCATGGCGGCAGCACCTCCTCACCTTGCCCAGGGATCTCGTCCCGGTGGCAAGGTGGCAAGGCGGCCAGGCGGCGCTGCCCACCGTAACGGGCCGCAACATCTTCCGAGCCTACGGGAACCGCAGCGGGAACCGATGCAACCTGTCCTCCATCCATCCGTCCGTTCTCAGGAACCACTTAATCCTGTACGGGATCGCGGTGAGCCGGAGCCTCTCCCGGCAGACACAGGGGGCAAGGCAGGGCTATACCCAGGATGGGGCGCCAGTCCATCACAGGGCACCAGGACTATTTAGTCCGCAGGAGAATTAAACCTATGCAGCAGCATGTACTAAGCTGAGGCTGAGTCGACCTAGGGGAGGCCCAGGACCGGTTACAAAATTCATCACTGGTGTTGGCCGTGAGCGGGAATCGAACTCGGAGGGCCGAGTTCGTAGCGCGGCGCGCTAACCGCTACACCACCGCTCCCCACACTTACACAAACACACAGTATGGCAGCACGCGGCTACACTACAGAGTTCACAGAGCAAGACTGCAAAGCTGTCCGATTGATTATATTGTCACAGCCGGCACACCGCACCCAGTGTACACACCAGTCGCTATGGGCGATTAACCGAGCTATATATAACTGATCGGCTTCCATTCTCCATCCATCGTATACCAATACATAACCAGGAGAAGAGGGCAGTCTCATTCCGATACGGGGAAAAAATCCCAACATCACGCGGAAGCGAAACGTCGGTCGTAACGCCGAACGACACTCGGTACACGAAACAACCACAGTCCAGCGAGTTCCTGAACAAGCACGTGGGGACGAAACGTCGGACATCAAAGCCGTGTAACCGGAGCCCGCATCCCCCGCGTGGGCGCCCCCGTGTCGCCGTTACCCGAGGTCGGATGCCAGACGTGCTCCTGTGCCGCCTGGAAGAAGACATCGCCGGGCCGGACCGAGCCGGGCAGAGCGCCTCCTGAAATCCTTCCTCTAACGTTGTCCTCTCCTGAGTGTCGTTCACACTTCTCGTTGCTGCCACAGCAAGAGGCTCAGGACGCGGGTGGACGGGGGCTAAGCCTGAAGGCGGTGGTGGCTTAAGGCGCTGTCTGCGATTGGAACTCGATCAAGCTATGAATGCGGCAGCCACCACGTGTGACAAGCGTGTGTGCGTTAGAGTGCGTCTGTGAGTTATTGCGTGTGTGTGTGCCCGTGCGCCTATGAGCGTGTTGGCTGCAGAGTGAGTGCTCGCTCCTGTATGCACCCTATATGTACGGTATGCACCCTGTGTGAATGAATTATGAGCGTTTACTCTACACGTGGGTTGTTGTCAGCAGACCACAATTCATCCTCGCGCGTCGCGCTAGCCTTAACCAATCATAAACGCCCGCTGACAGCACTTGCACCGACAGTCTACAAAGACTGTTCACGGGTAATCTCTGCCGTTCTTTGTCTGTCTACCCATGCACGCCGACTACTTTCCTCGTGCGCGGCAGTATTTTATACGCGTGGATTCTACTTAAGTACCACCTCCCTACCTTCTACGCAGGTACAGCAACACTCTACAAGCGCTGCGGCTGTGCATCGGTAGTGCAGTGTGCCACTACTGTGCGCGCGTCTGTCCGAATGCCAGCGTGTGTTCCCGTGTGCGCCTGTGCAGGGGTGTGTATCCGAGAGAGGAGGGGGAATACGGGGGGGACGCGAGTTGCCCCGAGATTCGGCGTGCTTGGATACGCATCGCCTCAACACGTTGCGCGCAATCGCGTCAGTTTCTGTGCGTCTGTTCTTGTTATCAGCGCGTCTGCTTGGCAGCCCTTGCCCCGTTAAGAGTACGTGTCTGAAATAAGTCGGGAGGTGTAGCGGTTAGCGTGCTGCGTTACGCACCCGGCACCCCCAGGTTCGAGTTCCGCTGACGGCCAACACTAGTGACGATTTTATGAACAGGTCATGAGGATCCCCTAGGTCGACTCGGCCTCAAATGAGCACCTGGTGCGGTGTGTAAACATCGCGACTATCGAAGACAAAGGCGGTCAGTCGGGCGTGGTGCTGGCCACTCACCCTCACGTGTGCCGTGCTGGCCTTTATAGATGCTACTCGCCAATGCCACCTGACCCTACACTCTGTTAGCGCTATATGGGGGATATTTGTCTTTGTGGTTAAATAGGCGTCGGGAGTGTAGTGGGGATCGGTTAGCGCTACGAACCTAGTTCGATTCCCACTCGCGGCCAACCCCAGCAACGAATATCTGAACCCTCGATGGGCCTCGCCTCGGTCGAATCAACCTCAAACGAGTACCTGCTGCGATGTATACACCACATACGCACTGGGGAGACAAAGACAACCGGGCGTGGTGCTTGTCACCCAACCCCCTCGTGTGCCGTGTCGGCCTGACAATCTGTAAATACTAATAGAGTTACGGCTAATCTTTGTCCTATTGTGTGTTAGCGTGCACGTGTTTGCTCTCTCCGCGTCCCCAGCCCAGGTGCGCCCCACGCCTCTCGTGTCGCACGCCCGCCCGCCCGCTTGTCCGCTCACCTACACGCGCGACTCAAGTGCAAGTACTCGCCGCCCGGGTCAGTTAAGGTCGTCGGTGCCACGGGTAGTTTTACTACCGGTCAGCGCGCTCCAACGCTGCGTCCGCTCAGCCCGGTGCCGGCGGCGGCTAGAAAGTTCACGTTAAAAACCCACGAGGCCGGTAGTTGGCAGTAACAAGGGTCGATTGAATCTGAGCTCTGCGATGGACTGGCGTCCTATCCTCGGTATACCCCTGCCTTGCGCCCAGTGTCTGCCGAGATAGGCTCCGGCTCACCGCGACCCTGTACAGGATTAAGCGGTTTCTGAAAATGGATGGATGAATGAATATGAGCTGAGCCACTCTAGGTCGGTGGTGGAAATTCGACATCGCTTTTGAAGGGCCGAGCAGTTAATAAAGTGACAAGGTGGTACTGATTTTAGCAGCCATTCACAAAGACTCAAAATTATTATTATCGGGGATAGCGGTGTTGAGTGCTCTCCCTCGCGACGTTTCGCCTCCCACGTTGGAAGCATCCTCATGCGGAAGCGTCCTCAGGCACTCGATGCCTCAGGATGCTACCGACGTGGGATGGCTAGACGTCGCGAGGGGCAGTGGAAGAGCGCTCGACACGGCTATCCCGAAAGAACAGCTTTTAAGAGCAACCATCATGCATCGAGCCGTGAAACCTACATCAATAAAATTATTATTATCATAATCGCAGTGTTTTGGGATTTACACCGATTTCTCAGGCCTGTAAAGGAACACATGCATCCCGTGCTAGTTTGCAATAGTATTCACCGGCATTGTCGATGTCCGCGTAGGTGTTAACTTAACAGTATTGTAAAGTTATATACACACACTGTCCACAACATTTATCAGAGCGTTCAGGTTGCACAGCAGACCATTGGCGAGAGTCGAGGTAACGCCCCACGCAACCGGGGATATAATTAGCCGTTACCATCGTTAATTCCCAACAATCCGTCCGTCGCAATCCGCCCCACGCGTCACGGCGCGTGCCCGAGGTCATGCCGCACGCAGCCCGATGAAGGCAATCGCTCAGCACCACTCATCCAAAATGCTGGACAGGCACAGGCCATTAAACCCACGCTCACACGGCACATAAACCCTCCCAGAGACCCGACGGGGAAAACAAAGCAGCGCGCGTCACTGTGGTTGCAAATTAACGAGGCCCAGGGCATAATTCCAGCCGGGTCTGTCTGGGTCGCAGAGACCCAGAAATGTTTCCACGCACGCCTGGCACACCGTGTCACGAAGGTAACAGGAGGAACGCTTGACATGCCTATCCCGAAAGAGCAGCTCTTAAGAGCAATTCTCAGTTTAACATAAGCTTTGGGCGAATTTCTCCATTGTTTATGATGGAGTTGTCGTTGGATTTCTACCTAAACATTTGTCAATGTGTGAACGAGACTTTACGTCTTTATGGAAAACAAACAAACAAGCACTTGCCCTTGCAGTCGTGCTGGGCTAGAACGGGGATAGATAGCTGTGCACAGAAAAACAGTATAATCTGTAAACAACGTGGGTGATGCTGCCTGCTATGGGCACGTAACACTCACCTGTTTCCTGAGGGACTTCACTCCCAGCTCGGACCTCTCCAACTCTTCCTTGAGCCTCTGCACCTCCCGCTCTTGTTCCTCCAACCTACAGTGGGGCACGTGCCAGGTTAGACGCTTTGCCGGTGTCCTTAGGAGTCCAAATAATTCTTAACGTAATAAACCGGGGGGCTTCCTAAACCTAAACAAAAGAAACCACTTATTCTCTGACATTCAGCTATGGAGGGGATGTACAATGCCAACCTTTTGTCAATCCATTGCTGGGGAAACTTATCCCCCCCGATCCCCAGCTTAGCTTCACTTGTAAATATTTAAAAAATGTTAATGTTTTTTTAAATCCTAGTATTTTTAAACCCTTGTTGTTGTGCTCCAGTCCATGTATATGCCAACACCGGGGTCTGAGAGAAACGGCATTTCGCTCCTCTATATGTCCTGTACATATGGCAGAATTGACAATAAAGTTGAATTGAATTCAATTTGAAAAGAGGGAAACTTATTCTACTTGCCGCGATGGGAGATCAGACCAGCGACCTCTAGATTGCAAGTCAAGTGTGCTAACCATCGCACCACGGCACCACGCGCCTGCACTAAACGTGGGTTAATTTCTCCCTTCGCTGGGCGGGCTGCTTTGGCGCCGCGGCACGCACCTTGTGCACGTGAGCTGGACAATGTCGACCACGTAGGGGTCGTGTGGCTGGGCCACGGGTGGGGCCGACAAGCCCGACGGAGGCACCATCTCGTCGATCTGCATGCGCTGTCGATGGAACGGGATGCTGCGCTGCTTTCCGCCTGCGAGACACGAACGACGGAGGAGTCGGGACTCCTGCTCTCGGCTGTGACGCGACTCGAAAGGTCACCGATGTTGTGATTCGCACTGCGATTGTTCCATTCGAGGACTTTGCGCGTAGATTGATATCCTTTTCATTTTAACAAGGTCTCAGTGACATTAAAGCTTTTCTTTAAACGGAACCTTGAGTCAAATGTAATTCATGATCTGTGTATTATAGCTGGCAGTATCGCATCACAGGTGTGCTGGGAAAGGACTCAGAAGGGGTGATATCCCGTGGGTGTGAACAATCATTGAGCGGCAGCCAAAGGAGGGAATGCACCAAACAGGATTTCAATTACGGGGATGGAGGGATGACATTGGCTCATGTGCTGAGACTTGCTGGACGGCTGCATCTTGGGACCACGAGGGATGACGTTGATTTGGGGAAGAGGTCATCCTGCGTTGGGTTGATCGTGGCTGATCGTGTGCCCCAAGAGAATTTCCATCATCAGGCAGATGGAATTATGAGATTGGCTCACGTGCTCATACTCTGTGAACCGCAGTATCTTGGGCCCATGAGGAACGGCGGTGATTTGGAGAGGCTGTCGTGCAGCATCGGGCCGATAATGACTGATGATGATGATGATGATTTTGTGCTGCTTACCGGGGGTCTGCACAACAGCCTGCAGGTTCTTCTCTTGCAGAGTGGCGACGCGCTCCGACTTGACGCGGCTCTCCTTCTCGAGGGCGCGCACCTTGTGGACGTACTGGTTGTTCAGGAACTTGAGGTCAGCATTCTCGTGCTCCAGCCGTCGAATAGTCCCCTTCAGGTCTGGCACACAAGATGCACGGCAAACAAATTTAATTTCGTATTGAGTTACCAACTATAATTGTGAAATGTGTGAGTCGGGCCATGGCGGTGCACACCTGTGAGCCGCCACTTTGGAAGCAAGGGGTGGATCACATTACGGTATTTGAAGGCAAAATATTTGATGTGTGCGATAATGTCAAGCGTGATGATGATCCATACAATGCAAAACATGTTGATTTGGCACACTCAACGGTGAAAGCTTGATTTGAAACTTATTTTTACACGGCAAAACAAATACCGTGATTATAGATTTTTTTTACCCACAATTTACCAAGCCAGCGAATACTACGTTTTATCCACAGCTGTGGCTTGGATAGTGCCTGTGCACGCATATCCACGTAACCGCGGCATCACATTGCAAACGCGTCGATTGAACGTCAGTCGTGCGCCACGTCTGGCCCGTCAGCCGCGTGAAATCAGGTGTGTGGTTTCTTAGGTAGGTTACCCTAATGCCGGCGTGACAGAGGGACACACGGGGTAGAGATACGCACGAGATGGGAGAAACACGCGCGTGATGGAGAAACATGCAGGGGATGGAGATAGACGTACGGGATGCGGAGATACGCACGGGATGGGAAGATACGCACGGGATTGAGACAGACGTACGGGATGAGGAGAGACAAGGGATGGAGACATGCACGGGATGGAGAGACACGCACGGGATGGGGAGATACGCACGGGATGGAGACAGACGTACGGTATGGAGACAGACACAAGGGATGGAGACAGACGTACGGGATGCGGAGACACGCATGGGATGGAGAGAGACACAAGGGATGGAGACAGACGCGCGGGACGGAGAGTGACGCACGGAGGGACGCGTGAGCGCGCTCACCCTTGCCGAGTCGCTCGCACTCGTCGCGCGCGCGGATCAGCTCGCCGTGCAGCGCGTTGTTGTCGCGCACGAGGCGAGCGTTCTCGCCGCGGTACGGCTCCACCAGCGTGTCCACGTTGCGCGCCTCCTTCTGCGTCTTGCCGGCCGCCAGCTGGGCATTGCGCAGGCTCTCGGTGGTGTGCACCAGGTCGCTGCGGCCAGCACGTTGGGTTATTGTACATGGTTACTTGAAAAATGTGTGCAATGCTGTCTATTTGCGTATTATTTTATTTGAAAAATGCGTGCAATGCTATGTGTAAATGGGTTTTGTTGGGTTGATTTAAATTTGATTATATGTGAATCTTGTATATATTTTAATTATTGTCAGAAATTCGCATGTTTTTGTGTCGCAGAAGTCCCGTGAAGAGCTTGCAAGCTCACTGGGTATTTTTATGCTGTAATAATAAACATCTATCTATATATCTTGTACGGTGGTGGTGGTGGCTTGGGGAGGCATTCATCTGGCAGTGCATTGAAATAACAGCCGTTTCTTAAACAGGTGTGGACACCTAACCTCAGACCTTATGACAGACTGAGGTCTGTCACACCTAACACTCGGCACTGGCAAGCCGTATTGTCGTAACCCACCCACGTACTACACTCCCTAGCTTTGGAACTATGTTGACATGGGCATATAATTCAGACTGGACTGTTTGCACCCAGCCAGTGTGCAGGGTTATCATATTACTGTAATGTTGATCCACGAATCCTTGGACGATTTGTCCTTGCCAACGCTTCAAAGGCATCAAGTGCTTAAATCGAGGGGTGTTTCTGGACAAAAAAAATCTAGACAACCCAGACTATCTCATTGTTCAGAGAGCTTTTGTTGAGAATCGGCAGATTAAGCGGATGAAAAACGTGAATTATTAAGTTTATTGTCCAGCCATCTGTGGGGATATGATGCAATAAAACTACAGCAAGATTTGTTAAGTGTTGCCATTGAGCTGGCATGGTTAATGCTTAAATATATATCTGTTGGTTATCTACTTTTTGCTGGACAGATTCATGTAACACGCAGTTTGCCGGTTGCCCTGCAGAGGTGTGGACTGTTATGACTGAAGGTGTGATTGAACAAATGACTGAA
>JAZEWU010000016.1:3370283-3402566 GCA_036362915.1 Geotria australis
AGTGACACGCCTGGTTTAATGATGCGTGTCTCGCGACATCTAGCGGCCTGAAGGCAGCTGGCATAAATGGTCACGCACACGTGGCCCGCCACTACGCAGTTCTCATGTGCAGGGAGACACGTGTTTGCTGTCGCGCAGTCTCTTTCGACTTCACGACCACTCGTTTGGCTCACAGACATGGGCAAGAAGCAGAAGGGCAAGCAGAACGAGGCGTAAGTAACGAGAGGAGAGGCTTGAGGGAGCGAGACGTTTTAGGGAAAACCCGACCGAATTGCTGCGAGACGGACACGCTGCTCGGATAGTCGCGCCGCCGGGCAGGGTGACCCAAGGCCCGCGGCGTAAGGTAGAGCGAGGGTGGTATGGCTGGGAGGGATGGTAGGCCCCTTGTGAGAGAGCTGTTGTATACGTGCCACACTGTGTGCCGTGTACCGCCACTGTGTAATATGTACCTTTTGGGTTTTGCGGCACGGTGGCGCGGCGAGTAGCGCTGCCGCCTCACAGCAAGAACCACCCGGGTTCGAATTCCGGCTCGGGTGCCCTTCTGTGTGGAGTTTGCATGTTCCCCTGTGGGTTTTCGCCGGGCACTCTGGTTTCCGCCCACAGTCCAAAGACATGCTGCTGCATAGGTTAATTGGCCTGCGGGCTAAAATGCCCATGGTGCGCTGTGATGGACTGGCGTCCCATCCTCGGTATATCCCTGCCTTGCTCCCTGTGTCTGCCGGCATAGACTCCGGCTCACCGACCCTGTACGCGTACGGGATTAAAAGGTTCCTGACAATGGATGGATATTGCGTGTTGCCTGTTTCATGTGCCCCACGTGTGTAACGCCAGGTGTGTTGTCCCCTCTGTCCTATGTTTACAATGTGTCAGTCAGTTTTTGAATCTAAGCTGGAAGGAACTGATGACCTATGTAGCGCTTTTTGACAGTTGTCCAGCGGGGAGGGGGAAGCAAGTTACAACACCTCAGAGCACCGGGGCAATTTAGTCAGGACAATGAAGCTAATGTGTGTTGTCACATGCGCCCTATGAACTGTGTGGGATGTGCTTTCCTGTGTCACGCTGCAATTTCATATAATACAACACACTAATTGATTGGACTTTGAGCCAAGCGTCCCGGGTTAGGGATGATTTTATAATGGCGTAATAGCCACGGGCTGGTAGGTAATGTTTATTCATTAAATACTGTACCCAATTTGGAGTGGCTTTTGGGGGCTTGTGTGGTTGCTGACATGTTTTGTAGTTGTTTAGAAAGCAAGCAAGCTTGCAAAGGTCTTACACTGCACGCTGTGTTTCTCAACTTTAAAAAATATATAAATCTGATGTGTCAAAGGAACGTCATTGAAACCAAGTCTGGCTGTGATCACATTTAGAGTTGACTTATGCGCCCTGTGTCTGCCGGGAAAGGCTCCGGCTCACCGCGACCCCTCTGCAGGATTAAGCAGTTTCAGACGATGAATGAATGAATTATGCTTGGTGTAGTTTTGTTTAATGATTAACAAAGAGACTGGGCGATAGAGTCGGTTGCTCGTCAGCGGGCCAGTTCACTGTTTGCATTGCATCGTCACACAAGCGTGCTATAGACACCACAAGCGTGGTGTTTGTAATACATTCATTGTTTGTGTTCAGGGCGGCGCGGTAAGTATCGCTGCCGCCTCACAGCAAGAAAGTCCCAGGTTCGAATCTCGGCCTTTCTGTGTGGAGTTTGCATGTTCTCCCCGTGTCCGCGTGGGTTTTCTCCGGGCTCTCCGGTTTCTTCCCATAATCCAAGAACATGCCGCTGCTTAGGTTAATTGGCTTGCGGACTAAGTTGCCCCCGGTGACCCTGTGATGGACTGGCGTCCCATCATGGGTGTAGCCCTGCCTTGCGCCCTGTCTCTGCCGGGATAGGCTCCGGCTCACCGCGACACTGTACAGGATTAAGCGGTTTCTGACAATGAGATGAGATGAGACATTCTGAGGTTGATATTTGGCTATTTAGCGTACCACTTACTGAAATATGTTCATTGCTTACCTGGCTAATTTGGTTTATTTCGTATCTGATGTCGTTTGTATATGCGTACTTAATGTAGAGAGTGGTGGCGTCGTGGTTTATCCACCGAACTCTGAACCTGTTGACCCGAGTTAAATTCCCGACTATGGCATTGACCAGTGACGGATGATTTCTGAACCAAGTCAGCCCCTCGCCGCATGCTTCTCCAACCATACTTCACAATTGAGACTCCTGTATTAATTCTTGAATCAACCAGTTTATATTGACCATACTTAACGCTGGTCAGTCCGGGTTGGTGAAGGCGGAGAGCATGGCCGTTGCGTGAGGGAGGGCATAGGAGTGCAGTACAATACTGGCATTCGCTGCCTTGCTGCCCTCCCATAACCCCGCAGCAGCATGTAACATATCAAAGCTTCACTAATCCAATGACTATCCAGGCTGCAAACCCGCTTAGCTTTCGAGCTCTGACGAGGTCGGGTGCATTCCGTCATAGTCTGTCACAGTCTCAAGTTACCAACAAACGCCACGTATCTGTTAACTGCGACTCACTGCAACTTAGGCATCTGGTTGTTTTTGAGTAATCTACCCGTCGTGTATCGGTAATCGACCACGCTTCACCACTAGGCGCATATGACGCAAGGGCTGAGTGAGGGAGGCGAGGCACCGTGTGTTGACTCCCGTCATCGCGCCATTCTCGCATTCTCGTTGAACCCCGCGGCTCTCCGACATGGGCAAGAAGATTAAAGGGAAGCAGAACGATGAGTGAGTGTGCCCGGCGGGATGATAGCTTGTAGTGGGTGGACACAACAGCCGGGCTCCGAGCCCGAAGATGGAGGGGGGCGAACGGCCTCGGCTAGCGGGGCTATCGCAAAAGGTGGAGGGCCATCGGTTGCACGCGGGGCTCTGCTGTGGTGTAGGCCGCAGTGCGACGCGTGGCGTAATGAAAGGAGACTTGGTTTTATATCGTTTCGCTGGTAGATGTTTTGATTGAACGGAATTGGTCACAAAATAAAATATGTTAACGATTTAGTTATTGTGAGAGGTGTCTTTGCTTATATGTACAGTGTCGTGGGTCTGACCATATTGTGTCATGTACAGTCCGTGGGTGCTTCTAAGCCATATAGGTCTAAGGGCATTGCAGAGGCTTCGCTTTGATACTTCAACTATGAATGTTGTTACAGACTAGAGATATTTTTTTAATATTGTGAGTTTTTGTTGTTGCAGTTTGTGTAAATTGTTTTATTATTGTCATGAAAACCACTGTAAGCTGCTCTTTGAAGTGTTTTCTGTCAGCAGGTTAGTGAGATATAACATGTCAGGTACAAATACCATCGAGTCGGTGCGTTTCATTATCTTCGAAGACTCGCAAAGAAGAAGATTATGTATATAAGTACAAATGAGTTGGTATTGCTTGCGAATTCTACCAAACACTTCGAGGCCGAGCTGAAAGACAACGATGTCCAGAAGCTGACCATCGTGCTTCGAAGAATCGCAAAGAAGAAGAAGATCTATCCAATAACTATTTCTAAATGTCAAATGGGTCAAAAGAGGTGGGAACATATCCATCATCACATCAATACATGTTAACTGTCAGAGCACATACATGATTTTAAATTATAAGAGTAACATAAGGGCAGTTTTTGTACATTTTCCTGATACTCGGACATCCATAATTGTATCGTATGTTGTATCGTACGTATCATATGTTGAACTTATTTCGCACTGTACGTAGCTAACCGCGCTAATCACAGAGTGCAACCCATGCATGTCCCTGTAACCCATGTTGAATCCCTTGTTTCAGCGGTGGCAATGCCGAAGACGTGGATATTGATGCACTGGCAGAGGAGATTGAAGCAGCTGGCGCAGCTCCGGCTGCCAAGGGAGGTGGCGAGAAGAAGGGCAAGCGGAAGAAACAGAAAAATGAGTTCTGGTGCCAACTCCACTGCCACTCACACTCCAAACCCACCGGTCACTTGCCTGTATCAAACACGTGGGCTGCGCGGTGGCAAACTACTCTTTCCGTACTGCTATCGTAGTGCCAGTCAGCTAATTCCATTGATTGCTAGACTTTTTTCTTAAGCCATGCTGTAACAATTGTTATACTGTCCCGGCTGTTTGACTATACTGAACGTGCACTATAAGTACTTGGAACATCAGTGGCATGTGTTATTTGTTCGTATATTAGCTTTAGAACTTACTATACCACCCTCATATTTAAATGCGGGGGATATAGTTTTTTGCTATTGTCCGTAGTGAAATTGTTAGCTCAATCGTGGTGTATAGGTACATGTCACACATGGTTCATAAGGATGTGTGTGTGTTCTGCAGTGAGGATGACATCTTGAAAGAGCTGGAGGAGTTGTCTCTGGATACTAATCCTGCTAAGAAGGAGGTGGCCAAGCCTGTGTCAACAAGGGTATGGGAACTTGGTTTTTTTCAGGATAATATTTTAACCTTAACTATGTTTAATTGCCAGGTGGTACTGAGCGCTAATGCTGTTTTCAAGCAGTGAGACGGTACAGCAGCGACTCCTGGGTTCAAATACAGCAGCAACCTGTGATAAAACTTTATTCCCAAGGTTAATGAGTTGATGGCTGCGGATGTTGTAATTGGAACATTTGGTGTGGAGAAAAAAGGTTCTTAATAAAAATGTCACACGTTCTCACATTATAATTTTGCTAATTAGTATCCTAGTAAAATTTAGTTTTTTTTATTCATAGTTTAGCTTCAAATGCAGGTTACTTTGCAATGGTCTATGTGTACTGTGCCAATCATATTTTTACTATTTATTTTAGGACAGCGATGATGAGAGCCAAGGTGCTTCCAAGCAGGAAAAAGGGGCGAAAGGCAAGCAGCAGAAAGCAGGGAAAAAACCCGAGGAAGAAGTGATCATTCCAGAGGACGACGCAACAACGGCTGCGAAGAAGGGGAAGAAAAAAGGAAAACAAAAGCAGGAAATGAACGAGGAGTCTGAAGAAGAAATTCTGCCCGCTGTCGCCAAGAAGAAGAAGAATAAGGGGAAACAGCAGGCAAAAAAAGACAGCGATCAATCTGATGAGGATCAGGATCAAATAAAGAAGCCTAGTGGCGATTCCGTGAAAGATGTGGATTCGGACCCAGAGGAAAATGCAGCGGGTAAGAAGAAAAAAGGTGCAAGTAAACCTGTTAAACCCGCTGCGAACAAGGAGGAGCCAGGAGGCAAAGAGCCTGTTCAGCCTCAAAAGGACAAGGTGGAGACTGTGGAGATGAGTGAAGGGGACTCAGAAGATGAAGACGAAGGAGTGTCAAAGAAGGGAAAAAAGAAAAAGCCCAAGCAGGTGAAGGCCGAGAGTGACGACGAAGCTGCAGAGGAGGGAGAGAGGACTGTGAAGACTGCTGCCCAAAAACGGGCGGAGAAAAAAGAGCGGGAACGAAAAAAACGTGAAGAGGAGAAATTGAAGCTGAAGCTCAAGAAAGATCAAGCCAAACCGAATGAGGGGGAGAAGACCGAGGACCAGGCTCCCGCAGCCCCTGTGAAAACGACCGAGAGCAAAGAGCCTAAAGCAGTTGCTGAAACTGCTGATGCTGAAGGTTTGTTTTTTAAGTGTCTTCTTTTTTGTTACCCTTTGTGTACTGTTTATCAATGGAATTACGATATTAATGGAGGGAGTTAAGTTACAGTTTTTATGAACTTGTATAATTGTTACGATAATTGCCTCACTGTCAAGACTTCTTTTCAGGAGTCTTGCGATTATTGGCCAATTCCACTGATAAGAGTGTGTTATGTATATATGTGATTCAATAATCTCTGCAGAGCGTTTATTTTAACATGATAGTGAATGTGATCTCGCTCAATGCGCCTTCCAATCACTTTCGCTCTCATTCAGCGGCAGCCGAGGAGGACGAGGAAGAGGCTGCTGGGAAAAAGAAGAAAAAGGACAAAAAGAAGAAGCCCGGTGAGAAGGGTGCCGGAGACGATAAGACGGAGAAGAAAAAGGGCATCAGCAAGGCGACGGTGAAGGCCATGCAGGAGGTGCTCCAGCAGCACCGCCAGGAGCAGGAGAGGATCAAGCGCGAGGAGGACGAGCGCATTCGACGCCTGGAGGAGGCCGAGGCTCTCCGCCTGGAGCAGGTGGGCCGCCGCGTCTTGCACGGGGCACGCTGGGCGCTTCCCAGACGTTACCTTTGATGAGCGTTGGGAATTATTTCTCTTTGGGGAAACGTGTTCCATGCGAGCAATCGTTAACTAAATTGTTGACCGTTCTTGTTGAGTTGTATTTTCTGAATTTGTTGACCGATTTGTTTGCGGTAGCTTTTAATGTTGACAGCAAGCTTGACACCTCCCCCATCTTCCTCCTGCCTTGCTTAGCATTTGGCATGTTGACACTGAACATCCAGCGAGGACAAGCTAATTTGGCGGTTGTGGATGCGCACATGTGCCTAGCTAACCTGGCCACCGTGGTTGCTTCCCTGTCCCGTTCATTGGCTTCTTGGTCGTTGCCAACTGGATAGGAACGGATTGATGCAGAGCGAAAAGAAAGGAAAAAGCAGAAGGAGAAGGAGCGGAAGGAGCGCCTGAAGCAGGAGGGGAAGCTCATGTCTACCAAGCAGAAGCAGGACAAGGCACGTGCCGAGGCCATGCTGAAGGCCATCCAGGAGCAAGGTACTTGCAGCTGTCATATCGAAAGAGCAATGGAGGATATATATGGGAAAATAAGTATGTTAGGGCTGGATAATAAATGAATAACACTGTTGCTGCCATTAGGCATGTAACGTTGCATGGAATCATCGGTTGCCTCCTGGTAACTTCTGCAGAGAATTGCCACAATCAGTGTTGGGTTTGTGGGTCGGCGTACAAAACCCTGCAGTGTAATTCTTAAGAGATTGTCTTTGCTTGCATGTGTTTGGATGAAATAGAGCATGCCGATCTATGGTGCCGGTGACGATTCGTATTTCTTGCCCGTGTCAGGGTTTGAGATTCCATCGAAGGAAGCGGGGCTGAAGAAGCGGCCGGTGTACGACGACCGGCGCAAGAGGCAGAAGCAGACGGCACAGGACAGCAAGGCCGCCGATGGCACGGCGGCGGTAACAGGTTTGTGGTGCCAATCGAGCTCCAAAAACTCATCGAAACTTGCCACTGTTTTTTAGCTGGCTGTTTGTATTTGCCTGTGGCGGGGATGTACATTATTGCGTGCCGTCCATTGTGATTCCACATGTTGATGTTTTTTTTTTATTTTTGATTGTAGATGCGGTGGAGGTTGAAGAAGCTCCGATTCCCGTTGAAAACGCACCTGTGGAGGCACCCGTAGAAGAACCAACAGGTGCGGATCATTCAATGTACAAAGCTGGGGACACAATCTTATGCAAGCCTTTCTTTAACATTGTTAACTACCTAAATGTCAGTTTTTCTGTCCACCCCAATAAAAAAACTAGTTTTGCACTAACGTAAATCTATAGCTGCCAAAAGTAATTTCCCCCCTTACGCGGAAGACCAAATCTTTTGATATTTTTGATTGAAATTGCTGGTCGTGTGCGGAGACTAATGGGTGGTGGGTAACCGTTGTCCGCAGTAACGGAAGAGGTCGTACCGGAAGAGCAGGACGACGAGCTTGATGACTGGGAGATGATGGCGAATGAGACCAAAGATGAACCTGAAGGTAAGTGCAGTCACAATGTCCTCGACTCCACTAGCATTTAATGTGTTGGTTGGCTGTCATTTACAAGTGATTTTGCTGAAGACCACTTCTTCTTCTTTGCGATTCTTCGAAGCACGATGGTCAGCCTCTGGACATCGTTGTCTCTCAGCTCGGCCTCGAAGTGTTTGGTAGAATTCGCAGGCAATACCAAGTATTACCTGACAGGGATTGCGACGTGAACGCTTCTACCTTGACCCCAGAAGACCACTGAGCTATGACTATTCGCCCTTCAAAAAGATCTGGAAAGCTCAGTGGGCTTTACTCAGGTCTTTCATATCTGACTGGTGACTACCCAGATGGACAAAGCACTCCATAATAAAAAAATAATTAAGAAAAGTAGGTTGTAACATTTGCATTGTTTAATGTGTTGCCATTTGTGCCTATGACCAAATTACTTAGTGTGCCCGATCTTGTTAGATCTTGGAAGCTAAGGAGGTTTCAGCCTGGACAGTGCTCGGCGACCACCGTGGGCAGCAGATGGCTATACAACAACATATATTGTTGTACCTTACTTCCATGCTCTTATCTCTGCTTCCCACCTTCATAAACCTGCACCGAACAGCGTGGCGAAGCGTGCTGAAAATAACCCACACGTCTTGGGGAGGCCCTCATCCAGCAGTGGATTGACAAAAGCCTGCACGCGTACAGATCCTGTAATCATAACAGAAGCTGTCCGCACCAGGAATACACGTGACGTGCGTCGTGTCACCTTGTCCAGACGGACTGCGGCCGCCGGAAAAGGTGCACATCGAGGTTAAAGGCGGCGAATCGGCGGTGGACGGCCATCCGAAGGGGGCGGCGGAGAGGGAGGCGGAGAGCGGCAGCGAGGCGGACAGCGGCGACGACAGCAAGGATGAGGACGACGAGGATGAAGACGATGACGACGAGAGCGAGTCGGAGTCCGAGTCCGAGTCGGACGCCGACGATAGGACCAAGGAGCAAAAGGTTTACGACAATGCCAAGAAAAGGATAGAGGTAGGTGCCGTGCGGTCGCAGTGCGTGTTTCTGCACAGTTGATTTACGGGCGTGAATGAAATGATTGGTACTTGAATTACTTCTAATATTAACTAAATTTCTCTACGATTTTCTCTTTTAGAAACGTCGAGCAGATAACTTGACCAAAGTGACGGTGGACAGGCTGCGAGCACCAGTGATTTGTGTGCTCGGTCACGTCGACACGGGCAAAACCAAAATCCTCGACAAGGTACCAACCGAAGACCTGACCCTTTGTCAAAAACTGACCGCTGTTACCGGTTACATCTGAGATTTCTCGTGCTTATTCGTGGTACAGATTTCACTGTACAATTTGTAAAATCACAGACGTGACGATCCTTTGTGCTTTGCTTCCGTCGACGAGTACAGTGTTGCATATCGGTTTGTACTAAGCTTAAGAGCAGGAATTGACACTTTGTATATATAGTTGGTGGATGTGGGCCTTTGAGTGACGCGTGTTTTTGTCGTCGCACCCGTCGGAGCTCAGCTGCGGCACACGCACGTGCAGGACGGGGAGGCGGGTGGCATCACGCAGCAGATCGGAGCCACCAATGTGCCGCTCGACGCCATCAAGGAGCAGACCAAGATGATCAAAGAGGTGAGGGCCCTCCCTGATTGTCGCACGCTCTCAGGCCATGCTGCAGGATTAGCTCTGCCACAATTCTGGATCCTGTAAGTAAGCTCCATTATGTCCGAGGCTCTTCTTCTTCTTTGCGATGCTTCGAAGCGCGATGGTCAGCCTCCGGACATCGTTGTCTTTCAGCTCCTCGGCCTCGAAGTGTTTGGTAGAATTCGTAGGCAATACCAAGTAGTACCTGACAGGGATCGCGACGTGAACGCTTCTACCTTGACCCCCTCCGAGGCTCTAAATAGGGTTTATTTACATACATCTGTGGAAGGATTTTTTTTTGACACTCTTTTAATTGTTTTTTTAAGAAATGGCTTGTTTATCCTGTTTGCGGTAGGTTCTGGCAGGTTTCATGCAATTAATTTTTGTTTTTGATCCTTGTGAGTTTGCACATTCCCACCTTGCAATGTCCTTTAACTGCCACCACGCCTCATGCTTTTGGGTTGATCATCCTTTTTCGAAAGCTGCGTAGCTCAATGTGGCCTTATCAGCTGAAATGAAGTTTAATTCTGCATGCAACTTCATGCAGAGTTGACATTGGTTAACTAATGGGATTTTTGTATGTGTGTTTCGTCCCTCTTTCTCTTTCTCTCACTGTCTCAGTTTGACCGGGATACCATCAAACTGCCTGGCATGCTCATCATTGACACACCTGGTCACGAGTCGTTCAGGTAACTGCTTGTGCTCGGCACGGTGCTGCCCACGTGTAACTTTTTAAATTGAAACTGTGTGGAGGGCATCTTTCCACAGATAATCGTGGCTCTCCAAATGTTTGCTCCTTGCATGTTATTGGAGTAAATCAAACCTGATATAAGTATATTGATGGGTCATTAGTGATGGTGCTAAGTCAAACACGCACTGTGCTCACATTTTCCACGGTGTCACCTGTATCGTCTGTGCTATTTTAAAAATAGCGTCATGTTTGTGTGTTGTGGTTGTGGAGCGGTTGGCGCAGCGGATTCGTACATGCTGCGCTATGAACCTGGCTACTTATGTTTTATTCCAAGGCCAAGGCTAACTATTTGAACCAGTCTTGGCCCCTCCCCTCTTCACCAAGCCAGCTTAGTGATGCATTGTCAAACAGCTGCTCGTCCAGCAGCGGATTGACAATGGGTTGCACTGTTCCGCGTGTTGTTGTTGGTGGTGCTCTTGACGATTCAGTAACCTGCGCAACCGAGGGAGCTCTCTGTGCGACATCGCCATCCTCGTGGTGGACATCATGCACGGCCTGGAGCCACAGACCTTGGAGTCCATCAACCTGCTCAAGACTAAGAAGTGCCCCTTCATCGTGGCCCTCAACAAGGTGTGTTGCAGTGTTGGACATCGTGTGTCTGTCGTGCTCTTTTGAGCAGGAATGCTGCTGGTTGCATTTAACTCGTTGTTAACTCGTTGTTTACTTGTCTGTTCTATACACAATTTTGTGCCTCTCTAGGTCCTTACCGATCAATTAGATCTTGACTAGTACCCTTAAATGTCAATGCTGTTGGTGGAGGGTTATTTTAGGACTTTTATTACACTTCTGCTGTATAACTTGCGTTGTACAAATTGTTAATTATATTTCATGTAATTGACCTTTCAATGGAGGGCAGTGGAGGTGTTTTGAAGGTCTTGCGTCATGCCTTCACATGTGTGCGGTTTGTTTCTGCGTCACTGTTGTCTCTGGCGCCCCATCCTGGGTATTGCCCTACCTTGCACCCTGTGTCTGCCGGGATAGGCTGCGGCTCAGCACAACCCTCTACAGGATTAAGCGGTTTCTGACAATGAATGAATGTTGTCACTGCTGCGTGCGTGCAGATCGACCGGCTGTACGACTGGAAGCGCGGGCCGGACTCCGATGTGGTCTTCACCATCAAGAAGCAGAAAAAGAACACGAAAGATGAATTTGACGTGCGTGTCAAGTCCATCATCGCGCAGTTTGCCGAGCAGGTGAGCAGTGGCCGGATGGTTCGTGGCCCACCAGGCCGCCCATTGAGACACTCGATTCGTTTGGCGTTTGTTGAGATTACAAATCTTGCTTGCGGGAGGATAGCACAATTTGGCATTGTAACTAATTAAATTATTTGTTATGGCGTATTTCCCGTTAATTGCCTGCATGTGTGTTTCTTAACACTACTTTGGAGGAAGTGATAGGGTGGGAAATACTTGAAAAATTATCCAGACCTGTCCTGAAAATGGGATTTACGACTCATTGAGGCTTCGTGTATAAATAAGTAATGTAATTAACATTATTACTCAGGTTGTATTCCTGCACGTAGCACACGATGAAGCACTGTGCTATGAAAATTAATTGGCACAATCCACCACACAGCGACTGAAGCCATTTGCATTAACTTACTCATTGCTGTCCATCCAGCCGTATGTGCGGCGTTGCCCAGCAGCGGCGCGTTTTTGACGATTCGCGTTTGGCCTCCGTCGTGTCCCGCGTTGTCCCGCGAGCAGGGCCTGAACGCGGCGCTGTTCTACGAGAACAAGGACACGCGCACCTACCTGTCCATGGTGCCCACGTCGGCGCACACGGGCGACGGCATGGGCAACCTCATTGCCCTCGTCGTGGAGCTGACGCAGACGCTGCTCGCCAAGCGGGTGGCCTACTCGCCCGAGCTCTCGGCGCAAGTCATGGAGGTGAGCGCATTCCCCCAGTGCTCAACTTGGTGGCTGTGGCACCACATCTTCCCCACGCCCAGTTTGTCTGTACTTAGTGCAATGCTATGTGTAAATGTTTATTTTTGTTGGTTGATTAAAATGTTGGTTATTTATTAATCTTGTATATATTTTAATGATTGTCAGCAATTCGCATGTTTGTTGTGTCGCAGGAGTTCCCGTAACGAGCTTGCAAGCTCACTGAGTATTTTTCTGCTGTAATAATACACATCTATCTATCTAGTGGGTGAGCATCGTCATTCAGCGTGTGAGAAACTATATATACGTCTGTGACTTTACTATTTACTGCCAATGTGCCTACGTAAGGAAGGTTATGATGAATGTCTGCAACCTGTCATGGCGTATGGATCATAAACTCAGATGTTGACAAAGAAAATGGAAGAGCAAAGAGACGTATCGTTGGAATTACTTTAAGTGGCTATACGTGTGTGTTGTTCACTCGATATATTCTTTAAAGTGAGATGCATTACGGGTATCCTTGTTGTCGGACACGAGTTAGCAATTTCATTAAGAAGAGACGGCATTTAAGTGGGAGGAATATTCAGTTGATGCTGCCATATAGTTTCACTTTCATACTTTGATCTCTGACAAATGTATTCTACCTGAGAAAGAGACGGGTCTTATAGGCTCACCTGGTTATAAGTAAAGTTTATGGTGTTGATGGTGATGTTAAAATTAGCACTTTATTGTATGTAAACAAACGACAGTAGATAAGGCCATAGATATATTGAATGGCTTCACAAAAACAGAAGTCAAGTGCTATGTACAAGCCTTTGTCAGTATACTGCTGTTTGAAGGCCTCTCCACACCAACACAGCTGGAGTTAATCACAGAACTGTTGATAATTTGTCACGGTGGCTTTTACGTTTTATTTTACTTAACCTGGAAAGCCCCTTGAGATGGAACAAACTAGTTTACAAGCATGTCAGTTGACACATAGCAAAACCCTAATGAGACTGATACACACATTTAAAATCTGTAACTTACACAGTATGCACTTATATAACCAAATGTCAAACTCATGTGTACATAATGAAATAAATAACTCTACCACGCACACAGCTATTTTATCTGGAACGTACTGTAGCTATAACAATTACTAACTGTACAAGTGTGTTAAATACGTTCAGACTGGTGGCATATGTTAGCGTGTCTGGGAGATCGTTGCATGAGGCTTATACCCTTTGACCCCCTGTCGCGGCGCAGGTGAAGTCTCTCCCTGGGCTGGGCACGACCATCGACGTGGTGCTCACAAACGGAAAACTTCACGAGGGAGAGACCATTGTGCTGGCGGGGGTGGAAGGGCCCATCGTGACGCAGATCCGGGGTTTGCTAATGCCGCAGCCACTCAAGGAGCTCCGAGTCAAGGTGAGCACTCGTACCATTGGACTGAGTTGATGCTGCAATTATCCTGGACGGCAGGGGGAAGCGCAGTGGTAACAATTGTGCCTCTCAGCAAGTAGTACCTCAGTTTGATTCCCGGCTTGCGTGCCGCTCTGCATATTTTGCTTGTTCTCCGCCTGTTTTAGATATGTTCCTTGTTACATGCATGGATTCCTTATCGATTTCTAAAATGTGTTTGGTCTATGGAAATATTTAACGAACAGTTGAGCGGCCAACTGTCAGGGTTAAACTTGTTTATGTTTTTGCAAAAAGTCCTTTTTTTGCACTGGCGTGTTTCCAAGTTTTGGGCAACCCTTTTATCAATTTGGCTGGTTTTCAATAGGGCAAGTCTAATGGCAACATGACCTTATACTTCAGATTGGTTTATATTGGATCAGCTTTGAGCGTTATCCTATCCTCCCCTCATACAGGCAGATGGGCGGACAATACTTAAAACGGTTTCAGCCTTAATTGGAAAGCGTTGAAAACAGCCATGTGCCAAATCCATCAAAGCTGTATCAACAGGCACTATGCAATCGTCTTTGCAGAATCAATATGAGAAGCACAAGGAGGTGGTGGCGGCGCAGGGTGTGAAGATCATCGCCAAGGATCTGGAGAAGGCGCTCGCTGGGCTGCCGCTGCTTGTGGCGTGTCACGAAGACGAGGTCCCCGTGCTCAGGGTGCGTGTCTTGTTCATTTGTGCGCGTGTCTTCATGTGGGGAGTGGTGGTCTGTTAAGGCTATACGGGGGTCTTTGTCTTTGTGGAGTGGTGGTGCAGTTGTTAGCACGCCACGCTACGAACCTGGCGACTCCAGTTTGGTTCCCACTTACGACTAATCATCTCTATGTGGTAGCACCGCTCATTGATAAAACCACTATAATCTTGTTTTCCTCCTTTGCAAGATTTTTTTTTACACACTTGCTGAGTCCAAGCCAAAATCCCAACCCTTCACACTGCTGTAATAGATAAGAACGAAAACTTTTCTTGAACTGAGCAAGGTTGTTATTAGAGCTTGGAAGAAGTGACAATGGGAGGAAATTCCAAAGTCGAGGTGTGCGAAGTAAAAAGCAGAAAGAGAAGAGTTATGACCTACAGTGGGGTGAGTGCGGATGAGTTAGTGGGCGAGCATATGTGTTTTGTAACGACCTGCAGTTTGGTAAACACCGCATGAATGGGATAAAACAGCGCAATAGAACGAGCTTTCAGCACGGTGTGGAGCGAATTTCACGGGAGCTAGTAACTGTAACGGGTGAGTGATGGCTCTGTCCCCTTGAAACCGCAGGACGAGATGGAGAATGAGCTGAAGCAGACGCTGAGCGCCATCAAGCTGGAGGAGCGGGGCGTGTACGTGCAGGCGTCCACCCTCGGCTCGCTCGAGGCGCTGCTCGAGTTCCTGCGCACGTCCACAATCCCCGTGAGTCCCGCACGCGCGTTTACCCCACCCGGCGGGAGACAGAAATATAACAATATCTAACCACAGGTGCGCCGTTGTGAATCTACCAACCCGGGCCTCTGTACGTTCAGAGCAAGAGTGATCGTTCTTTTATTAAAAGAGTACTGCTAGGTTTTCACGGCTCGATGTATTGGAATTGCTCTTAAGAGCTGTCGCTAACGTGGGAGGCGAAACGTCGTGAAGGAGAGAGGAGGGACGCTCGACACGGCTATCCCGAAAGAGCAGATCTTCAGAGCAATTCTCAAAATAGTACTTTTGTTATTCTCGCATACATACGTACAGAAACTCGAAATCATGGCTTTGTGATTTATTTTCTTAAACGTTCAACTTTATCCATCTCTTCTCTTTTCACAGTACTCTGGAATTAACATTGGCCCTGTTCATAAACGAGACATCATGAAAGCTTCCATCATGCTGGAACACGACAGCCAGTAAGTGTAAATCTTGTTCCTGCACTTCTGTACCCAGTGATGTATTAGGTGACCTTTTCTGATATTATCAGTAAAGTTCGAGCAGTCAACCCAACTTGGTTTTCCTTGTGGGCAACATGCAACTCAAAAATAAATTAATTTTGTAATTTGCCTGTGGAGTCCTGATTGTCTATCATGGGCTTGGAACTTTCTTCAAAAGAAGAGAGACTTTCATAGTCAAGATGAAGCATCGAGTTTTAGCATAGCCGCGTTGACGGAATTAAATATGTGGGAGTTATGTTGCAGTGATGTCACTTCACAATTCAAACTTGTGTTGAAGCATTTAAGAACGCTGCCTAATTCTAAAGCTACAAGATAACAGCTGTTTGGTTTTTGGCCTGCCTTTTAAGAATAGCTTGGCTTCAGGTTTGTGATTTGTTGTTTACCCAGCTTTCCGGCAGTGTTCGCAGAGACCTGAAACAACTTTTGGATATCATTCAACAAAAGTTACACTTTGCATGCCCATATCGCTTAGGGTGGAGCAATTGGCACACTGCAATGTCGGTCACTGTTGTCGTTGCCGCGGTGGTGGCTGCCGTGACGCAGGTACGCCGTCATCCTGGCGTTCGACGTGAAGGTGGAACGCGAGGCCCAGGACATGGCCGACAGCTTGGGAGTGAAGATCTTCAGCGCCGACATCATCTACCACCTCTTCGACGCCTTCACCAAGTACCGAGCCGACCTGAAGCGGCGCAAGCAGGAGGAGTTCAGGTGCGGCCGAGCACTCGGATCGTCGTCGCCTTACGTCCCGTGCCTCCGCGGCATTTCGATTGCGGCAGTTTTCTGTTGTTCGTGCGTTGCTCGTGGCTAACTTAAGCAGATAAATTGTACGTGTGTTTTTTGTTATGTAATTTCATAGGGGTGGTCATGGTTGACGTCGATGATTTGATATGTTAACAATTTAGGCAGACCTGGAGTCAATTACACTTGCGGTCGTGTAACAATGCTACTGAAATGCAATTCTGATTAATTTCAAGTCTCCATTAACGGTCACAAATCGATTAATATAAAAAAAATCGTCCTTTTGTCATGCATGTGTAAACTGTATTGGTGTACACACGAAATATTGTTTGCATGAAGTGCGAACTTAATAATTGCGTTTTAACAAATGAATACTTACATTGCTGTAATTTACGGTCATCCAGTCTTGGCTGCGGGTCTCTGTTATATTGCATATAATTCATTGTCCTTTGTTTAACCGAGGTGAGAGTCCACTTATCTTACAACATCCCGTATGCCTGCTTGTGTGTGGCGCCACCGCAGGCACATAGCGGTGTTCCCGTGCAAGCTGCGCATCCTGCCGCAGTTCATCTTCAACAGCCGCGACCCCATCGTGTGCGGAGTCAATGTCGAGGCCGGCATTCTCAAGAACGGCACCCCCATCTGCGTCCCGTCCAAGGGCGTGAGTACAGCCGTGACACACAGCTGGGTTGGGGGGCAGTAGTAGGATGCGTGAAATTGCTTGTGGTTCTCCAGTGGAGTGATTCGTAAAATGCTGCCACTTGTCGCCGCTAGCCCCGTTCCCTCTGACAGGCACGTGTGTGTGTGTGTGTATTTGTGTCGCAGTTTGTGGAAGTGGGAGTGGTGACGAGCCTGGAAATCAACCACAAAGCAGTGGATGTGGCACGCAAGGGCCAAGAGGTGTGCATCAAGATCGAGCCCGTGCCAGGGGAGGCGCCCAAGATGTTCGGTCGCCACTTTGAGGCCTCGGACTTCCTCGTCAGCAAGGTGAACGGCGCACGGGTGGCTACGGTTATTCCCAGTGCGCTTTTGCAGGCGACAGCTTTGTAATAATATTAAGGATAGAATGACAGGAGGTGTGGAGCAGTGACACGGTGGTTAACAATATGGTATAAACCTGGCAACCCAAATTCTATTCTTGGCTACCGCTGTTATCAGTGGTGAGTGATATATGAAACGGTCCAGCCCTTGCCCCCATACGTAACCAATCTGCACTGACCAGCGTAGTGAAAAATGGTTACACAATTTCCACGACTGATGCTTTTGACAAAAAGCTGTAAGTAAATATATCCGAACAATTAGATATAAATTGCATATTGGATCATTGGAATACGAAAGAGTTTGAACATGTTGAAGCATCGGTGAGCGTATTGTTGAATATTTAACGAATAGTTGTTTTACGCTCAGCAGTGCCTTGATCGATGGCTTCATTTCTCTTCCATGTTGCAGATCAGCCGAGCGTCAATCGATGCCCTTAAAGATTGGTTCCGGGATGAGATGTCCAAGACAGACTGGCAGCTCATTGTGGAACTCAAGAAGACCTTCGAGATCTTATGAGGACAGCATAAGGTCGAGGTGGCGTTGGCACGACGAGTCAAAGAAAATCCACCCGGAAACTTTGTCCGCGTGTGTGTCGTCGTCCGAAGGACACGGCGAGGCACACCCTTCTCCCCCCGACCGTGGGGGATGAAGCGCGTGTGACTTGAGAGCTTTGCGCGAGGTTCCTTGGTGACGCCCGATGTGTGTGCGAAGGATTCGTTGAAATTGATCACCTGTAGGTAGATATTGGTTTTAGGGCACGGTCTCCAAGCTGCCCCCACAGTAGTTTGCTGCATTTGTTTTCAACATCAATCTGTTTAATGAATTTCAAAAAAATAAAAAGCATAAGATAAAAAAAACAACTTTGCTAAGGCATTATGGCTTGCTTTACAATGGGGCACACTGTTGAAAAAAGGGTAATTGCATTTTTTAAAACTTAGATTTGCTGTCGATTTTATATGTGAACTCCGACGTTTCTCAAACTTTGTATACAAAGTTGACGTGCGCAGCTGGTGCGCACACGGTTACGGGTGTGTGAGATGCTAACTAACATGGCTGGATAACATCGTTCCATAGCTTACGTCATCCGGTGGCAACTGCCGGCAGCGAGAGTCTGCGATAGTGAATTTCCCTTCTGAACGGGCGTTTCCATCGAGCGTTTGCATGTGTGGGACATGTCTGCTGCTCCAGTGTTTCCCGTTGTGCTCTGTGGGGAGAAAGGAATTCTGACGGGTGTGCTGTACTTTGCCTTTATCCTTAACGGGAGATTTCCCATAGATGCTGTCTGACCTGCCGTAAAGTAAATGTGTTGGCGGTGTCCCTGGGGGACCACCTGCTTATTCCCTGGTAAGACAGTGCCATCGTCCTGCCTGGAGCTGTCGTCGCCAGCAGAAGCCCACACACGTTTTACAATGGAGACGATTTGCAGCGACACTGCACCTTGGAATTATTATGCCGCGGTTTCCAAAGCATTGGGTTGTTTGGCCCATCGCGATCCACCTTTCCACGTTTATCAGTCTTCCCCGTTGAAAGACAAACATTGTGGGCACATGCACTCCGATTGGTAGACACATCCCATGTGATGTAGTGGAGTGTAAAGCCTCCACGTGCCATCGGTCATGAGGTATAATCATGATAATAAATAGTCCAATTTATAACCCACCTAAATTCCATGCCTGGTCATGGACGAGATACGGAAGTGCGAGGAAACCGCAGGGGGTGGGGGAGGGTGGGGGGGAGTCAGCCAGGCGATCAGCCGGCGCTAACCCTGCCAGACATTTCTTTCCTATATATTATGATGTTATTGGCCAATTAATGAGTGTTTTTTAGTGGTGCGAGGAAACCGGAGTACCAAGAGGAAACCCACGCAAAACAGGTAAAGAACACACTAACTCCACACAGAAAGGTGCCTGAGGCAGGAATTGAACTGCCTCAGGGAGGACTTTCTCTCTGTGAGGTGCAGATTTTACCACTGCGCCACCCTGCCTGCGGTCGGCGGGTGGGAAGGGAGGCAGCAGGACCTGTGTGGATATCATGGGCTACTTATTTTAGGAATGGCAGTGAATTTAGGGCACCGAGTTCATGGTTTGAAGTGGAGACAAACTGGTGGGTCGCAAAGATCGGAGTTCGGAACACCATGTGTTATGCCATGGTTGGGTGTCGTTCTCCTTCCCAACCTTTGGGCTTGAAACTTACAGATTTGGACTCTGTTCAGTCCTTGGATCTCCATTCCTTTTTGCCAAAACAAAATACATTCTTAAATAAAAGATCATGCTTACTTATTTGTCATCTTAGTAGCTTTTTCCTTTTGTAGATGTAAATGAATTCACGGGCTGAAAAGTGGAAGTCACGAAAATGAATTGTAAGCCAGCACTGCTGAAAACGAGACGCCTGAATCCCACACGAAGTTCAGTGACCAATTGAAAGAGGCATTATTCGCCAACCCGAACAATGTGTCTTACAGTAAACGCCTGTCAGCTGGTGGCTGGATGGTATCTCCTTTCTAACGACTGCATTTTCTGTTGTGTAATCACAGTTTTTATCAAGGGGGAGTACAACTGAATTTTTGTTATTGGAAGAACAGCTCTTGGCAGGGAGCCTAAAAGAGAAACTACACGTGTTTCACTTGAGAGAAACGCATGTGAGACACGAAAACACACCCTTTGCCTGTTCAGGTCAAAAATTCTAGAGATGTTCTGCTCAAATGTGCTTTGGACACTGATCATCTCCTACTAGGAGCCCTGAGACACACTTGGAAATTCCTCTTGTGGGTTCGAGTTTGTCGATAGCACAACCACGAGACAACGTGGATTGCTGAAAGCAAGTTTAAAAACAGATCTCCAGAACGGTGGTGTAGGTTTCTGCTGTATACAATAACGAAACGGCAGGGTAACAAGGCTCAGTACAAAAATATTTTAATGCTATGGCTGTGCAGAAAAGAAACGAGATTTCTCAAACAATGAAAGTGCTGAATGTCATTTAGCAACAAAGGACAGCGATACTCTTTCAGCTATATATACTTGTCGCCGGCAGTTCTTTGTTCACTTTCTATCGGCTTTAATGTGACACTCCACAGGAGGGGAGTGCTTAACACTGCAATTCAATTGAGAACGTTTAAGTCGACCCTGTCCTATGATTAAACCAATCGACCTCCATACTATGAGTTTTGGAGGTCCAGATGTAACAATCTTGGTTTTGCAAATTTTGATAGTTTAAAATGACGAGCTTAATTAAACTTGCCTATATTTCAACCACATGTTAGCTTTTCCGCCCTTCTAGAACATAATTATATTTTCCATCAGTCAATCATTTATACATCACTCGTAACCAGCCTGTTGACTGAAGAAAGTACACGCATGGTCAAACAACCCCTAATTACCAACGAGCTGGGAGGCCTTCACCCAGGAATGGATGGTTCTACATTTAACACGTACAATCCGGAGATCGCTCGACACGGCTATCCCGAAAAAACAGCTCTGAAGCGCAACCATCATGAATCGAGCCGTGAAAACCGACATGAATACATCCGAATATAATCAAACTGAATGCCAACCGAAGCCACCACCGCCACCTTTCAGTGTAAACGTAGCAGTCATTGCAACGTATATGGTGCAGTGACATGGTCCACACGACCGGCAACCTGCACAGTGCTTAACTGGAGGCCAGCTCAAGTGCTGCTCTGAGAATGAGTGCTTTAAGATTGCAGATTTTTTTTTACTTTCTCCCCTGCAAAAGTTGTAAAGTAAAAAAGAAAATGTTGAGTCTTAGCGAGCCGCTGTATGTTTAGTTGGCCGTGTTACGTGCTGAGTGGTTCGTTGTGTTGCAGTGGTCACGCGTGCGGTATTTGTACGGAGGCGGCTCATGTTGCCCGTGGCGTCGCTTCACGCAGGCCGCCAGCAAGCGCCGTGCGTCACAGCTTGAGGGTGCTGCCGTACGTGCGTTTGAGCAAGGCCTGGACGCTGTCGAGGATGAACGCGAACGTGGTTTGCCACGCGGCGTCGTGGGCACCTTCCGTGAGCCTAGCGGGAGAGCAGGGACCGCGGTGACGTGAGAATGACCATAGGGATGGAGTTAAGCGTCGAGACGGATCACGGAGGAAAACGCAGCCGCTGTTGGCAGAAATACCTGCATGTTAAAAAGTCATGGCTTCTCTCCGTTTAACATTGTGTTAAGTTATATATTTCACATGGGCCACATCATTGCACAGATCTGGCAGTGGTCGTGGTACAAAAAAATATAAATTAACTGTATATTTGGAAGGCCTTGGCCAGTGACAGAGCAGACCAGCATGCCCCCAACATGCCTCACCATGACCCAGAGTGTCCCACTGTGTCCCGGCCGTGCCCGAAAGTGGCCCCACCGTTTAAGGTAGCGGACGACCAGGTAGAGCGACTCCAGGTCACGCTGGTGCAGCAGCTGCTGGAGGTAGTTCGTCACCTGCGCAGCGTCTTCCTGCTCTGGCACTGGGGGGCCGTGATGACACAGGAGGATAGGGATCACACGACAGGTAAGAATTCATAATGCCAGGTCAGCACCGAGTTCAGGTAAGGAGAGAGTTGGACCACACTTTCCTCCACAATCTTGGATTGGGAGCGTAGCTCGTTATAGTGGAAACTTTAACATCCTTACTCTGGTTGCCACCTCTTTGAGGTAGGTTGTCAGGGAAATGTATGTTTTCCCCATGACATTAAAACTCCTGGTCAGTTTGTCAGTTGTGCAAATGTTCAAGTGGTACATTAACGTGTAGATCTCCCGTCTTCTCATGATATGTCCGGCTTTTTTCTCCCTCGGGTGGGTATGCCAACCCTGATTGGCTGTGAGTCGCACACGAATTTGACCATCGCTTTTATTCACAATGGATATACTTAGAAAATAACTTAATGTGTGGTTTTCCAAACTTACTGCATTGGTTTCGATGGGTTTTTAGATGAGATTTACATGACTTAATTAAAAAAGCCCCAACTATTAATCAGTTTTCTAACATTTATATCTTCTGAGGTACTACCTTCAGAACTTTGCACCCAGTCCCTGAGCAAGGCCTTGACTTCGGGCAGTTCTGTGGAGCCGGCCAGGCTGGCTCGTGGGGGACCCAATGGGGGACCCACTGGGAGCCCCTCGAGGGACGCATGTCCAGGCTGTTGGAACACATAATAATAATCAAACATAGCGCCTTTGACAGTATGCTGGCTAAAGATATTCACACAAAGACATGGTTACCATCCACGGCTGCAATGTTAACATTGCTGAATTTTTTTTTTAAAGCCTAAGAATAATAATAATAATTGCAATTTATAACGCGCGCAAATTCCACGCCTGGTCATGGACGAGACACGGATAGGGAGGCACGAGGAAACCGTAGAGAAGGGGGGAGTCAGCCAGCCAGTCAGTCGGCGCCAACCCGCCAGACACTGCATACTGCGCTCGACAGAACATAAACATATGAACGACGCAAACAACAGCGTGGCAACTCCGCAGTAACGCCCGTACCTCCTCAGTTACTCCGGTCGCGTTCTCTTCCGCGGTTCTAGCAGCCGCTGTGGGGTCAGGAGACCTTGTCTTCAAACCGGTAGCCGGCAGGACAGATGCCAGCCACTTTCCGGGACTCCCTCGGCCTCTCTTGCCCGGGCTCCCTCGGCCTCTCTTGCCCGGGCTGCCTCGGCCTCTCTTGCCCGGGCTGCCTCGCCCACCTCTCTTTGCCAGGATGCCATCCGGCTGTTTGCTGGGTCGTCCGCGGCGACCTCTGCCTCCTCTGCCGCGCCCCGACGGCACGGCCCTTCTCTCGCCCG
Source organism: Geotria australis (assembly GCA_036362915.1). Taxonomy (NCBI): domain Eukaryota; kingdom Metazoa; phylum Chordata; class Hyperoartia; order Petromyzontiformes; family Geotriidae; genus Geotria; species Geotria australis. The sequence continues at coordinate 3,393,103 of JAZEWU010000016.1, forward strand.
CTGGAGGGGAACGCACGCACGCACGCCCGCGTGTTGAGTGTGCAGCAAACGTCAATAACTTTCCAATGTTTACATTCGATCCGGGCCAATGGCGCAGTAATCGAATTCGATTCCTACAAATTCCACCCTGAGTGATTCCTGCAGGAATCGTGCTTTTACTGTGGGCGGTTCCAACGTTAAAACCCCGGTTAATTTTAACGTGATCCGAACAGGCATTCTGTGATGGACAATGCGTGCATTATGTGGTGACGCGCGTGGCATATTGCCCCGTGCTATGGCATGTGTGACTTAAACGTGGTGTGGGCATGGAATGGCTTCGCGAAGTGGTGTAGCGTAACCATGGTGTTGCTTACGCGTGGTGTGGCGGGGCATGGCGTCACTTGCCATGCCATGTGGTAAGCTACGTCTCGTGGTGAGCCGTTGGTGCGGTGTCGCAGGGTAGGTGGGGTCCGTGCTGTACTTACAGGAGCCTGAGTTTCCTGCCGTGCACCGACTCTGTTGGGCAAAGGCCTCTCTCAACTCCTGCTGCAGCTCCCTGGGTAAGGCCGCAAACACCGCCGGGTCGACCTGTTGGACGTATCGAGAGGTACGATCAAAGCAAACTCGTGGAAAGTCCATTGAGAAGCAACAGCTGCACCCACACACACACATACTCCTCCCCAATGAACAGCCTATCCGTTTTATTACTTTGAAAAATTCTTGTCATATGTTGGGCTATTGTAAAGAGTAGAGCGGATATTTTGCTTACTTGAAATACATCACATTTCCGAGCATGGAATTTCTGGAATAAAACACTCACTGTCTAAGCCTAATTTAGCACGACAACCGGGCCTCAGGTCCACGTTTAATCATGCAGCTTATCTTCACAAACAGGATGACGTCATGCCGAAGAGGGCAGCCAGGTCTCACCTGCGAGAAGGCCGGCAGAGCCGTGATGTCGCCGCTGCCTCGATCTCTCCGGCTCTGCGCGCTGGTCTCTGCCACGCGACTTGAACTCTGCTCCGGGAGAACTCCCGTCGCGGGCTCTCGGGAAGAGCCGATTGCCGTGGCGCCATCCCGCACGGCGCTCGGCTCCCCCGCCGCCGACGTGGACGCCCGCGGTGCCTCCTCGCCGCCCGTCTGCCCTCGGCCCTCCTGCCGCTGCCGCCCCTTGACCTCCATGCCCCTCTCGATCTGGGCCCGCAGCTCGCGAGGGAGCTCCGCCAGGACGCTGGGGTCGATCTGAGCGCACGTGACCCCGGCGGAGAACGCGATCAAACCGGGGGTTCAGTCGAGAGAACGACTCAGAGGCGCGAGGAAAGCACAGAGAGGAGGAGGACGCAGCCAGGCGGTGTGCCGGAGCCGTACTACAGGGCTACTTCCGAGAGGCTCTCAAGCGACCTCTGATGCTTACACAGTAGGAGCCAACCCTGTTCTGCTCACGCAGTCATAAGCGATAATGCTCATCGCACGGCAGTCAAACCAATAACATTTTAATTCTCAGTGCTGGAAATAAATTTGACGTGGTCAGCTTGGGACTATCGACCGACTACGCTTGAGAACCCGGTTTAATCGCAGGCAGCTGTCTGGCTTCGAACTCAGGAACTCCACCGTACCGATTCAGTGATTTTTCCACAGGGGCTGGCGCGGCCTTTCTCGTACCTGTGATGGGGACGGGATCTCGATGCTGACGTCGAGCCGCACGGAGCGCGGAGGCGTCTGCGAGCCGCCCGCGGGACGATGGACGTGGGAGCCCGGCGCGCCCCGTGCCGGCGAGCTCGCCGCTGGCACCGCGTCTCCCGTTTCTAAATGTAACCAAACGAGGGCAAGGTCAAGGGGTCGTCGCAGCTCATGACACGGATTCTGAACATGCCCGCGGTAGAGTACCTGGCCAGGAGGCTCGGCAGGCGAGCGAGTGGCTCGCAATCGGAAGGTCGCGAGATTAAATCCTGGTTGGGAGTCGGAAATATCAGCACCACTTTGCTGGGGAGTCAACAGTGGGTTGTCCCATGCGTAGATTCTGGAACTCTCTCCCACTGCGCACACGCAGCATCCAATCAAAATTCACCTTCAAGCAGCAGCTAGAATCTCAGCCGCTCAGGGTGGCATACGGAGGACTGAGCTCTGTCTCCGCGCCTCCCAGTTCTCGACGGGACATTGCGTCAGATGCAAAGTGAATTGTGTCTATTATTATTTGCACTTGACACGGGAGTGTGGGATTTCCAGCACCGACTCAAAGCTGTAAACAGGCGACGAGCTTGAAATCAAAATCACTTCGACATTACTTTGAGCTTGAGAGAGGATACGCGCAACACGTGGCCTAACGTCATCAAGAGCACAACGTGAAATGAACGAAGCCTGTGCATCGGTGCCGCGTCCGCGCGCCCACCGTCGTCTCGCTTGGCGACCCGGGCATTCAGGAGCTCGAGGACGGAGCGGCCGCCCACCCCGCCAGGACGCCCGCCGCTCCCGGACTCGCCGCCACCGCCACCGGTCGGCACCAGGTTGTGCATCTGCAGCCCCACCTGTGCCGGGGTGCAGCGTGGGCCGTGGGGGGAAGACGACGTTCTGTTACAGGAGGACGCAACGTTTAAAATGCACGCAGGTATTGATGGTTGCTCTTCAAAGCTGTTCTCTCGGGATAGCCGTGTCACTGAGCGCTCTCCCTCTCTCCCTCGCGACGTTTCTCCTCCCACGTTGGAAGCATTCTCAGGCGTTTCCAATCGAGCAGCTACTGTTTCACAGATGCGTACCAAGCAGTCCTGATGAATTGTCATTATTCGGCATCACGATTCTATTCAAGGAGCAACTATTAACTCTTTCCAAGTGAGGCTGGCTGTCTGTAAGAGGAGGGCATGATCACTAATGGAAAGGTAATTGTGTTGCTTGTAGGGACTTACCCCACTGAAAACCACAGCAACAGGACACACCACACTGTGCTCGCTAACAACACGTGTCGGCTGGACGGGAGGGCCGTGGGGTTTTCCGTCTTCGCCTCACCCCTCTCATGTCGGCTGCGTTGACTCTCAGCTGCCTGTAGAGCGAGATCGCCTCCCTCGCCACGACCGCGGCGCTGTCCGTCGCTTGTTCCAGCGTGACGCTCCTGCCGACATCATCGCGACACGTGGCCGGCGCGGTCTCGGTCGAAAAAACCCACGACTGAACAATTTTGTCATCCTAGCCTTGTGGCCCAAAACACCCAGGATGCACGTGATTCCATCAGCTTTAAGTAGGTTTAAGCCCGGATAGTGCCAGGGTGGGAAACCGACCGTGAATGTTGTGTTGCTACCGCTCGCAGACTGCGGAAGGTGAGAAAAGGGCTTTCGACGTACAGTCTCACGGAGCTTTCCAAATAACTCGCAGGGAGAAGCACATCGAGGCTTCAGGTCGCAGGAAAAATTCAGCCCGCCAATCTCATCACCGACGAACGCGATCGCCACGCCAGCCGCCACCGCTCACCTGGACACGTTGTCGCAGACGCCGTGCCCGCCGAACTTGGCGGTCTCCACCGGCGCTCCGGCCTTGCGCACCATCACCTTGAGCGTCAGCTTCCGTCCCCGCACCGCCGCCACGAGCAGCCGGCGCCGCAGCTCCTCCGACAGCTGGTGCAGGAACGCCTCCGCCTCCTCCGGCTGCGGGGCGACGGGGGCGCAAGCCGGGTTGTCGGTGCCGCTGCCAGGACTGGCGCTTCTGCCAGCTTTGCTATGTTTTTTTAAGAGTGATGCAACAATTTGACGACTCTCCCAAAATAAAACCGTGAAGCTTAAAAGTCACTTTCTCAATTAGCTCGACTGGAGCTGCCGTGTTTCCCTTCAGTAACATTGTGTTTACCCGCCACTGTGGTGAGAAGCGTTGCCGCTCGTAATCACAACCGGTTTCGCGGCCCCACGGGTGCGGTCACGGGCGAGTTAACGAGCGTGACGCGGCTAAGTGTCGCCCATTAACAAGGGTGGGTAACGTTACAATGTAAGGTTAGGGGCCGCGCTACAAAACGGCTTCGGAACATTTTCTCCGAGCGGCTCGGCGCGGCGGCGCGGCGGCGCGGAGCGAACCTGCTGGAACCGGATGCCGTAGTTAATCTCGGCGGAGACGGACTTCCTCTCGCGCTGCGGCTGCAGGGCGCGGCCGTCCTCGCCGCGACAGGCGCGGTGCAGCGATTGGCCCGTGCGGGGTCCCAGCTCGCGCTGCAGCATGGGCAGCGGCAGCGCCTGCAGCTCCCCGCACGTCCGCGCGCCCAGCGACGCCAGACGGTGCTCCAACGAGCGCCCCACGCCTTCGCGCCGGCGGAGGGGTCAGGGGGGGTCAAGGGTGACGGGCGGGGCAGATGTAGAGCATAGTATCGTGGACACTAACACTAACTCCGAGTCTGTCCGTAATAGCAACGTTATTGGGACCTCCATATCGGGCCGTAACCACAATTTCAACTCTATCCCCAACTCCAAATCATATTCATAACCCCAACATAACCCTATCTCTGACCCTAACCCGACCACCAGACCTAGCCATATTCTCATCACTAACCCTCTAAACCTTAACCCTATCTCAGGCAATGCTTATCCACTCTACCTTTTAAAGTATCCCTGCATGTGACATGGCCCCATTTTAAAACCGTACAACAGATAGCCACGTGCCGTTGTGGAGGTGTGTGTGTGTGCAGAGGGAGCCGTTCAACCGCAGTGGTCTAAAGCTCTACTGTGAAGACGGGTGAGTGGTGAGCGTTTAACAGGGAGACAAAAAATTCCGGCAACGCGGGAATCCTGCCCCTTGAGTGTTCCCACGGGCTCCACGCACGCACCCACACACCACGCTCGCGTACGCACCGGGCAGGCAGCTCACGGGCTGCGACCTCATGAACTCCTCCACGACCTCCGGGCGCAGGTGAAACTGCCCGTCAGGCTTGGCCTTGCGTGTGGCCAGCCGGGCCAGCAGCATGTTGGACCCTTGGTGGCATGGAAGCAACGGCACGTGTCAATTAACGTGTAAATGTGTCATAGGATGCGGTGACGACCAACTCACCCGGAATGCCACCACACCTGTGCGCACACGGGAAGAATGTGTGCAGATTCGCGCAGGGGCACGCGGGGACACAGGTGTATGCGCAGAGGTGTTCGTACCGATGTAAACATGCAGGTGCAAGGTGCATATGCAGGTGTGTATACATTGTTTGCGTCGGTTATTTCGTACGTTCGTTGCCTCGCAGGAATCCCGCATCCAGAGCTTGCAAAGCTCACTGGGTATTTTTTCTGCTCTAATAATAAACATCTATCTACATCTATCTATTTCGTGTGGAGGTGTGCAAGCGCGCGCTCAGGTGTGCGCGCCCGCGGGCATGTGCACGCTCACCCATGCCCACGGAGGCTCGGCAGCGCGTGCGGGCGAACACCTCGGCTCGCACGGCGTTCGCCAGCTCCTCGGGGCCGGCGCCGGTGTCGGCCAGCACCGCCGTCACGTCCACCATGGCCTCGTCGCAGCTCAGCGCCTCCACCTCGCTCGTGAAGCTGCGGGGAGACGCGCCGGCGAGAGGTCGGCGCGGGCACGCGGTCACTCTTGGAAAGATGATCCAATATTGACAAAACGTAAGTACAAGGTTGCGTTGCTCGTAGGTACCTACCCCGTTGAAACCATGGACGCACAAACCACAGCAACAGGACACACCACACTGTGCTGTGGGGGACACGTGGAGACGGGAGGAGAGGAACGTGGAGACACGTGGAGATAGATGGGAGATGGGGGAGGCACGGAAGACGGAGGGCGACACGTGGAAACGGGGAGACACGTGAAGATAGGGGCAGACAGGGGGGAGACGTGGAGACATCGGGAATTACATGACGATAAGAGGACACACGTGGAGAAAGCGGAAGACACGAGGAGACAGCGGGAGACACTTGGAGAGACAGAGGTAGACACGTGGAGGTAGGGGGAGATAGGCTCGTTTTCCGGACCATGTGGACACGGGCCGTGTGCCTGCTGGTACGTGTCTGACCGCCGGTGCGGCGGGGCACCACCATGTGGGAGCGGGCACCCCACCTGGCGAGGGTCTCGTACAGCGCCTGCGCCACCTCGCGGTAGCCGTCGAAGTCGTACGGCACCGTCTGCAGGTCGGGGCACAGCAGCTTGGCGCGCCCGAAAAACATCCCGTTCTTCACCCCGGCGCGCCTGGAGGGAGGGACGGCGGCGCGGCGCCCGCATTAATCCGTCGCGTTGCACCTCGTCGCGCGTATTCGTACAGCTCCGGCGGCTTCAGGTGAAGCTCGCGCTTATGCACGAGGAGCGCAGTCCTGCAATTGCAGTTGTGAATTAAAATGTAAATCACGTCCGTCGTTTAACGCTGCGATGGGGTGGGGGGCGGTGGGGCGACGGTTATCGCACTGTGCCGCGAAACAAGCCGACGTGCGTTTGATTCCTAGCCGCTGCCAACAACATTGGCGGTAACCGAAATCTGGATCTGAACCGGTCCTGCGCCCTCCGTAACCTGCGTATTATCAATCGACCTCACGACTGACACATTAGCGCGTGCTGCACAGTACAAGCTTTGTTAACGCGGCCTCTAAACGCGACTGCGTGTCGGGTCGCGCGTGTGATGGCGCGCGTGCGATGGCGCGCGGCTCTCTCACCGAGCCTCGTAGCTGCACGATGCGATCTCCGCCATGGACATTCCGGCCGTGTCGGGCACCGCTCGGCTGCCACCTCCTCCTCCGCCGCCCGTCTTCCCCCCATCCCCGCCGCCGTCATCCTTCGCTCCGCCTGCAGCGCACGGCGCGAGAAGCCCGGTGGTTTACACGCGGCTCGATCGCACCAGTCGCTTGCTAGTTCGCTCACTCGCCGTGGCGGTGTGCGGTGGAAGTGGGGGCGGCTGTGTTACCGGCGGCGCGGAGCTTGCGCTCGTAGTACTGCATTTCGTAGTGTGGGTCGGCGCCCGGGCGAGGCTGCTGGGGTCCCTTGCCCTGCGTGTGCGTCACCGCCACGGGCTTCCCTGCAGCGAGCACGGAGGGCGGATACACACCGCACACGCGCACGCACGTAAGCACCGAACGAGTTCACCGCAGATTCATCGTGGGGTCGAGGGATGTCACAAGACACTGACCTTTGAGGTCAGGGCGGTCACGGATTCCGACGGACACGAAAAAGCAGTCCATGTCCACGTGCATGATCACGGGCGAACTTCGACCTGCGGACGAGTTGAAAAAAAAACGGTGCGGCTCAAAAGCGTTCCACCCTCCGTGGTGTTACGTGACGCGATCAGTGATGCTGAACCCTGGGGACGATGATAAGTCTCTCGCACACGGGGAGAATTTCATCTTCTAAGTTGCCATTTTCCTCTTCTTCAAGAGGGTCCTGCATTTGGATATTTGGCCACTTCAATGAATGAGGTTTTTACATGTAGGAGCGATTCTTCTCTCGAGCTTTCACAACACGCTCCTGGGGGCATCTTAAGGCCTCTTTTACAAGTGGCCTGGAAGAGCACACGTGGATTACGAGCGACTGCGAAAACCTACGTGATCCAATTATTCGATACTGACCGATCTTCTTCTTTGCGATTCTTCGAAGCACGACGGTTAGCCTCTGGACATCGTTGTCTTTCAGCTCGGCTTCTGCATTTGTTGCCAGCAAGGCTCCCAGTGGTAACCCTGCCTCTGCTCTGCCCGTCGCTCGACCCCCCCAATCTCGAGCGCGACGCTCTTCACACCTGGCCCCGCGTTGTCCGCAGCCGGCGTCGGTCCCCTCTCCGCCATCTGCGCCCGCAGGCGCTCCCTGCCGGGGAACGAGGACCCGTCGCTCGCTCGGTGCATCTCGGCCACCATGGCCGCCAGCTCGGAGCGCCACGTGGCGATGTGGTGCAGCCGCGAGTGCGAGTAGTACTCGGCGATGAAGCCCGAGTCGTTGGTCGCGCGCATCGACCGCAGCGACGACGGTGGCTGAGGTTGGGCCTTGGGGACGACACCGCTGGATGCGGACCGTGCCGGAGATTTGGAGGTTTCCGCCAGGCCGCCCCGCTCGCCGTTACCGAAGCCGGCGCTCGCTTCCGGCGAACGGATTCTGCTGGGTGTTTGTTCGGTGTTGGTACTGGCGGTGCCGGTGGCGATGGAGGTGGGCGGCCTTGGCGGGTCGCAGGGATCCGTCGGGTCGTCGCACACGCCGGGGCCTACGCCGGCGCCGGTGTCGCCGCCCTCGCTCCACGGCGCCGTCGTCAACTCCGCGAGAGACGTTTCGGCAAAGTCGCCCGGTGTTTCCGTGTCCCCCGTGGGGATGTCTCTCTCGACGTCGGCATCTTCCCACTCGGCCGCAAGACCATCGTGCCCGCGCCGCGCCTCGCCGGTGCCGCAGGGCGGCGACCCGGTCACCGGGTCTGGGCACTGCTCCTCCGGCTCCGGCGAACCGACTCTCCTGGAGATTTCATCAGCGCTGGTGCTCGCGCTGCAGCAGAACAGACGAAGCGAAGGAAAAAACACAAACAAAACAAATACACTCGAGCATCAACACGGTGCTTTATTCCCTGCAATTACAATTCATCGCCGTTACTCTACCCTTACGCGTCCACATCTGTGTTCGGAGCTGTCGCCAACCAGGGGACTGGCACCCCCCGCCGCCGTCACCACCTCTCACCTCTCACCGCGAGGGTGAACCCCGAGGCCGCCTCCGCCGTCGCCGCGGTCAGACTCGGCCGGCTTAATGGCCGTGAAGTTGAGGCAGCGCTGGAATCGCGAGCGTCCCGAGTGGAGCAGGTAGGGCACGTACGGCAGCAGCTTCCCCGCGGCGACGCTGAGCGAGCGACAAGCGGGGCGGCAGCGAGGTTCGTTGTTTTTAAAGCCGGCCAACCCGCCAATCACAAACAAGACTGCCCAGGAACCTGACTGAGTGGACTTTAGGGTATTACTGCCTCAAAAATGGTGGCGGAGATGGGGGGGAGCAGCGATGGTGAATCGTAACTCCCATACTGGTTTCATACCACAGGAGACAAACTCTCAGTTGAAGGTCATCAGCGGTGGATGGTCTTGTTCCTCCCGTAGGAATTTCAACGAGGCAACTCCGTTAGCCTCCGCGGGTCACATCTAAGCCCACGGGGCACCGGCTGAAGCAACCGTGTTTGAGGGCAGGGTTTCTCAACTTTTTGAACCTAAAGGCCCACTTGGCCCAATTGGACCTGGTCTTCAGGGACCGCTAAGTGGCGCTCGCGATCCCCCTGATGTGTCGCGACCCACCGGTTGAGAACAGCGGCTTTAGGCGATGCGGTTGGTGGTGGGGAGGAGGGGAGACGGGGAGGCCACGAACCCGGCGGGCGGTGCTCACCTGTCGGTGATCCACTGGGGCCGCACCACCTTCTGGTCGGGTCGCAGGACGAGCACCTTGTTGTTGGGGAGGTTGCTGGCGATGATGTGCGTGGTTCCGAAGCGCGAGTAGTACGTGTGGAAGTGCCCGCCGTGACGCAGAAGCAGCCGCCGCAGCTCCCCCAACGGCGGGTCTGCCGGCAAAGCGGGCACAACACG
>JAZEWU010000016.1:3428426-3438973 GCA_036362915.1 Geotria australis
CTGCGGTTTCCGTGTCTCGTGCATGAGCAGGCGTGGAATTTTAGCGCGCTATAAATTGTATCATTATTTTATTATTAAGGCGTTATCGGCCCGTTGATCAATGCTTATACACGTGGGAGGAAACCGGAGCACCTGAAGAAAACCCAGGCGTGCGAGGGCGAAACACCATCCCACGCGGACGGAACAGGTGCAGTCTTCGTTTCCGCTGTTCCGACTTCCGGCACGCCAGGGTGTGCCACCTCCTTGACACGGATGGGACGGCAAATGTCGCAAGACTTTTGCGATCCACCTACCCTCGCTGCCTCCCCAGCCCCGGATCGTAGGCCACGTCCACCACCACCACCGCTCGGCTAATAGATGATAGATAGATATATGTTTATTATAACAGCACGAAGAATCTATTCGGAAATGTCGCAGAGTAGTGGTCCCCAAACTTTCTCGGTTCACGGCGCCCCTTTAGCGTATCAGGATTATCATGGTCATGAACTTTGGGTAATGACCGAAAGAACGAGATCGCGGATACAAGCGGCAGAAATGAGGTTTCTCCACAGGGTTGCTGGGCTCACTCTCCGGGATAAAGTGAGGAGCACAGAAATCCGGGACAACCTCGGAGTAGAGTCGCTGCTTCTTCGGATTGAAAGGAGCCAGTTGAGGTGGTTCGGGCATATGGTAAGGATGCCCCCCGAAAGGCTCCCTCGGGAGGTATTCCAGGCGCGGCCCACCGGGCGGAGACCTAGAGGCCGACTTAGGACACGTTAGAGGGATTATATCCTTCGGCTTGCCTGGGAACGGCTGGGAATCCCCCGGGAAGAGCTGCTTCTTCTTTGCGATTCTTCGAAGCGCGATGGTCAGCTTCTGGACATCGTTGTCTTTCAGCTCCTCAGCTTCGAAGTGTTTGGTAGAATTCGCAGGTAATACCAAGTATTACTTGACAGGGATCGCGACGTGAACGCTTCTACCTTGACCCCCAATCTGTTGCTGAGGAAAGGGATGTCTGGTCCACTCTCCTTGGACTGCTGTCACCGCGACCCTCACCAGGACAAGCGGTTTAGAAAATGGATGGATGGATGGATTATTATTTTTTTCCACGGCGCCCAAAGTCAGAAAATATAATATGGCATCTATCTAAAATTTGGAATATCCCCACGGCGCCCCCTGTGAGTTAGCTGCGGCGCCCCGGAGCATCGCGGCACACACTTTTGGAACCACTGTCGCAGAGCGTTGCGGCCCTTCGTGGTGAGAGAGCGGCCCGTGGGGAGTGGATGCTGTCTCAGAACCAGCCCTCTGACATCCTTCTACGTGACCCCTGCTCTACACAGCATGGGGTTGGCACGCTCCCAGCTGCTCTGCTGTCGAGCGTAATGTTCGCCGGCACGCTTGTGAACCCGTTCTCATCGCAGGGGGCTGCTTGGCTTCCAACTCCCGGATCTCACGGGTGCCAGCTCAGCGCGTTTGACCTCTGAGTCAGGCAGCAACCTCGACAACCCATCTACCTTTATTGTCTTTCTTTATAGACCCCCCCCCCGGTCCGTTCTTGCTTTATAGCCCCCACAGGTTCCTCTCAACTCTCTGCCACTTGCCCAGAGACTGCCCCCGAGCAGCCGAACAACCGCTGCCCTCCCACCTACCCATCTGTCTCCTGTCTTCCAACAGCGTGGTCTCTACACCACCCACCGCCCGCAACCACCCGTTCCCCACACCGATTCTCGAGTGTGATTGGGGTGCAGCCCCACTGTCTCTCCCCCTCTAACGAGGACGGCTCCTCGGGGCTGGTCGAGGCAAGGGCTACTCCAGCGGCAGCTCGCCTCGGCCACACTCCGGGGAAGAGGGGGGACGGATAACGGGAAAGATCTCTCAGTCCGTGTATAATGGGTACCACGTATATAGTGTTTAATGGGTATCATGTATATAATTGGGCTGCACGGTGGCGCGTGGAGTAGCGCTGCCGCCTCACAGCAAGAAGGACCCGGGTTCGTATCCCGGCTCGGGGCATTTCTGTGTGGAGTTTGAATGTTCTCCCCGTGTCCGCGTAGGTTTGCGCTGGGCACTCCGGTTTTTGTTCCCGCAGCCCAAAGACATGCTGCATAGGTTAATTGGCTTGCAGATTAAATTGCCCTCAGTGCCCTGTGATGGACTGGCGTCCTATCATGGGTATAGCCCTGCCTTGCGCCCCGTGTCTGCCGGGATAGGCTCCGGCTCACCGCGACTGTGTATGGGATGAAGCGGTTTCTTACAATGGATGGATGGGTTCCTGGTTGGTTCGGAGATGGAACTTCCCACTACTCCCTGTCTCCCTCCGTATTTGTCTTCAAGGAAGTGACGGCCATCTTAGGGGACGCTGGCAGAATGTTGCCGCTCTTAAGACTGCCAGTTTCACGACCTTTCAGTATATTCGAAGTAGCCTTAAGAATGTATTTTCTGTTGCTTTGGTTTTAATTGTTTTTTCTTTCGTTGTTGACATGCCGTCCTCTTCGCGGCCCTTGTGCGGCGCTTTGTGACCCTCGGGTAAAAGGCGCTATATAAATTGAAATTATTACTATTATCAGCAGGGGAAGCGGGCACAATCTTTCCTCTGCTGCATATCGGCCTCCCCAAGTGACCATCCACCCACGGTCTCATTCATCAATCATCCTATGTTTTCAATTCAGAACAATCCCTCCACAATACATGGTTTCTGCCCAGAGTGAGAACGAATCGTGGTGCCAGTAATCGCGTGCTCACCGAGTTTATGTTCCGACTTAAAGTGCTGTCGCCTGCCTCCAAGTGTAGTATGTACCGTGATTAATTCGTGCCACATCAAGGCCCTCGCTCAGGGATTAGCGGTGGTGTAGGTGGCTCCTGGCCCCTAGGTCGCGAGCGACACAAACTGGTTTTGTTTGTATTTGGGGGCTGCTGGCGCACCTGATGGATTTATTCTCAACCCACATCCCCCGCCTCTCGCCCTGCGTCAGTTTTAGCTCCGGGTGTGACTTTCAAAGGCCTGGCATGAGACCGTGTGTGGGGAGCGGTGGGGAGCGGTAGATCAGCGGTTAGCCCGCTGGCCTACAAACCTGGCGACTCCGAGTTAAAATCCCGCTCACGGCCAACACCAGTGACGGTTTTATGAGCCGGTCCTGGGCCACCCGTAGGTCGACTCAGCCTCAAATTAGTACCTAGTGCGGTGTGTAAACATTGCCATTAGGGACACAAAGGCAGCTGGGTGTAGTGCTGGCCACGATACCCACTCATGTGCCGGGTCGGCCTTCAAAGGAGCTCGCTATCAGCACTTTCCCCAAAAGTCTGTTCAAGCCTACAAGGGGGACCTTTGTCTTTGTTAATCTTCGGGCCACATTGACTGAAGGCAGTTGTTATGTGCAAAGTGACCCGCGCATATGGGAATTTACACCTGCCAACTATTTTTTTGCCTCTCTTTGAAAAGTATAATTTGGATTCCCCCCCCCACCCCCCCGATTGTAACCCAATTCCCCTATCGCGCCATGAAACTAATAAGCTTTCGTTTGGAACTCCGCAGCCCGCAGCCCGTCACTTTGTACCAGAGAACAGCCCAACTAGGTGACTTAACATAACTGATGGTTGCATTTCAAAGCTGCTCTTTCGTGTCACCGACCGCCCTCCCTCTCTCATTCGCGACATTTCGCCTCCCACGTTGGAGGCATCTTCGGGCGTTGAGTGTGTGGGTGAGCGCGTAAATGCGTTAACAGAACCACCATCGTACTGATGTAGGTTTTCAAGGCTCGATTCGGAGCTGTTCTGTGCGGTGTGTAAACATCAGTGCCACGTTGGAAGCATCATCAGGCTTCCAACGTGGGAGGCGAAACGTCGCGACGGAGAGATGGAGATCGCTCGACACGCCTATAGCGAAAGAACAGCTCTGAAGAACTATCATCACCGTCATTCGTGATAGCCGTTTGACCTTTAATGCCCCGCATTTCAGCAGCGAGTAACTAATATCTATACTGCCTCTGTGTTTGTTCTGTCAATGCAGGAATCCCGTTACGAGCTTGCAGGCTCGCTGGGTATTTTTCTGCTGTAATAATGAAAATCTATCAATCTATCTGTCAGGTCCCAAACTTTTTAGAGGACTTTTTTTTTACCCTAGGGGACCCTTGGTGGCAGCGGTTCTTGGCGCTACTTCTGAGGAAACTTCAGTAGGCCACCATTATCCGAGCCGGGCCAGCGACACACTCGTTTTTAATTCATCGCAAAAGAAGCCGCCTGTCAATCAAACTGCGGTGTTTACGTTTCGGAGCTGGAATTTGTCCAAATTGAGTGATTAGTCAAAATGTTTCTGACGGGCTTGGATTCTTGCGGTTACTTGATGTTTCACACCCTCACAGGCTGCCCTCTATAACATTCACATTTTAAATACCTTCCGCACACTCCCCCGGCAGTGTGCAGTCAGTCAGTTTTTTACGGGACGGGTCTGAGGAAAGGGATGTCTGGTCCACTCTCCTTGTACTGCTCGCCACCGCGACCCTCACCAAGACAAGCGGTTTAGAAAATAGATGGACGGATGGGTCTGTATTTTATAGTTGTTTTTCGTCTCGCACGTCGGAGGCAGAAGCGCTCGGTGACACGGCTATCCCGAAAGAACAGCTTTGTAGAAGCAACCACCACGAATCTCGCTGTGAAACCCTACATCGGTACATTGAGGCCCACACTTGTTTTTTTTTATTGGAAATCTTTATGCGCGGCGGCGCTGCTAAGCGGCGTGCCGCGTGTTTTTTTTTTTACAAGAAAGCTCCGACGTGCTTTATTGAAAAATCTGTATACCACGGCCGGGTTTTATTAAGCTGCGGTGCGCAGCCCGTGTCGCGCAGCTGTTTGTGCGTTTCATTGAGAAATCTTGGGGATCAAGGTAAGAAGCGTTCACGTCGCGATCCCTGTCAAGTAATACTTCGTGTTACCTGCAAATTCTACCAAACACTTCGAAGCCAAGGAGCTGAAAGACAACGATGTCCAGAAGCTCAACAGATGCCAGGAGCCCCTCAGTCTGAAGCAAGAAGAGAGGCCAATGCCCGCCTTTAAGGCCAACACTGACTATTATATATCCAAATGTTGAAGGGCTGTCTGCAACTAAAGAAGAACTTGCTACAATGGGAAACTGGCATATAATAATAATAACAACCATCACGCTTCGAATTGAGAAATCTTTAGGCGAAGGTAGACTTCCATGAAGACGCGCTCCCGTTTTGTTTGCGGGTTGGAGAGCTCCCCACGCCGACGCCGTGCCCCCCTTCCCCGCCTGTCTAGCCGATCGTTTATTTGTGTAATTGTGTACATAACGGCGTAACGGGGAAACCCCTCTTCTCGCGAACGCTTACAAGCCACTCGTGCCGCTGACACCGGGGGCACGGGACACAAAGCGTCGTTACGGCCCCTGGGAGGGGGGGGCGGCAGCGTGTGTTCAGTCGGCGCGGACCGCTGCTCGGCTGAGACCAGCGAGAGCCGAGGTCACGCTTGACCGCACGGCTCTGAACAGCGCCGGTGTCACAGGCCAGAATACAACCCCTTGCCCAGAATATACCCGGATATAAAACAGCCTAGGTCAGAATATACCCGGGTTATATTCTGGCCAGGGGGTAGTGGTTTTTTTCTCTGTCGGTATTGACATGCCGTTCTCTCCGCGGCCCTTGTGCAGCGCTTTGTGACCCTCGGGTCAAAGGCGCTCTATAAAATGCTGCTATTATTATTATATTCTGACCTGTTGCACCGGCGTACAAAGTAACCGCGCTCTGCCTCGCGAAAAGTAAAGTAGTAACCGCTGCTTTGTTGTATCCATCATCATTGTACTGATGTAGGTTTGTCACGGCTCGATGTATGAGAATTGGGCGGCACGGTGGCGCGGTGAGTAGCGCTGCCGCCTCACAGCAAGAAGGTCCCGGCTTCGAATCACGGCTCCGTATGCCTTTCTGTGTGGAGTTTGCATGTTCTCCCCGTGTCCGCGTGGGTTTTCTTCTGGCACTCCGGTTTCCTCCCACAGTCCAAAAACGTGCTGCTGCATAGGTTAATTGGCCTGCGGGCTAAATTGCCCCCGGTGCCCTGTGATGGACTGGCGTTCTATCCCGGGAATAGCCCTGCCTTGCACCGTGTGTCTGCCGGGATGGGCTCCGGCTCACCGCGACCCTGTACAGGGTTAAGCGGTTTCTGACAACGGATGGATGGATACGTGAAAGCAAGGGTCACAACGTCTCGCCTTGGTCCCGCCTTTCACCCCACAGGCACGTTCGGGCCTCAGCCCCCCCAAGCAGGGCGCGGTCATAAAGACGAGTTCCGCCGGTCGATGCAGTTTCGCAGCGCGCCTTTAAAGTTTGTTTTCCTGAGCGCTGGGTTAACGGAGTTAATTTGAAATATCGCTCACTGTGCTGGGAGCGTTCACCGTTTATCTGCTGGCAGGGCCCGCTGTGTTGAGTTGAATGTTTGTTGGAGAGCGCTGCATGCCGTTTATTTACCGTGCATCGTCTCTAACATTTGCATCGGGGAGGTTCGCGGAGGGGATCCAGGGATTCTCCGGTGGTTGGGTGAGAATTCGTTTTTTTTAACAAGTTGCAAAGTGGGGGGGTTTGGCTGATGTCGAGATGAAACGGCGTTGATATTGTTGCTGGGCTGTCGAGGGATTTCATATCTGTCTTTGATGCCTTTAATGTGGCCAGGATGAAAAGGGCCTCAGCTTAGAATCACATCCGAGAGGAGTGTCTTTTGTTATTGCTACGAGTTCAAGTTTCAAATTCAAACATATTTTATTTAACCAGGTCTTCTTTGCGATTCTTCGAAGCGCGATGGTTAAATTACAGTTTCCCATTTTCTTACATAGCCCCTTGGATTTTCATTGAACTCCGCAAGGTCTTTTGAGCTGCAGAAGGTTGGGTAGTAGAGCACAGACAAGGCAGTGTTCCATAGTATGGTCTGCTTCTCAACATTCACAGGTGGTTGGGCCGGTCTTGTAGCCCCATCTGACCAAAGCATCTTTTGATCGTCCCGTTCATTTAACCAGGTGAGAACTCGGAAGGCCAAGATATGGTATGATTTTAATGAGTGATCTGGGACACGTTGGAGGCATCTTCAGAATGCCTGAAGATGCCTCAAAAGTGGGAGGCAAACGTTGCGAAGGAGAGAGAGGGAACGCGCAACACGGCTATCCCGAAAGAACAGCTTTGGAGAAAAATTCTCATCCTTCGAGCCATGAAAACCTACATCAGTACAATCATCATGATGATGATGATCGTAGTCATTCACTGAGTCACAATCATCATCCATGGAGTTTGCATGTTCTCCCCGTGTCCGTGTGGGTTTTCGCCGGGCACTCCGGTTTCCTCCCACCGCCCAAAGACACGCTGCCAGGTTAATTGGCGTACTGACTACATTTCCCCAGGCGCCCTGTGATGGACTGGCGTCCGATCCTTGGTGTTCCCTTGCCTTGCGCCTTGTGTCTGCCGGGATAGGCTCTGGCTCACCGCGACCCTGTACAGGATTAAGCGGTTTCTGAAAATGGATGGATGGATGGACTATCGCTTTACATCGACTGACATCGTCACCTATGCTGCCGTCGTAAGATGCCATCCCACCCATCAGCTTCCTAGCCAACGAAATCCCATCGCGTCGCGAAAGTTCATAAAAATACACTCGAGTTGAATTCAAAACCCAACGGTGGCTGCGGCGATAACTCACGCGTTTGTTTGGGCACACGCACAAACAAAAAAAAATAACCGTATTTGACTTTAAACAATGCTGAGAAGGTCACGCTTTGCATGTCAATGGGAGGTGCTCTCCGGCCCAGCGCCTCCGGCTAAGTTCTGTCCACGGTGGCGGCACGCGGGCGGTCGAGCTTGTCTGTGTCGAGTCGGGCTAGGCTTGTCACCAAAATAAGAGCTGGCAAAAACCTGGACTTTGAATAATGACTTGTGTCCAAATAATGGATAATGGTTTTATCCCAGCACAATTTAACGCTGTAAATTTGTTACATTTCGTCGTGTCGCATTCTGATTTAATGTATCGTTCATGTTGGTTCGTTCGTACGTTTGCTGTATCGTAGGAATTCCGTTTCCAGAGCTTGCAAGCTCACTGGGTATTTTATTTTGTAATAATAAATATCTATCTGATGGTTGCTCTTCAAAGCTGGTCTTTCGGGATAACCGTGTCGAGCTATCTCCCTCTCTCCGTCGCGACGTTTCGCCTCCCACGTTGGAAACAACCTCAGCTTTACGTGTGGAGATTTCACGTTCTCTCCGTGTCCGCGTGCGTTTTCTCCGAGTACTCCGGTTTCCTCCCACAGTCTTACCCCTCCCCGCTGGACAACTGTTAAAAAGATCTACTTAACTTAACAGTTCCTTCCAGCTCAAGTAAAAAACTGACTCAGTGCCGGAGCTAGCCGATTGGGGGCCCTAAACAGAAATGTGTTTTGTGACCCCAGGCAAGTTATTATGAAAATAAATCACAATAATAAAACAGGGAATAGCGGGGCCCCCTTGTCCTGCTCAGGGACTTAAGCATCTGCTTCGTTTGCTTCTGCCCAGCAACGGCACTGGACTTGACTCAAAAGGACCACCATCCTGAAATCCGGGACAACCTCAGAGTGGAGTCGCTGCTTCTTCGGATTGAGAGGAGACAGTTGAGGTGGTTCGGGCATCTGGTAAGGATGCCCCCCGGAAGGCTCCCTCGGGAGGTATGCCAGGCACGGCCCACTGGGCGGAGACCTAGAAGCCGACCCAGGACGCGCTGACGGGATTATATCCTTTTGCTGGCCTGGGAACGCCTGGGAATCCCCCACCCAGGAAGATCTGAAATCTGTTGCTTCTTCTTTGCGATTCTTCGAAGCGCGATGGTCAGCTTCTGGACATCGTTGTCTTTCAGCTCCTCGGCTTCGAAGTGTTTGGTAGAATTCGCAGGTAATACCAAGTATTACTTGACAGGGATCGCGACGTGAACGCTTCTACCTTGACCCCCAATCTGTTGCTGAGGAAAGGGATGTCTGGTCCACTCTCCTTGGACCGCTGCCACCGCGACCCTCACCTGGACAAGCGGTTTGGAAAATGGATGGATGGGATGGAGCACCGTCCTGGAAAAACCAGTACAGGCAACGATGGCGGGGACGCGTCGGCTACGGTGGCGTCATCTCGGCGGGCGCTCGTTAATGGGAAAGCGGGCCAGAGCAATTTTCACACTCGCGGTGTTAATTGTGGGGCCCGAGACACATTACGTGAGCCTGTAATGCGAGGGTGTGGCCGCTCGGCCACCGTGGCCGTCGGCCCGCCAGGCCCAGCCTGGCCTCCGAGTGTCCGTCCGTTTTCCTGCGTGGGATAGATAGATAGATAGATGTTGCTGATTTTCCGTCCTCTGTTGTTGTTGACATGTCGTTCTCTCCGCAGCCTTGTGCAGCGCTTTGTGACCCTCGGGTGAAAGGCGCTCTATAAATGCGATTATTATTATTATGGGCGGCACGGTGGCATAGCGGTGAGTAGCGCTGCCGCCTCACAGCAAGAAGCTCCCCGGGTTCGAAACTCGGCTCGGGTGCCTTTCTGTTTGGAGTTTGCACGTTCTCTCCCCGTGTCCTGTACAGAGTCGCGGTGAGCCGGATCCTATCCCGGCAGACACAGGACGCAGGGCAGGGCTATTACCCATGATGGGACGCCAGTCCATCACAGGGGGCAATTTAGTCCGCAGGCCGATTAACCTATGCAGCAGCAACAGCAATGTCTTTGGACTGTGGTCTCGGAACACTGGGCAGCAAATGCAGCCGGCGGCGTGTTGCTGTTACTATGCAGCCGGCCACGCGGGGTTGACGAGAGGAGCCAATAGCCACGGGGAGCGCGCCCCACCATTGGCCGGGCCTCGCGGCTCGTTCGCCAATCGATAACGAGAGTCCGGCAGCTCCGGGTCGGGGTGGGGGAGGAACCGGTCACTGCTGTCCGGTTCACCGAGATCCCATCCATCCATCCGTTTTCAGAAACCGCTTTACTCCTGTACAGGGTCGCGGTGTCCCCGAGATTCTTCTACTTTGCGATTCTTCGAAGCACGATGGTCAGCCTCTGGACATCGTTGTCTTTCGGCTCGGCCTCGAAGTGTAGATGGTTATTGTTAGAGCGGCTCCGGGTGCCTTTCTGTGTGGAGTTTGCTTGTTCTCTCCCTGTGTCCGCGTGGGATTTCGCCGGGCACTCCGGTTTCTTCCCAAAGTAAAAAAACACGCTGCTGCTGCTGTCATAAGTTAATCGGCCTGCGGACTAAATTGCCCCCCGGTGCCCAGTGACAATAATAACAATAGCATTTTATATAGCGCCGTTCACCCGAGGAACTAGCGTTCCATCCTGGGTATAGCCCTGCCTTGCGGCCCTGTGTCTGCCGGGATAGGCTCCGGCTCACCGCGACCCTGTTACAGGATTAAGCGATTTCTGACAGTGGATGAATGGATGTTGCCAGACCTTTAACACTCGATGGGGGCGGAAGCGCGGCGTTGTGTTCCCATCCGTGTGTCGAGCGACGCGCGTTGCCGCAGCAAGGCCACGGTGCCACCGCGGGGCCACCGTTGCGGCCGCAAACAGACGGGGGGGGGG
>JAZEWU010000016.1:3468027-3480029 GCA_036362915.1 Geotria australis
AGGAGGGAGGGTGGTGGTGGTGGTGGGGGGGGGAATGTCCTCATTTTTCGCGGAGCTGCTGGGACCGAGGCTTTTAGGCTTTTTGAGTGGCCTCGGCTTCCCACGCGAAGCCATTTCCAGTTAACGAAAGGCGCTCGCTTTTACGGTCCAGGGTTTCCAAGCGGCGAAACGTTAATTGCATCGCGCGTCGCCGTTCGGAGCGGCGGCGACGGCGCGCGCTCCTCCGTGGCACGCGAGCGTTCGCGCTCCAGCAAACCCGAGAGCGCGCGACGCTCCGCGCGGCCCCCGTGGGTGTTTTTGCGACGGCGCCGAGGCCCCCCCACGGCTCGACGCTGTCGGTGCCAAACGCACGGTCGGGACGCCGCCATCCCGAGCATCGCAAGCACGCCGGAGACTCGCCCCGCGGGCCCCCGGGCGCGCCTGGCGGGCACGGGCGCCGAGGCCCAGGCACGTCCCGCCCGCAGCGAGGCCTGTCTCTTTGACTTATTGTCCTGTTATCCCTTGGCCGCTGCACAGCAATGCATCCCTTTATCAAAGCTGTGATATGTCAGCAGAGAGATGAAGAAAAACACACACACACACACACGTGGTCGTCTACCCCCCCCACCCACCGCTTCCCTGCAGCTGACCTTTCTCTATGAATTTGACATTAATTTGGAATCAGTGATCTTTGGAAAGGAGAGACAAATTGTTTGTCGCGGCGGTCGCTGTGCGATGAGCGGGAAGGGAATGCCGGACGAGGCCTCTCACGGTGCATTTATTTGTGCCACAACGCGTTCCTTTAATTACTTTCTTAATTGCGATTTTCTATCATCGGCATTGGAACGGGATGTTCCGTTTGAGCCCGAAGCGTTACGCGGCTGCCCAACGCTAGCATTTTACATTTCTTAGCACCGACGGAGTTTGTATTTTAAAAACGAACATCCATCGCGTTCTCCCCCCACCCCCACCAATCTCAATTTGCACTCCCCCGTTGTCGCCGTGTCCCTGCGTTAGTAGCTCGGCCCACGGACGGAGTCCGCGCTCCAGGATCCGTTCATTTTGCCGACATCTCCGGGGCCTTTAACTCCCGGCTCTTGCTCGTAATGAAAGCAATCAATCACCTTAATGAAATATCCAAAAGCGGCCTGGCCAGTATTAGGGCCTAATGAAAAGCATTAACGCGGCTCGCCGAATCCCCGTAATTGGGTTAATGCTGACAGGCGACCGGCTTACTTCCCCATTATAAATAGGCCGTGGCTCCCCCCACCACCCAACCACCCACCCACCCACCCAACCACAACCACAGCCTTCGCCGCGACCCTCCCTGTTCCTCATCTCGCTCCTCGGTCTCACGCCGGCCCTTGTCGCGCCATGGCTCGTGCGTCCCGTGGCCCGTACGTCCCGTGGCCCGTACGTCCCGTGGCCCGTACGTCGCGTGGCCCGTACGTCGCGTGGCCCTGTCCCCCGCGCTTTTTCGCCGTCTGGTCGACGAACCGCGGCAATCGGCGGGCTCTTTAACGTGCGCGGCGAACGGATTGAAAAGATTGTGCGGCAGTTGCGTTTTCGCGGCGCGCAGCGTGCCACCGGCCAGATTGTTCCGAGAACCCTTTGTGTTTATGCTAATGCCACCCCCAGCGCTCACAAGCGCTTGACCCAAATAATTGCTGAGTGCCGCAGCGATTTAATAATGCCCACTTGCGTGGTTTTTTTTGTATTTACAAAGCGGCGCTTTGCCACGCTGGCCTCGCACATTACCTGCTGAGCCGGGTTTTCAAGTTCATTGTTAATTTGTTAGAATTTTGTTTTGCATTTCCTTGGCCTTGGCGTCACGGGCCGCGGGGGTTCGCTCGGCGCGTAACCGAAGGTAGCGCTCGGCGCGCGTGTCTCCTGTCAAACCTCGTTGTGGACAAATTTAAATGAAACAGAAATCCGGGGAGGCGTGGGGTGAGGGGTGGAGGAAAATTCCGTACGATAATAGTTTTCCCAACAAAAATACTTGGTGGCTGTGCGTGCACACGCGTACACACGTGCGTTCTGTGTGTGTACGTGTGCGCGCATGTCTTTTCCCTGGCAGGACGATGTCTTTTTCTCTTTAACAAGCAACCCCCTCTAGTTGTGCCACGACCGGCTCGTTGTTGGCTGAACACGGCGTACGGATATGCAGACAAGACATAACACAAGCAGCCCTCCGACCAGTAAACACAGTCGCTCGCATATTTCCACCTCCCTCCCTCCCGCACCCCCTCCCACCCCGCCTGCCCTCGCCGTGTAATATCTTCCAGAAATAAAGTGAAGGGTGGAGAATGAGCGAGGCGCCATGGTGTGTCTAACCTTAGCGCAAGGACAACTTTTGTCTCCGTGCAGCTCCTGCGCTCCTTATTTTCACGTTGCCGCGGCGTTGGCATTTTATTAATTCTGATGGTCGGGGGGACGGGGAGGTTTTTTTTTGTATCGCATTAAATAAATATTAACTTGGCTTTTGTTTTTGCAAGCGATGGTACTTTTTTTGGGGGGGGGGAAATGGCACGGTCTTGCAGGCATATGCAGTGCAGACTTGCCAGCAGGAAGCAAAGCTTTTGGCAAATGGCGTGGGGGGTGGGGGGTGGGTGGTGGTGGTTGTGGTGGTGGGTGGTGGTGGGGCGACTCGTGACGTCATGGCAACCACACGACCGCAACCGCCTTGGGCCCGCACCGCCACGACCCGGCTGTAATCGGTCCGCTCCAGGATTTGAAATGAGCCACGCGGCAGCTGACAGAGTCCTCTAGCCATTGAGCCTGGCTCAAAGCATTAACCTACATATCGTCTGAATGGAGTGTCCCTGCTCCATTATTTATTCTATTAACCGGTTACCAGACTCTGCCTGGTTTCTGTCGGCTTTAGCGTCGCGGCCGTTTAACCACCCGAAAAAGGATCGTTGTTGAAAATGCGATGTGATATTTCGACTCGGCCGCCTTAAAACCCCTCGGTACACAACGTGATTAAGAAAAATCTAATTTTGCCCCACCAAGTTTTGTGGACCCAAAATTAAACATTTTGAAAATGCACGCAGAGGTCCTGACACTCTGCTTGCATTAAATATGAAATAAACTCGGCCTTTGATGCAATTAGTGCAATTTACGTTTTCAGGAAAGCCCCCACTGGGCCTAAATACTTTATTTTCCAGGAGTGTCCTTCGTGTGGTTTATATGTGAGAGGGAAACCAGAGTACCCGAGAAACTTTCCCGAGTACCCTGGCAGAACAAGGTCTACGTGGGTGATTTCATGAACCTACTTGCTGTGTTACTTTGTTTCCAATCGCCTCACAACAGCACAGCGGGTTTTGGGGGGGGGGGCGGTTTAACAAATCCCTAAGTGATCCACCAACCCTCGCCTTCCAAAGTGCCGGATCACAGGCGTGCGCTGCCAAAAGACCGACCGCTAACCAGAGTGCATTAAGTTTGGATAAAGTCCACAACTATTTCGGCGCCGCGAAATTTTCCCCGTGGGATTTTTTCCACTTGTGCTGTTTTAGAGAGCTTAACAGACTGTGCGTCCCTTTAAAAAATATATTTATATCAAAAGTACGAATGCCCCCAAGGTTGCGGCTTTGCCTGTGGTCTCACAGCTGACATTCTTCCCAGAATGTGCGTGGAGGGCTGTGTCCGTGCACACTGGCTTGGCACTCAAGCGCAGACCTTGGAGTGCCAGCCCGGGCCACTGTGTGCCTTCGCGTGCTATCGATTGGTTTATGGGTCACGGCGTTTGTGTGCCTACCTGCAACGAAGGGAACATAAACATACCTTTCCAGCAGTCCTCCCCGCCCGAACACACAAACAAATAACTCGCTGGGCACGATCGTACGAGATGGTTGTGAGCTTGGCGGGGGGGGCCTTCATCGAGCAGTGGATCGAGCGTGGATGTTTAACGTGATAATAGTACGATCATCGGGGATCAAGGTAGAAGCGTTCACGTCGCGGTCCCTGTCAGGTAATACTTGGGTATTACCTGCAAATTCTACCAAACACTTCGAAGCCGAGCTTCTTCTTCTTTGCGATTCTTCAAAGCGCGATGGTTAAATTTCCCATTTCCTTACACGGCCGCTGGCATTTTCATTGAACTCCGCAAGGTCTTTTGAGCTGAAGGACAACGATGTCCAGAAGCTCAACAGATTCCAGAGGCCCCTCAGTCTGCCAATGCCCGCCTTTAAGGCCAGCACTGACTGTTGTACCTCTAAATGTTGCAACTAAAGAAGAACTTGTTGGAATGGGAGGCTGTCATACCGCGCCTCTGAGTCAACGGGTGCAACGCGGCCGGAGAAAATGGGCGCGTTACAAAAGTAGATTATTATTATTATTATCATCATATATCCATCACGCTTCGAAGAATAGAATCGAATTCGAATTCGAGTATGATCATCGATCAGTTTCTCTCTCTCTGTCTTACCAGCAAAATGAGATTAGCTTAGCGGAATTTCAGACGCCGGGCAAAGAGAGCGAGAGCGACGCGCGGCGCGTGCTCCGCGCGTGCAATCCGGAGCCGCGCAGCTGTGCGGCATGACCCGACCCGGGCGACGCGGCTGTGCGAGTGTCGTGTCATTCCGACCCCGTCCTTCCGTCTACGCGACTCGGCGACGTGTCCTGTCTGGCACGCGGCTTTCAAAGTTTTCAGTTTGCGCGCCTCCTTGCTACGAGCTCCGGTGACTTCAGCGATTGGTGGCCGGCGGTATTTTCCCACCAGACAGCTTTACAGCAAACTGAAGGAGTGAGTGCAGTTTGCGCGATGTAATGTGTGCAGGTGGCCAGCTGCCGGGGGTATAATAAGAGACCCCTGGCCACTCGACCCCACACACCATCCGGTCTCATTGCTGCATCCCGTTTTGAAGTAAATTCAACACTCACGGACAACGAGATGAGGGTTAGGGTTGGGGCCAGAGCCGGGGCTACTACGGTAATTTGTTTTGGGCCTTGACGCTCGCTTTACGAGTGGAAGGCGCGCACCCTGCGAACTAAAACGATGGCGATCGCATTCGCGGCACGGATAACCAACTGGGTTAATTCGTAATTACGAAAGGAAACGCTTTAAACGCGCCCTTGAGTACCCCCGGCTCTTGGCGGTGGCTCATCCTGCGCCAGGGAGGCAGAGGCCGCCGATTTAATTAAAAACAAGAAAACCAAGTTCCCGTCTTCTTCGTGCCCCGTTTCTAATGCGGCCACACAGGAGCTGCTGTTTTTTCACGTGTCCGTGTTTATTTATTTATTTGCTTTTGGAAAAAAAAAAACCCCCCACCCGCCTCGCGTTCAGCTGACGGCATTCCTTCATAAAAAATGTTGCGAGATCTCAGTGCGTCCCTTTCACCGTGGCTCGCGGGTCACCGTGTCCCCTGCCCCCAGCTGTCGGACCTCGCCAAGCAAAGCACTTATAGTGAAACGGTTTCGCTCGCGCGATCGCAGCGCCGGCCTGAGACGAAGCTTTCACACCTCGGATTTTTACGGCACGCGATTTGATTTAAACGTGTGCGGTTTTTTTTTCCTGCAGCGCTGTATGCCGGAGGAAATGCCCGCGCGTTTATTTACAGTGCAGGATCCTCGGTGTCGCACTCCGTAAACGTTGGCGCGCCGGTGTTTATCGGCCGTGCGGAGATGCCACAAAGTCAGCGCCGCTTTTTATATTTTCAAACCCGGTCTTTGTCCAGCTCCCGCCGCCGCTGCCCGTTTACCGCCTGAAATTTCAAACCGCGGCTGCTGTACGCGATGGATATCGGATGAAGTGATGAACTCGGGTGATCGGCAGGTGCCGTCGGTGGATCGACGTATCGCGGCGAGATGGCGATGGCTTGAAGAGAGGCTTCTTCCTGGATATCTCATGGCTGACGACGGGCTGCCTTCCAAAACCTCGATCGCCTCTCTTGCCTGGGCAAGCCTTATAGGCCACGGACTGTCCAATTTCAAGATAATAATTGACACGATTTGGGCTTCAGGAGTTCATTAAGGAATTGATAATTTTCGTCTTATTCATCCCTCCAGACTCGTTTGTTCCACTTCTTGCTGAGGTAGAGATCTCCTGTTCATAGCCCAGAGCCCACGACCAAAATTCCCCATTCTCACGACAGGGCCAGGACATCAAAAGGGCCACTGCGATAGCCGAACACAGCAACGCGTATTTTAATGATTTCTGCACGGGATCGAGCTGTGTTTGCACGGCTCGCCTATTCACCGGCTCTCGCCTCTCGTGTGACCCCTGACCCCCAGCTGCTTCGGGAAGGACCGCGATGCGCGCCGCATCGAGGAGTGGAAGCGACGCAACCAGAAAATGGCGTGCCGCGACGACGCCGTCTCAGCCTCGTCCGCCACCCTCTTCTCCGCTCCCTACAAGGTGCGCGAGGGGCCGGACTCGGTGTGTTGTCGTTGGCGCCGCTATCCAGGTTGACCCGGGTTGGCCGGTTGCCCCCCATCGGCGGGGGGTGTTGGAGCGATGGCGAGACGCGCCGGGGGGAGAAGCGCGGCTCGCGGCCGCACGCCAGGCCAATCGCACCGCAGGTGGTGGCATCTCGAGGCACGACAGCAGCGTGGCTTTATGTTACTGAAGCGAGAATATCTCACATTGCCAAGAGAGGGTGGTAACTGCAGGTTAATGTGTTGGCTTGCAAGGGCGTCCACTCGTCGGAGCTCTAGAAAGCCACCTCTGGGGGATATTTGGCCTACCCTTCCACGTCTTGGAAGAGCTGGAGTACCCACACTTTACCCCACCACACGCGACTTCTCGATGGCAGTCAGTGGGAGGGGGTGGTGCAGTCAGTGATGGGGGTGGATTTAAGAAACTTGCCCCATTGATTCAACTGCTATACCAGGAGATGCAATCAAACCGGCGACCTCCGGATTGCAGGCCCGGTGCTAAACATTACACCACGGCAGCGTAAACTTCTCGTTCTCTCGAGTCGTGTATTATAACCCGGCTGACGTGAATGAGTGACAAACACCAGGCTCGTTCAGTCTTCTGGGAAAGACTGGCACGTTTCCCAAGACAGGAGAGGGGGGATCCCGGGAACACCAGGGGGAGATGGCGGCGGCACCTCGCTCGCACGCGGGAGAGTCGCGGACATTTCTCTCACGGCCATTTTGTCGTCACGCAGCTCACCGCAGGATTCCTGCCGATACGTGGAGGTTCTTTAAGCCTTGAATTGTTTACCCCTCGTGAACTAATCCTGAGAGAAATAGTTTTTGGGGAAATTGATTTTTTTTTCACATTTACTTTTTTTTGCAACCACGGATGTGCAGAGTGCTATTTTGTTGAGGCCATCGCTCCCTTTTAGCTTTCATTCACCTGTGTTTCAGGGCTTCGGGTCCTTTAAATATGGTCCAATAAAACGGAGTTTATTAAAATTTATGACCTGGAATTTGTTATGCAACGTCCCCATACAAGCACTCGCTTTTATTACCGCGCAGAGCCCGGTTTCATTCAGGGTAAACGTCACATTCATCACTCGCGCATGCACACGCGCGCGGCAACACACTGGCACGCATGCGCTCCCACGCGCACGTCCCCTGCATACACGCGTGAACGTACCGTGTTCGTTCAATGTCGAAGGTATTCGTTTGAGGAGAGAACGACTCAGCGGCTCGGTAAACACAGGCGAGGCCCGGGATTGCATCAGGTCATCGTCACTGATGTTGGCCGTGCGTTAGCCGCTGCGCCACCGCTCCCGACACTTGCACACATGAACACACCTGCTTATAGGTACTGATACACATCGAACACAAACACACGCTCGCACCGATACACACGTACATACGCGCGCAGTGAATTTTAAAAATGAGCTTTGCAATGTATTAGAAACAAATCAAAGTGTTTTTCAAATGTTCACCATTAGAATGTCCCTTTAGGTTTCAACCCCGCTTTTAGTCGATTTCAAAAAAGAAAAAAAATATTCTCCGCAGTAATAACGTTGCCAAAAATTCACATCACAACCTTAATTAAACGTTTATTATATTAATGAAAGCCGATCGCTCGGAAATTTCGTTGTCGACGCTCCCCTGCCCAGCCTTGTCCGGCGTCGGGGCTTGGGCCCATTATTTCTAGTTTCGTTGGCACCACGACGCGAGCAAATACGTTGGCGACGCCGATATCTATTACATTTTCCATTCGGAATAGCTCGGACAGGGATGTAATGCTGCGGCCAGTCTCCCTGCCTGCCCGCCCGCCCGCGCGCCCTAACCCCTGGAGGCCGCTCGGCCGCCGGTTTTATGAAGATCCATTGGCATGCAGCGTGTGCTTTTGTTGGGACCCGACCGTGTCTCCGCTATTAGAATGGCGAGACCCGGTACTGCCGAGTGCCTGAAATAACGGAGACAAAGATCCCCGGTATAGCCTTAACAGACTGTCAGGTCAAGTGCCGCTAGCGAGCACCTAATAAAAAGCCGGTACGGCGCGCGATGGGGGGGTGGGTGGCCAGCACCGTGGCCGGCTGCATTTTTCTCTCGAGTGGAGATTTTTACACGCCGCACTAGGTTTCTCGGTTTGAGGCTGAGTCGACTTAGGGAGGCCGAGGAATGGTTCCGGAAATTGTCACTGGTGTTGGCCGTGAGCGGGAATCGAACTCGGGTCCGCCGGCTCGCAGTGCAGCACGCTTACTGCTACGATACCACTCCCTAATAACACCCGTGCATTCATGCACACAAACACAAAGATCCCCGGTATGGCCTTTAGCAGACTGTTGGGGCAAGTGCTGTTATTGAGCACATGTGAACCCGGTACGGCCAACGCCATACGCGACGTTGGCCGGGCATCGCGTTGACCCGTTGGCCATAGTTACAGACCTCACTGGGTACTATTTATGGCTGAGCCGACCTAGGGGAGGTCCCCGACAGGTTCGAATGTTTGTAACTGATCTTGGCCATTATTGTAAATTGATCTGGCATAGCTGGGTTCGTACCGCGGTGCACTAACAACGACAAAAGACAAAGACAAAGATCCCCCGTATAGCCTTAACAGACTGTTGGGGCAATAGCGTCACAAACACACACAGATACGCGTGAACACATACACCCAATTAGAGTAACAACAACAGACGCTCCGCTACACGAACACACAAAGACAAAGATCCCCCGTATAGCCTTAACACACTGTAGGGGCAAGTGCCGTTAGCGAGCACCTATGAAGGTCAACACGGCACATGAGGGGGTGGGTAGCCAGCACCACGCTCGGCCACCTTTGTCTCCCTAGTGGCGATGTTCACGCACTGTACTAGGTACTCATTTGAGACTGAGTCGACCCAGGGGAGGCCCAGGACCGGTTCAGCAAATCGTCACTGGTGCTGGCCGTGAGTGGGATTTGAATTCGGGTCGCTAGGTTTGTAGCCCAGCGCGCTAACCGCTGAGCCACCGCTCCCCGAAAACACACACACAGAGACTTGAATACGTACACCCAATTATAACAACAACAGCCGCCATTCAGTGCCAAGTCAAGATGATGTCACCACAATGCTTTCGCCAAGCTGAGATGTACTTTGAGGCCACGTGAAGTGTCGAAGGCTCCGTGGCAGGAGGTCAGGGGACAGAGCCAGATGTTATTGGTTAACTGACTAAGATGATTGGCAGATGCAGCACCACCTTTGCTCCCCACTCTGCCAAACTGTCCGCGCAGTTGGAACACGATTACACGCAAACCACGCACGCACCGGCAGACTCGTGCACATCATGGTCGAGCCACTGCTGGATGAAGGCCTCCGCCAAGCCACCACCATCTCTTACGATCCGGCGATGTAATAAAGATTCAAAGATCCCCCTTACAGCCTTTAGGAGACTGTTGGGGCAAATACTGTTATTGAGCACGTATGAAGACCGACACGGCACACGAGCGTGTGAGTGGCCAGCACCACGCCCGGCCGCCTTTGTCTCCCTAGTGGCAACGTTTACATAATAAACTAGCTAGCACCTGCACACACATGCATGGATGCACGGGTGCAAGTACACACACACACACGTGTGTATTTAATACCAATTTCTACTGACGTTATCCATGGCCAGAAAACCGAGCGAGGTCACCGGGTTCGTAGCGCAGCGAGCTACCCTGGGCGCAGAGGCTCGCACACAAACACGCGTACACAAAGATCCCTGTAGCGCCTTGTATAATGTCGGGGCAAACGCTGTCTGCGAGCATCTATTAAGGCCGGTAACAACACAGGAGGGGGTGGTGTGGCCAATTCCACACCTGCACGCTTTCGTTTTCCCCCCACAAGCCACCTCGGTCATGTTTACAGACTGTACCAGTTACTCATTAGAGGCCGAGTGAATCTTAAAGAGGGCCGGGACAGGTGCAGATAACAACAACCCAGGTCGTGGGATCGTAGACTCGCGCACGCTAACTCAGACAACGCAGAGATTTCCAAACGTTCTCCTAACCGAATAAAGAGAGAGTAAACAACTAACGCTGATGTTGACCTGTGAGGAGCCCTTCTTTTCTTCATTTAACGATAACCACTTACGATGCTTGCTTTTTAAAGCTGTTCTTTCGGGGTAGCCGTGTCGAGTGCTCTCTCTCACCCTCGCGACGTTTCGCCTCCCACGTTGGAGGCATCGTCAGGTGTTGGGTGCGATAACAATTTATTGCGAGTAATTGTCACTTGGTGAAATATATTGTTGCGATAAAATATATATCCCCTGGTGTAAGATCAACACCGCGCTCTTTGCATGGAAACTTCTCGTGAAATTGTTCTGTCGTCAAGGAATTGTGTATATATAGGGAGGAGAGCAAGCGAGGGTTAAAAAAAATCAATGACATTACGGATTTTTTTGATTTGATTCTGCGGGAGGCCTGAGACTCACGCTGTGAGGCAGCCGCTCGCAAAGGTCATCTCATTGTGCCGAAAATGTTCGTCTGAGTCATGCACACGCTCATTCACCGGCCCCGCTGATGGATTTATACCGTACCCACGGTATGATGTGTGTGTGCATTTAGACTCGCGTTTTTGTTTTGCACGCACGCGTGGCGTAATAATAATAATAGCATTTTATAGAGCGCATTTCACCCGAGGGTCACAAAGCGCTGCACAAGGGCCGCGCAGAGAACGGTATGTCAATAACGACAGAAAAAAAAACTAATAAAAACCAGAGCAACAAAAATGTAATGATTAAGGCTGCTTCGACTACACGGAAGGTCGTGAAACTAGCAATCTTAAGAGCGGCAAAAATCTGCCAGTGTGCCCTAAGATGGCCGTCACTTCCTAAAAGACAAACACGGAGGGAGACAGGGAGGAAGGGTGAGCGACAGGGGGAGACATAGGGACATCGGGATACACAAACACACACACACAGACCGAACTCGCCATCCAGAGATCGCCATTTCCCCCACGATGCTCACTGTGCTGAAGCTGAAACGATGGTGGAAAATGTCTTAAATATTATTTCCCCCCCTCCCTCCGCCCACCTGCATCTGTCTACCCAGAAGTATAAACGCCTACCCCAGAGTTAATCGATCGGCCGGCCACTTGTGATTGGATACGTTGTGGGTATTTCCACCTCTTCCCACCTCTTCCAAAAATGTCTTTCCAGTGTTGAAGAGATAGTCCGAATACACGTTCGAGCAGTTCTTTAGAGCTCCCTATATTAGAGCTCCCTTCTGCCGGCGGTGGCACGAGCAAGGGAGTTGCAGGGCCGCACATTTGCCTTTGTTTACGGGCCCTGGCGGCCCCCCGCGCGCGCTCGCTCGCATCCGTCCATCTGCGCGAGCGTCCAAAAACACGCGTCATTATTTTCCCGCCGCTTCCAACGTCGTTAATTTCCTTCGCTCCGCTTTCCGGTTGGGAAATATTTTTTCGCGCGTTAATTACCGTCTCGGAAACGCGTATCAAAACAAATGCGCGCGCGCGCCGCCGGGCCCGCCGACCGTTGCTGGAAGTCTGCCTCGGCCGCGGAGCCCGACCGGTCGGCCTGTTCTCACGTTCCGCGGAGAGGAAGGATGTCGAACGTCAGTGGCGGCGCGGCTCGCGTAAACGCAAACACGTGAATAATCGTGTTTTCGAATTTGTCACAAATGTCAACCACCC
>JAZEWU010000016.1:3482497-3495877 GCA_036362915.1 Geotria australis
TTCTACCTTGAGCCCCATAAATTGTAATAATCATTATCTTGCTTGGCCGCTGGCTGACAGTGAAACACGTGGCTTATGTTTGACGACGGCCAGAACGGTGCGGCCCGCTGGCATGTGTAGCGTCTGCCCGTCACCTCGGGCTGTGAATCTCACTTACATTTAAGTAATTTGTCCAGGGCCGCAAAGGGCTGAGATCTGTCTCTCGCTCTCGCCGCACCACGATCTCAGACCCCGGCGTTCTCGCGTGTCCTGGGAAATTTGGGTCATCGCGGCCGGAGTCCGCGGGGCGCGCTTCTATCGTGACCCGGCCGCGCGTTTCAAATAACCAAGACTATCGGGTTTTTTTTCTTCGGTTTGTTTTGTGCGCGAGGATTGGGGTTACTTTTCTTGTTTTTGAAGGACAAAGAGCCGTTTCGATAATTCTCCCGCGACGCGCTCTCGGCTCGGACCATCAAAGCCGTGAACGCGGAGGTGAGGGCCTGGCTCGCTGTCCTCGGCGAGACCCGCGCCCGACCTCGCGCCCACGCTTGCATTACGTGCGGCTCTTCGTTGTTGGTGACGCCGTTGACCTTTAACCAAGGAGAGGTCGCTTTTCCTCAGCTGGAATGACCTTCCCTCAGCCATCCATGATGTTGACTCACTTACCCTGCTGCAAGACTTTTGTCTCCTACTCTGGCTATAACAGCCTCTCTCTCTCTCAAGTGTCTGCATTTGCACTTCTGTCATCATGTTGTCTCCTTTTTGTCACCAGCTCTAGAATCATATGCTTGCTGTAGAAATCCCTCTTCAACATTTCCAGACGAGCGCATTTGCTCAATTTGTCCAGCGTCTTGGCATGAGCACGCAATGAGACGCTCTGTAAATCTAAATCCGGTTGCCCAAACTGGCATAAAACCCCTGTAGTTTCACATAAGAGTCACTCAGGCCGACACAGACCTATGGCTGGCCATGTCTCTGAATAATATAAATCGGCCTACTGCTTCCATACAGCCTCTCGAGATGTGGGTATCACTTACGTGGGCGTTATAAATCCAAGTTGTATTGCCTCGTCCTGCCGTCTGAGCCCTCTTTACGCCCGTCATTGAGCCATTGCATCGTCCAACGCAGCGGGCGTGACGCTGCGTCAGAGACAGCGGCACCCTGGGTACTTTGCGTCCCGACCGCCCCCCCCCCTCCTTAAACAACGGCGTCCGCCGCCGGGCTCCTGCTTGCAAGAGAAACGATGTTGCGCGAGGTTTGAAGATGTGATTTTAATTAGTGGCTCGGGGCGAGAGAAGGGCGGCGGCACGGGCATGCGCGGACCGAGCGCGCCGAGGCATTCATCACGCGTGGCGCCGCGGCGCGCACTCCTGGCGGCGGCGGTTAATTCGGCGCCCGCATCTCTAAGCGCGATCCACGCCGCACAGGGGAGAAAGATTCATATCTTCGCCTCCCCGCCAGCCCGCCCGCCCGCTCGCTCGCTCGCCCGCTGTCTGGTGTAGCAGCCCGGCGAGCGATGTGTGTGGACGATTCTTCGGCGCCGACGCGTGTGTGCCTGGCGTGGGGGAATTCTTGCGGTGTTCCGCATCGCTTCTGCCTGGCGGCGTGTCGACGCTTCAATAAACGTTATTTAGCGCGCCGGCCGTCCCGCTCGGCCGGCTCTGACGCACACCCGTCTCCCAAGGGTTCCGTTGTGGATTCGTGGCGCGTTTATAACGCGAAATGCTGGAATTATATCTGTGACCTGGCGACGTTTCGCCTGCAGTGGAATTCCACGTCCGTTGCCGTAGCGTCTGTCAAGATGTTTTTATTCGTGGCAGAAAAGAGGTGAAAATACGATCACAGTTCGGAGACCGTTGTCAATCCACCGCTGGATGATGAAGGCATTCTCACGGCGTGCAGATCATGACCCCTTGAATTGGTCCTTAAGGTAAATGACAGAAAGAAAACTGAAACGTTCGCAAAGAAAAACGTGATAAATGTATCTTTGGAATTACAGTGATAGACAGAGAGAGGAACGCATAGATACTCAGCTTCGTGAGCTCATCCAAACTTGTACAGTACAAGTCACGCCCAGACGGGACGATAGTCAAGAATAATAATGAGAGGTGGCGGCGGCGGCTTGGGAAGGCCTTTGTCCAGCGGTGGATTGAGCATGCTTGATGATGAAGATGATTGTAAACAGGCATCCGTTTAAAACATGCCAACGTCTAGCATCCAGCATCTGAAACGCGGGAAACTCACTGCAGTTCACACCGATGATAACGATAATGGCGATGTTATGAAGCTCCATCCCTGCGATGGACTGGCGTCCCGTCCTCGGTGTTCCCCTGCCTTGCGCCCTGCAGACACAGGGCGCAAGGCAGGACCATACCCAGGATAGGACGCCGGTCCATCACAGGGCACCGGGGGCAATTTAGTTCGCAGGCCAATTAACCTAGGCAGCACGTCTCTTAGACTGAGGGAGGAAACCGGAGTGCCCGGAGAAAAACCCACGTGTACACGGGTTTTCTCCGGGCAATCCGGTTTCCTCCCGCAGCCCTAAACAGCAGCAGAAGCCTAATTCTGGCACCAGCCGTAAAGAGGGCCCTGTGGCATTTAAACATGTTGTGGTGGTAAATCGTGCGTGGGTCGTGGGAGGGGGGCCGGCTGTGACAGCTCAGCCCGAGGCTGCTCCTCACGAGTCCCCCAGGCAGTGCTGTGGTTGAATCTCTTGACTCCCGATTAGCTCTCTCAGAAAAGCGCAGCCAGGGACCGCAGCTCCTTTATCAAGGTTTATCATCTTATCAGTGACTCAGGCTTTTATAGAATGCCGAAGACGGCGCTTTGTTTTCACAATCAGCAGCTGTTTTGAGGGGGGATGGCTGTTACTGACTATTTGCTCGCTGTTGCGTAAAAGGCCCCTCCTGCCGTTTGTAAACGTTGGTTATGAGTGCTGCTGACTAATGCAACGCTAGCTTTGCCCAGGTCGGAGAGAAACGGGGCATTTGTGTGTTTGTGTAGAGTTTAGGTGTATGCGGGGGAAGTGACCTTATGACCCCTATAAAGTGCTGAGCCAAAGCTGTAAATCCGGCAGTGGCACCTTATGCTTGGGCCCTCTGTAGCCCTATTCATGGCTGGGTCACAGCCTTACACATACACAAAGATCCCCCGTGTAGCCTTCGCGGACTGTGGGGTCAAGTGCTGTTAGCGAGCACCTATTTAGGCCAGCATTGCTCGCGAGGGGGTGGGTGGCTAGCACCACGCCCAGCCGCATTTTGTCTCCCAAGTGGCAATGTTTACACACCGCACCAGGTACTCATTAGAGTTTGATTCCATATAGGGGAGGCCTGAGACCGGTTCAGAAAATCGTTTCTGGTTTTGGCCATGAGCGAACACATATGCACAAAGTCAGAGATTCCCCCTTATAGCCTTAATACTGTTAGGGCAAGTGCTGTTAGCGAGCACCTATTACACATGCACACGAACACAATTCCTGTGCCAGGCTAATAATAATAATAGCATTTATAGAGCGCCTTTCACCCAAGGGTCGCAAAGCGCTGCACAAGGATGTGGAGAGAACGGCATGTCAACAACATCAAGACAGATTAACTGAGAGGTGCAAGTTAGGCCACTTGTGTCGAGGCTCTCTGGCAGGAGGTCACGAAACAGACCCGGGGCTGTTTCGTGACCGTGGGGCACACCACCTGTGCACACCACCGTTCCACCGCACCCTTACCAACAACAACAACGACTGCCATTCGCCACTAAGTGGCGGTGACGTCACCACGGCGCCTGTGCCAGGCCACGTGAAGTGTCGAAGGCTCGCCGACAAGAGGTCAGAGGACAGACCCAGGTGTCATGGGCTGCCTGACCGAGATGACTGGCAGATGCACCACCTGAGCTCCCTACTGTGCCAACTTGCTGTACACACCATACACACGCACACGCACACACCCCCGCACACCGACCCGCACGAGGTACACAAACACACGGACACACGTGTTCGTGCCGTGAACGACACGCTTCGCTCCGGATAATAATAATAATAATAATAGCGTTTTATATAGCGCCTTTCACCCGAGGGTCACAAAGCGCTGCACAAGGGCCGGGAAGAGAACGGCATGTCAACAATGAAAAATAAATAAATAAAAACCAAAGGAACAAACACATTTAAATGATTAAGGCTGCTTCGAATATACTGAAAGGTCGTGAAACTGGCAATCTTAAGAGCGGCAAAAATCTGCCAGCGTCCCCTAAGATGGCCGTCACTTCCTTAAAGACAAACACGGAGGGAGACAGGGAGGAAGACATAGGGACACAGAGACAGGAAGACAGAGAGACAGACACGAGGGGGGAACAACGCCAATCCAAATCAAGCAATCAACAATGAAACACAAGAACACACACATAGACACACGCAACAGCAGCAAATGTGAGCTGATTATCGCGACGACGCAACAATCTGCGTCCCTCTCAGGGTTCCGGGCGGCTGCGGATTATCGGGCGCGGTGCGCGCCCGTTGGTTGGCTGCGGCGGCTGTCGCTGCCTCGTTAACGACACGGCGAGTCCCCAACGGGGCCGGGTGGCTCAGAGGTCAGATCGCCGAGTTGGCGCCGCTCTGAGATCCTGGGGTTTGACTCCCAAAGGTTTCAGCGGGCCCGTGATTAAGCCGGTTTATCACGTGCAGTGAGTGGATGGTGTTAGCCCAGTCGGCGATGAGGTAAAATTTAGTTGTTCACTTAATTTAGGTGGATTCCAGCTTAAAGAGTCCCACGTATTGATTTGAGTGGTACACTCGCTGGCAGAGTGGGGTGTACAAGTGCCGCCCCCCTAATGTGGTGATCAGTTGACAGGATTGCAGCGGTCACTCTGTGATATCAGCTTCCGCGGGCCATACTTTAACATCCATCTATCCATCCACCGTCAGAAACCGCTTAATCTTGTACAGGGTCGCGGTGAGCCGCGGACACAGGGCGCAAGGCAGGGCTATACCCTGGATAGGACGCCAGTCCGTCACGCGATACCAAATAAATACTGTACCTCGCCTCAGGATCTGCCGCTGATAATACAATCGGGATGAAGTTGGGGGATTAAAGACGCGCGTCGTTTCGGGTTTGCTCGCGCGACGGGGAACGCTCGCGTTGTGATAACGGTCGGGAAAGTGACCGCGGTGGTGTTTAGCAGCGGCTAATGATCGCTCTGATCGGTCTCCGGCCGGCCACCGGCTGATCGGCGCGTCCACCACCCAGAGGGCTCGCTCTGGGAGGAATTTCGCCGGAGAGTGACCGCAGACGCGTCGTCGGTCTCGAGAGTGGACGTTAAGACCCCCCCTCCCCCTGGCATCGCTCACATCGGCCGACCGTTATACGCTGGTGTCGTAGCACAAACGTGTACGGAGAAAAAAAATTAAAAAGGTCCACCACTGCGAAGTTAATGATAAGATTAGAATAATCGTAGTGATGTTGCCGTAACGGTCAACAAAATTCAATAGCAGTCTCATGCTCAGATGCACGTTACGGCGGTGCTTGGTTTTCTGTTTATAATCCCTGATCCAGCGGTGGAAATTCCACGTTTCTATGGTGGGATTTAGGTTATCTACAGGACAATTAGCAGTCCCTTTACATGGACACACGGTCTTGACTTCCAAAAACAAAGCTAGTATTGTTCGCAATCAACCAACTAAAAAGTCCAGTATTTGTTAAACGTTCAATTTAATTTACTATGAGAGGTAGGGCTTGGGGTTCTGTTCTGTGACATCCAGGTGCGTGTGGAGGCATGTGTTGCGTTCAGAAAGACAGCCGCGCGGCCAGCGCTTGGTATCGGTGGGCTATTGCCTACTTACACATTCAATTAACGCTGCACAGAGACCGACTGGAGAGTTCCAAAAAAATCGCATTTTACGAGCGCCGCTAAGGAGCCCAAACGGAGGCTCGGCAGCCGCGCCGCTCCGAGCGAAGCGCATTAAAGCGCTCTCTCCTCCGTCCAGAAATTAACTTGATAAATCACACAACGTCGCAGATGAATAACTCAAGGTCTGAGCGCGCCGTGCGCCCGAGTGCGAAATGCAAATTAAACGGAGCGCGTTTACCAGCGAAGGTCAGGGACGATCGAGACGCAAGCCGGACCTGCGGGGGGCTAGCGAGCGGGCGGGCGACTGGGCGACTGGGCGCGCACGTTAGCGACCGCTCAACATTAGGTGGTGTGGCTGTGTGGGTGCTTGCGGTCTAACTGCGACAATTACGGTGTCGGCAGCCGCTCTCGTGTCGAGGGGCTGCGGAGAGGCGGCGGAGGCATCCATCGCGGCGCGTCACCGTCGCGAGGAGGCGACGGAGCGGTGCCGGTAATGAAGCCACGGCCGCTGGCGTTAGAGGCGGGGGTTCCGCGCGGGGTTATAACGCTAGCGTCTAATTACGGACCCTGCAATTTTGGTCGATCGGCAAGAGTTTAAAGGATAGAAACAAAAAGACCCCGAAAAAAAGAAATACCGGGAATATCCAAAATGGGGGCGGCACGGTGGCGCGGTGAGCAACGCTGCTGCCTCACAGCAAGAAGCACCCGGGTTCGAATCCCAGCTCAGGTGCCTTTCTGTGCGGAGCTTGCATGCTCTACCCGTGTCCGTGTGGGTTTTCTCCGGGCACTTCGGTTTCCTGCCACAGTCCAAAGACATGCTGCTACATAAGTCAATTGGCTTGCAGACTAAATTGCCCTTGGTACCCTGTGATGGACTGGCATCCCATCCTGGGTATAAGTCCTGCCTTGCGCCCTGTGTCTGCTGGGATAGGCTCCGGGTCACCGCGAACCCCGTATAGGATTAAGCGGTTTCTGTCAGTGATAATGGATGGCTGGCTGGCCTTGACACTTGTTGCCACTTATTGTGCTGCTGCCAGGCAATAGCCGGGTAGAATTCGCAGGCAGCACCAAGTATTACCTGACAGGGATCGCGACGTGAACGCTTCTACCTTGACCTTGACGCTTTGACGCTTCTACCTTGAAGTCTACCAAACACTTCGAAGCCGAGCTGAAAGACAACGATGTCCAGAAGCTGACCATCGTGCTTCGAAGAATCGCAAAGAAGACGAAGAATAGCCGGGTGCGTCCGTTCCCTCCCCTCTCCTTGCCTTGACACTGCCGCCTCGAGGCATCGTGTTGCCCAACACGTGTGGTGCAGCCCAGCAGGAAGGAAGTACCCTTTCTCTGCCTCGCCGCCCCTCGACCCGCACGCGCGTACAGAGGTTGTGCTCGCGCCCACGTGTACACACGTGCAACGCCTGCATTCTTGCGGGAGCCGGTGTTTTGACCTTGCAGCGTGTGGGGACCGTGTGTGCGCGCTACCGTTTGTGTCCGCGTGTGTGTCTGTGTGTGTGTCCGCGTGTGTCTTGTGGGGAGCGGTAGCCCGGTGGTTAGCGCGCCGGGCTACAAACCTGGCTTTCATCCGAGTTCGAATCCCGCTCACGGCAAAAACCAGTGACGATTTGCTGAATCGGTCC
Organism: Geotria australis; assembly: GCA_036362915.1. Classification (NCBI taxonomy): domain Eukaryota; kingdom Metazoa; phylum Chordata; class Hyperoartia; order Petromyzontiformes; family Geotriidae; genus Geotria; species Geotria australis. Next base: position 3,489,946 of record JAZEWU010000016.1, read on the forward strand.
TGGGCCTCACCCTAGGTCGACTCAGCGTCGAATGAGTACCTGGTGCGGTGTGTAAACATTGCCAACTAGGGAGACAAAGGCGGCCGGGCGAGATGCTGGTCACCCACCGCCTCGTATGCCGTGTCGACCTTCATAGGTGTTACTCGCTAACGGCACTTGCCCCTACAGTATGTTAAGGCTATACGGGGGATCTTTGTCTTTGTGTGTCTGCGCGCGTGCTCTCGTCTGCGGCAGAGGAAGTGCGATTATCTGAACCAGTCCTGCGCCTTACCTACGTCGACTGCAATTAGTAGCACCTGGGGCAGTGTGCAAACATCGCCACGAGGGAGACAAAGGCGGCCGGAAGTGGTGCTGGTCACCCACCTCCTCGTGCGCCGTGCCGGCCTTCATAGGTGCTCGCTAACAGCACCTGACCCTACATCTTGTTAAGGCTATTCGGGGGATCTTTGTCTTTGAGTGCGTGCATGCATGTTCTAGGCTGTTGGGTGTTTGCCAGTTGGGAGCGGAGTGACGCTTATTGACACAAAGTGCTGCCCTTCTTTTTCAGCTCCCAGATGCCATTGCTCAGCAGTACAGAGAGCTAGCTGGGGCAAGTGCTTTTAGCGAGCACCTTTGAAAGCCAGCACCAAGCCACGGCTGGGAAGCGTGGCCAGCACCGCCACCCCGCTGCTTTTCTATCCCCCAGTGTTGACGTTCACACGCCGCAACGTACTCATTTAAGGCTTAGTTGACCCACAGGAGGTGTCGAAAAAAGATTCTGATACCAAATGCCACTGATGTTTTATCTCCACGGGAATTGAACCCTGGCGAGTGGGTTTATGCAGCAGTGTGCTAACAGCCCCAAAGAAAAGACAAAGATCCCCCCCCCCTATAGCCTTAACGGACTGTAGGGTCAAGTGCAATTAGCGAGCACATATTAAGGCTGACACGGCGCACGGCGGATGGGTGGCCAGCACCACGCCCGGCCGCCTTTGTGTCCCGAGTGACAATGTTTACACATCGCACTAGATACACATTTGAAGCTGAGTCGCAGGAGCCCCGTGAAGAGCTTGCAAGCTCACTGGGTATTTTCCTGCTGTAATAATAAACATCCATCTATCTACTATCAGGACCGGTTCAGGAAATCGTCACTGGCGTTGGCCGTGAGCGGGAATCGATCTCGGCTCTCTGCCAGGTTTGTAGGCAGGCGCGCTGACCACTGGGCTACCGCTCCCCACACATACACACACGCACACAGACACACAGAGAGTTTAAATAACACACACACGGTGACTCATGTGGGAGCCACGTGATGTCTGGCTCGCTTGCTCGCCGCCAGCCAGAGCCATCTGCCCAGCTGGGCCGGCCGCTCTGCCATTCATGTGTGCGCCTGGCAGTTGAACCCTCTGGCCTTGATGGTCGGGCCATTCGATTGATAAGGGCAGACGATCAGAGCACGTGTGGTGGTCGGTTTGCCGACCGCAGAGAGGCGGGGGCCACGGGATGGGAAACGGGTGAAGGCCCGGTCAGGGCCAGGTTCCGCCAAGGTTCCACTTTTCGTTCCGTCGGGCGCCCGAGGAATTTGCGATAAAACATTTTTGCCATGCGTTCAGCTACAAGAAGCTTTTTCGCGAGATCGCTAGTCATTTTTTATTGACTCGTATCATCGTTAAGGGTCCTCGTGCCCGCATTGTCTCCGGAATGCCTGGCTCACAAAAGGAATTCAGAAAAGCTGAGCAGCCACAGAGATACCTGGCGAGTGACAAACACAAATATCCCCCGTGTAGCCTTAACAGACTTTAGGGGCAAGTGCCGTTAGCTAGCATCTACGATGGTCGACACGGCGGCACGCGCCTCCTAGCCACCCACGCGCGCGTCGAGTTGTGCAAAGTCACCGACGCCGGCGTCATCGTCACTTAGCGCCGACCGCCGGGCGCATCGTGGCCGCGCGTTGACGCGGTTTACGCACGTGCGGACCACAGCAACGCCCGCGTGCTTCCTTGTGTACGTTGGGCCGACCTCCGGCCCGGGCGTACACAAGCACGCGTTTGCGTGCTTCGCGTCAGAACGCCGGCCACACCGCCAACCCTCGCGCGTCGCTCCGGCCCTTTTATAACAAGCACTCGCGAGCAATGCTTGCCCCGGCCGGCCTATAAAAAGCCGTTACGGGGGATCTTCGTCGCGCTTCGTCGAACCGCGTGGGACGCGCGGTGATTTCTCCGTGTCGCGCTCTTGCGAACGCGCGCGCCGACCTCGTGCGTAGAGGGGTGCCGTGAGCGTTTAGCGCGCCGGGCTACAAAGCTGCCTATGACCCGAGTTCGAATCGCGTTCACGGCCACCAACACCAGTGACGATTTTCTGAACCAATCCTGGGCCTCCCCTAGGTCGACTCGGCTTCAAACGAGTACCTAGTGCCTCAAATGTTTGTTGCGGTGCAGGAGTCCCGTAAACAGCTTGCAAGCTTGGGTATTTTTCCACTGTAATAATAAACATCTATCTATCTGGTGCGGTATGTCAACATCGTCACTAGGGAGACGAAGGCAGCCGAGCGTGGCGCTGGTCACCCACCTCCTCGTGCGCCGTGTCGACCTCCTTCATAGGTGCTGCTCGCTAACGGAACTTGACCCTACGGTCTGTTAAGGCTATACGGGAGGATCTTTTGTGTGCACCGTAGAACCGTGTCGGCACGTGTCCTGTTCGCGCTCTGGGTGTTTGCCAGTGGGGGAATGATGCCTATTGACACCCAGTGCTGCCCTTTCTCAGCACGGGAGACCCATGGGGGGTAATTACCACGCCACCGCCCGGCCCTCTCTCTCTCTGTCTCCACCACTGCTCTCTCCCGTGCGTGTTTATAAAAAAAAAACCTTTCCATGCAAGCGTAGACTTGCGCCTAATTAATGGTAATTGCTCGCTGTTACAGCCAGTTATACGCGGCTGCCTTTTTTTTTTATAACGCATCACATTCTGCTAAAGGTTGGAACACAATCAAATTACGGCAAAGTAGCTGTCAAATTGCCTAGAATTTTACTCGAGGATGCTTAATTATATATGTTCAGTTCGATGCGGTTTCGACGGCACGTGAAAAATCCCGTGGCTTGCCGAGGTTCCGACAACAACCGACGTGGGCGTTCGAATCTTCTCTGAAAATGAAATAAAAAAAAAATAGAAAAAAAACCCCCACATTAAATCGCTCACCAATATCCCAAAAGCCCGTCGGAGCCCAGAGGCCGGCGATCGGGCACGCTGTCCGGGTAGCAGCAGGTGTAAGATGGCTGTGGGCTCGAGCGGTTTTCGGCGGAGTGAAGAAGAACCTCGACGTGGGGGCCTCTGCCAGGAGGCCGCTGGTAATTTGTTCTTTCGGAAGCGGGGTTGGGAGCGCGCGGTGGCCAGGAGGGGGGTGGTCGCGGTCGCGGCGGTGTTTTGGGTTAAGCGAAAGCGTAGCCGAGCGAGTTTTTCAGCTTTTTTTGTTGCATTTTAATTCAGGCAAATCCATTAAGCTAATGCTCGCTAATGTATTAATTCTCCATGTATAAACATATGCCTTCTTAATATGCCGTCACGGGATGATAGCACGCTGGATATGCAAGCCGAGGGTCGCCGGTTTCATTCGATCTCCTTGCACGGCACTTTAAAGCGATCGTAGAAAGTGTCTTAAATGCCCCGCTTCTCTGTCCGCCCGGCTACGCCACAGTCCATCGGCAGTCTTTTCGGTGTCTGGCTAGCGTGAAAGAGTAGGCCAAACGTGCCCTCTGGGCGTGGGCTTTCTAGAGCTCCCTCTTGTGGAGACTCTGGTTTGAGCAGGACATTGCAAGGCTACACCTTTAAATTTTTATACTATTATGTAAGACGGTGGATTAGAGAGCACACACAGGTTATAAGACGTATTTTTTTTACTTTAAAAAGTAAGTTGGCATGGGCAGGGCTCATCACGAGAACGGATGATGGCTGGTGGCCGAGAGTAAGTACCGTTTGGCAGCCAAAACGAGGGAACGTGCTCGAGAGGGCGTCTCGCGCGGAGATGGAGCGATGAAATCAGCTCAGTCACAGGTTCTGGGTGGATTGCAGCAAGCTGAAGCGTGAGGGATGGCGGGCGACTGCTTGGGGAGGCCGTCATCCATCATGACCGATGATGATGACCGAGGCTTAAGATTACGATTACGACAGCCAACGTTCAAGTGAACAGTCAGGCTGTAAGGGACAGTGGGATTCCACACCCCATTTTGCCTCGTCCATCCATCCATTTTCTAAACCGCTTGTCCTGGTGAGGGTCGCGGTGGCAGCAGTCCAAGGAGAGTGGACCAGACATCCCTTTCCTCAGCAACAGACTCCAGCTCTTCCTGGGGGATTCCCAGGCATTCCCAGGCCTCGTGTCGGAGAATATCTGTGCGAGGTCAAATATCTTTGTAGGACTGTGGGAGTTCCCTTGCCGCCACAGTCATATACGAGCGCGATCGTGTATCGTGGATTTTGGATCGTCCAACCGCAAGCGATCTTGCGTGGCTGTAGTTTCTGTCGGTGTAGTCTTACTGTGCGTATAGGTGGGGAGTGGTGGCGCAGTGGTAAGCGCACTACGCTACGAACCTAGTGAGCCGAGTTCGATTGCCGCTGATGCCCGATAACGTGGCACTCGTTTGACCATACTTCACCACGCGGGTCAGCACGGATTTATTCAGGTCAGTGATCCGATAGCTGATTTATTTCTCTCTTTTTTTTATGGCCGTGCAATTATCAATAACGCTAGAGCGTAGCAAACCCGCGTAAGTGCTACCGCCGTGCCACGCGATGGCAAAATGGCCCAGAGCGGCACTCACAGTTCGTCGTGTGTCGGCTTCACCGTCCGCATTCGAAACATTACCCGCACATTACTCAACCGGGATCACGCGTAGCAACATCGCCTCCTAGTGTGAAACTACGGCACATCGTGTCGTCAAAACACAGGGCCTTCCTTTGCGGTGCCAGCCCTGTGCTACAAGAATGGCGGCGCGGACACCCGGTGTGCTAAATTATTATTCCAGGCGGTCTCCGGGTTACGAACGCCCGTACTTACGTACCGACCTCCGTAAAGCCTATTATTTTAAAAAGACTCGAGTTACATACAATGGTTCGTGCTAACGAACGGGCGGACTACTTTGCGCGACGCTCAAAACGCTGCGCGTTATCAGCGGTTCGTCGGCCCGAGGGGAGAACAACGCCACGCCGTCGTCGCCAAGACAAACATTTCGACGAAGCGACGCTAGATGTGAACCCTACGTAACTGTTCCGACTTACATTACAAATTCGACTGGCAGACAGACTTAAAAACGGAACTCGATCGTAACCCGGGGACTGCCTGTATTTTTTATTACGATGTCACTGGAGCAGGACGAATGCGCGCGCGGCGCTCGGTGCGTTCGCGCGTGACAGTTGAATGACGGCGAGGGCCTGCGGTTAGGGCTCGACTCGCGTTTGACCCAAAGCAGCCCTGGTGGCTCATACGGTATCCCAGCTTACGCCCAAACTTATGACCAGACAGACGAGAGGTGGGGTGGCGGTGGCGGAGGTGGGGTGTGTGCGCGGGGGTGCGAGGCGACACGGGGAGAGGCGAGCGGGAGAGCTGGGATCTCAGCCCGGAGGAGCATTGCCTCGTGAGTTATTTGAATTTAGCTAAGAAATGACATTTTAATAAAGCCGCGGACACGGCGCTCGCCCAGCTCTGAGCGCCGCGCACGGCGAGGCCATCCATTTTGCAAAGGTGGCCGCTGTTACCGAGATTAAAATATATCAGACGCTTTATGCGCTGTAACGGGTTTCCCAGGTTTGGTATTTCTCCTCCCCGTGGAATTAATTGCGCGAAATTAGCCGCGACGACGACCCTGAAGGACGGAGGAGTCCGCCCGGGCGCCCGCCCGTCGGAGGTTCGGTTCCCGTCTCGTCGCACGGCTCGGTTGGTCAACGCTGGTCGGGAAGTCGAAGA
>JAZEWU010000016.1:3568155-3584356 GCA_036362915.1 Geotria australis
CCACAGGTTGTCGCCGTCTCTCACGGTTTCTGCGATATGACAATCCACCCGGCACCTGCATTCCGTTCCTTGGCTGGATTTATATAGCGTTGAAATTAAAGTGCGTCTCAAGGCACTGTCTGTGAGGTTATTTCCACCCATGATTTTGCCAGTTACAATCCACTTGTTCCATCAGCACGCTACGGGTGGAATGAAGAATTCTCCTTTCAGAATTGTAGTAGCGAGCAGTGCACCACCTTTTGCCATAGAGAATGAACCCGGAAAACAATGTCCCATAGCTACTACTGAAGTAGCCTTCAAGTGGCCACTTCTAATCCACCGTGGCGGCACTCGGTGCTTATTTGCCCACTAAAGGGTGCTTCTCACACATCACTCATAGCGATTTCGTTTTCAACACCAGAGCTATTGTACATTATGCCAAAGCGAACGACGAAATTTAACGTACATTTTTTCGCGCGCGGTCTTCATAACGTGACCAGGCTGAGACGATCAGCTCGCCGTGCACAAGAAACCCGCATTGCTCGCAGGTGGTGGAAATTCCGGATTTGAACCCGAGCGGGCCCGAGCTGGCACCGCCGGGCGGCGGTGCCAGCTCAATATTCCAACGCGGCCGTTAAAAACTCCGCGCACCCATCCGGGGCCATCTGAACAGCTGCGGTTCATAAAACGCTCCGCAAATGCCATTACCTCCTGGCAGTCGCCCAGATGCAGCGGGCGTGCGCGTGGCTCGCGCACGAGGCCGGGGGCCACGTGGACGGACGCGGAGCGGCACTTGCGCGCGCGTGACGGACGCGAAGCCGAGTGTCACGACCCCTCGTTGGATTTTTTTTCTCGTGCCGCCGCGCCGAGCTCTGCCCGGAGCTTACGCGCGTCGGCGTGGCGTTTGTCGGGCGCCGTAGGCTCCGCTTTGTGTAGCTGTTTAACCGTTTCACGCGAGGGTTTTTCCGTCCGCGAAAACAGAAACGACCTGACCGCCCCCGCGGCTGCTGGCCTCCGCTCAGCGCCTATTACGGCGTCGTAACAATGAATAATACCCACCTCGGTGCAAAATCCGCCCACCCTCCCGCTAAGCGCACGCTATTGACTTCGGCTTGCGAGCGGGGCGCAGCATGCCCACTAAAAAATATAAATTGCTCGCACTTTTACAGCCTCACTGGGTTTTTTTTTTTTCTTCCTTATGGGACTTTTCAGCGGGAGCAAAAAAAAAAATGAAGTTGCAAAATAAAAACGGGCTCCCAATTTAGAGGACTGTAGAGTTGGGAGCTCGCCCGCCGCACCGGCCGGGGCCGGTTGAGCGGTTAGCGGGACCGCGGGTGGCCGTTGGAGCCGGCGCGCGATCGGTTGGCAGGCGGTGGGCCCCTAATGAAATCATCCCCCTGTGCGATCGTGCCGCGCGCGGAGACGCCGGTACTTTTCTCGTCTGCCTGTTCGATGGCCAGCCGCCCTGCTCCGCCCGTTCCGCATCGCTTCCCCTCGGGCCCCCACCAGGACAGTGGCGACCACCGTCGAATTCCGTGTTGATCCGCGAGTTGTTTCTGGACTTTGGCCACTCGTCGTTGGCAGTTGTTTTTGTTTTTTCTGTGTGGCGGCAAAATGAATAGGGATTATTTGAATGACAGCGTGTGGTCGCTTTGAGGGTTAAGCATTCAGAGGAAAAGGCAAAAAGCATGGGTGGATGTTGATACAACAACCGAAATCGTTGGCGCAACTCAATACGTGCACAGATGCATTTAAAAAAAATCTCACCCGCATGCGTCAATAACGCTGCCGTACAGCAACAGAATATACAGTAGGCTGGTGTGTTGTGCAATGGCCCTTATTCAGAGCTGAGAGATAGAGAGGGCAGACAGATTGACAGACTTGTGTTGCACTTTACACTAGAGACCAGAAGTGACAGTTCTGAATTGACTTATAAAAGTTTTATTTTCCACGAGCATACGTTGAATATGGAGTAAATCTCTTAATCAGTCAAAATGTATCCTTTTTTATCATTGACTTTGAGAGTCAGAGAATCCAACATTACCGCAAAACAGCATTACGGGAGGCACGATGCCCACAGCGTGCAACTGCACTCTACTAGACGGCACCTTGAATTTCTGCTAAGGAACACTTGCGTCGTTTTTATAACGCCCCGTCAGCATTTCTCCTCGCGGGTGCCTTCATAAATAGGGGCCATTTTACCAAAACTCCGGGGAGGAATGCCGCAGAGGTCAACGCCGGAGCCAACAGCTGTTCCGCGGGAACCGTCCGCTCCCGGCTTCCCGCCCGCCCGGCCTCGCAGCCGCGGCCTCGCCTCGCCGATTGCCCCGCGGGGACTTGTTACCGTGAGAGATCGGTCGCTCTCTCCCCGGCGTTTGGCCACCTGTGGGTCGGACCGCACCGCCCGCAGGCGCGGTCTCTCGCCCCCTCTCCTCGCTGAACCACACCTACGGCTAAACCTTACTAAACCTTTGAACGAACAAAATGCGCCGCCACAGACTGTGAGCTTTTAATGCTTAACTTAACAAAGCCATGACTTCTCTTTAACACTATTGCCTCTAAGACACCTCGCCCCCACCTCTGATATTATTTAAGAGCTGTTTTTGAATGTGAACGCTCTTTACAAACCCTGAAGTCGCTGGATGTAAGTTCCAGCGAAACGTCGGTAAAATCTTTTGAGGTAAGTGCTGTTTGTGCCCGCTTGATGCTCCAACATATCGACGGGTACACAACACTTACCATATTTGTTCACATGACCTAAACCCTTAAACAGAGCTTTGCTATGCACAGCTGACCCGTTGTGCGAAAGCGGCACGTGAAGCCGAAGCGCGGTGAAGCGGCGGCGCGAATTCGAAGACGCTCGGTTTGGCCGTCGGGCGTAAATGTTGCGACGCGTGCGATTGCGGTTGATCGTGCAGCACTCATCCGAGGGTCACTTGTAGGCGCGGTTAATAATTAATGCGCATTAATTTATTATGTACGCCCCCCGTGTTTGGTAAAGATTACTTATTTATCTGTCCGAGAGGGCTTAAGCTGTTTTCCTAGTTATGGTTTTATCGCCAATCAGGGCTAATGAAATCAAGGTTAGTTTGGGGCATGACCCACTCGATGGTTACTCGCGCCGCCGCCGCTTTCTTTCCGGATTTTGTTTCTTTAATTAACCCTGGGCAGAATCGCTGATCCTGCAGCCAGCCTGGTTACAGACTCAGGGATGCAGCGGCGGTTCGCGCCACCTCAGCTTGACTCGCATCTCCCAGCTCTGGCGTCCTTCGCAGTGACTGCGGCGACTGCTGTGTCGAGACGACGCTTGTGGTTTACTGACTCCAGACCCCCCGCCCTCCCTCTGTCTCTGCCGCGCAGGTGCCAGAGAAAGCCGTGTCTCATCCTCATCTCATCGCCAGGTAAGAAAGACATCGTCAAGGATGGGAGTGTCTCCTGCCCTGCGCTGCGATCCCCTTAACGCCTCTGAACACCTCCAGCCCCACGTCCGACACGCGGCCTATGGGAATAGGATGGCACGGCAACACTCCGTCCCAAATGAGCCTGAGCTCCATCCGCGTATCGGCGGCAGGGTGGTGCAGTGGTAACATCCGAGGAACGCAGGAAGAAAGTCCTGCCCGAGGCGGTTCGACTCCCGCCTCGGGCGCCTTTCTGTCTCGAATGTCCGTCTTCTTCTGCTGGTCTGCATGGGTTTCCTCCGGGTCCTCCGGTTTGCTTCCACAACTAAAAAACTCATTAATGTTTTGATTGATATTATCATAATATATAGGATGCAGTGCCTGGCAGACAGGCACCTGCCGACCGCGTGACTGAATTCCCCCATCTCTGCGGTTTCCTCTCACCTCCGAGTCGTTCTGTCTTCAAACGAATTACCTTCAACATCGAATTAATACTGTGCGCATTTTTTATTCTTGTTGTAAATCCTCGTCATCCTTGCCATCATCATCAGCAGCTGGGATTGGTCCACTGCTGATTGAAGGCTTCTCTAAAGCCGTTGGTGTCTCTCATAGGCTCGCGGTAGTTGCGACAAACCACACAAGCAGCTGCGCACGAGATGGTTTAATGGCTCCATCTCCACAGCCAGTGTCCTGTCAGGAGCAGCCGGCTTCCACGGCCACCACTCGATCGTAGAACATGCGCCGTTTGAAGACGTAACTTTGACTGTTAAGAAGTAGTAGGAGTGATCTTGGGCAGGACACGTCACTAGAAAGCTACATCTATCTAGCTGCTGATCTGGAGCCGATTTCATCGCTTTATATCCGTGCGGTGGCTGTCCTCTCTGGCATTCCCTCACAACGCAGAGACCGCTGCATTGGCATCGTTGTAAAGGTTGGGCTTCACGGATAGGGGGCCGTTTGTCCCAGCCGACCGAAGGCAGGGCCTAACCGCGAGGCCGCGAGGCGCCTAATGGAGACGTAGAGCCCCGTCTCGGGGGCGAATCACTTTTGCTTATCGTCGCCGGCGACGCTTCCCCGCCGTGTTTACGGACGCGAGGATGATCGCGGCAGCTTCGTATCAGATAAAAATGACGCCGTAAGCGCGCGCGTCGGCGGCCCGAGCGAACGCCCGCGCGCTCCGGTCCGTTTTTGGGTAATTGTGCGTTAATAGTATTTATTATTTCAAAATAAACCGGGCGTCTGAGTCGCGAGTAATTTTTAAACTGTTACATTTTTTTTTTATCATACCGGTAAATTAAATTCCTAAGCATAATTGCATAATACCATGTGTTTGATGTTGATTGCCCTCGCCCATGCTGCATTTTAATGAGATCCATTCATTGCCTGTCAAAGGCTTCGCGCGGAGAACGCTCGCTTGGCTGCGGCTCTAACATCTCCTGCTGCGGCCGATATTAAGTTTGGACTGAATTTATACCCCGCCGCCTCCCGCCGCCCGTAATGCCGCCCTTGTGTGGACCGCGACCTCCGCTCGGAGTCGCACCAGTGTAGGAAAACAAAAACGGTGCCGCGGAGCCGGAGGTTTATTTGCCTGGCGTTAAGAGTGCCAAAGAGGAGAAATCGATTAGCCCGCAGTTAGTCTTTGTTTAGTGTTTATGTACAGGAGCTACGAGCCAACGTTTTAGGGCGCAATTAAAGCAGCAAGACGCTCGCTAATGCGGCCATTTGTTTCGGTCACTAACGCGGCTCCTGCTGTATCGATAAACTGTGTCGACCCCGGTGACCTTGCGCAGGTCTCCTCGTCTCCGCCCGCCATCCCGCCCGTACAGACAACGCCTTGCTGGCTGCGGTCTGGGATCCAATGGCGATATTTCAAATCGCGTTATCTACCGGTGCCCCCGTTTCACTCTCACTGAGCCTCAGATGTTTGCAATGAATATGGAAATATAATGGTGAATTTTATCTTTTCAAGTTTTTTTTTCCTTTCGTCTTTTTCTTCAATTACATTGCAGTTGGGCCGTCTTTGTCATGGCGTGACTCTAACGCGTTTCTGCTAGGAAGGTGAGCGGCTAGTGACGCATCACCCTGCTTATAGAACCATAGAAAGACGATGCACTAGGCCCTCTTTAGCCACATTAGGGCCGCAACTTTGATTTTCCCTGCAAATAAGTGCTGTTTGCCTGCCGAGAAACCCACAAATATTAATTCTCGCAGCCACATGTGAGGAAAATTAAGTGCCTGACCAAATTTAACGCCTGGTTTATGCAGCCATCGGTGACCGGGTGACCGGGCACTCGAGAACCTGGTTTTGTCACGTGTAGCTGAAACCTGGATCTGAGCCCAAGATCTCAGCAGCACTGGCTCCGCTCAGTAACGGATTAGGAATAGTGCCGCGTAAGTTCTTGCGGTTGCTGCGTCTTCGAGTCGTGCCACGTGTTGTTTGGCCCGACGTTCCTGAAAAGCTACACAGCACGTTGAGCGAAACGTCGGACGCCGTGCCAAACAACACGCGGTAACAACATGCAAATCCAACGGAGAGCCGCGTGCGTTACGCGTTTGTGTCGGGTACGTACGAACGAGCACCAGCGAGCGCGCACACGGGGGGACCGTCGCTCGTTTGACGCACACGGGCTGCAGCAAAGATCAAAGATCCCCGTATAGCCTTAACAGATTGTAGGGTCAAGTGCTGTTAACGAGTCGCACCTATGAAGGTCGACATGGCACACGGGGAGGTGTAGCTGACCAGCACCACGACCGGCCGACCTAGGGGAGGTCCAAGACCGGTTTAGAAAATCGTCACTGGCATTGGCCACGAGCAGGATTCGAACTCGGGTCATAGTCAGGTGTGTATTCCAGCGCGCTAACCGCTGAGCCACCGCTCCCCACGGGCCGGAGCGCGCGCACACGCACACAAAGACAAAGATCCCCCGTATAGCCTTAACAGACTGTAGGGTCAAGTGCCGGTAGCGAGTAGCACCTATGAAGGTCGACACGGCACACGAGGGGGTGGGTGACACAGCACCACGCCCGGCCGCCTTTGTCTCCCTATTGGCGATATTTACACACCGCACTCGGTACTCATTTGAGGCTAAGTCGACGCACGAACACGCGCACACACACACGCATGCGCTCGCTGAGCCCGGCGTCTTGCATAACGCGCGGTGACCGAGGCAGCGTTCGCCCAAGACGGGGGGACCTCCCCACCCACCGCGCAGCGCCACCACACCACGCGATAACGCGCGCGATTCGCACGCCAAGGAAAACCTTTTTTTCCGCAGACCCTTAAATTCACGTGTTTGCGTTGCACAGTTATCGTATCGTTCATCTTTTTAAAGATGTTTATTGCACTGTCAACAAAGCGGTTGTGGGTTTTTTTTTATAACAGCGAGCGCAGCTTGTCAGTATCCTGATTCACATCCCTGTTAGGAGTAAGTGATTGGTGTCAGGTGTTGGAAATGGTAAAACCTTTCTCTCCGTCAACAATTCCCCCCGCGGCTTTGAATCGGCTGTCTGGGCTGGGCGGCTTTCTCCATTGCGCAACTCTCCCGGGCTGATCTCTCTCTGTCCATCAGCGGTGTCGAGGGACGGTGGGGTACCGTAGGGGGGCGAGGGGGTGCTGCTGGGACACGGTGTGTTAGGTCACCCACCCCCCCACTCAGGGATCAGATTATGTCTGCACGATGTTGCCTATTTTTTGCGTAATTGGCTTCGTTAACCGGCGGCAGTGTGGGATTTGCTTGGATGTAGCGCTCGCGTTAAAAACTAAACGGTCGATTTCACGGTAACGGGATCACAGCGCGGAACGTAGGAACTGATACGCGCGAATTTTTGCAGCATCATCAGCAGCAGCATCGTTCAGCATTGTAATTCTAGAGTTGAAACTTGCTTGCGCAGCATGGTGGCATAATTGATGATGAAAATAGTAACTTGCAGCCCTTTTGTTAATCCACCGCTGGCTGAAGGCGTCCGTATTCGGTGTCAGTCGTGGGTTTGAGCGTTGTGTGACGGTACAGTGCCACATTGGGTCAGAGTATGGCTTGGGAAAGGAAAGGGGGCACCAGGACGACTTAGGTTTCACTTACCGTGGCCGGCAATCAAATTTAGGTGACCGTGTTTACAGCGCATTTCACTAACCGCGGCTGTCTCCACTCCAACAAACATTGAATCGGTATACTTGAAAAAACATCTAATATTGTTCGTTCAGTTTTTTGTCGAAATAATGCAGGGCGATTTGTTTTTGTTACTCACAGTTTTGGTTAAAGTACCAAGTTCCTGCGGTATACTTTTTACTCGCCGAATTAATGGCATCAAGGGTCAATTTGGTGAACATTTTTTTGGGACACGTCACATTACGGAAAATTACGGCGAGACATTTTTAAAACAGTTTCCCCCCGAAACACTCTACGAAATGATTTCAATTATGGTAATAGAAAGCGGGCAGCCTCGTCGTCAGCAGGTGCCAAGTTCCCGAACGCATTCCTGGTGATTTACGCGAGGGGACAATTTTATTTACGAGTGTGAAAATGGAGAAAGAGGAGCGGGCAACAGTTACGCCGTTATTTTTCAACGACGAGCCTCCCAGTGCAGTGCGGTTCTGCGGGGTGACCGCGGGGTCACCACAGGGTCATCGCGACACAGCAGCGCGGCGTAGCAAGTCGGAGGAGCGTAACTTGACGTGGTAGCTGGGATGCTGTATCACGCGTTCTGGAAGGAATTGTTCTGAGTGGCAGGTAGTATTAATAATGTACAGTTCCTTCGTCAGTCCGCTCCACACCATCTTAGTCATGGGCTTTGGTTGTCCTTCGACCATCCTTTGCAACGCTGATCAGTACAGGGCTTGGAAATCTCACAGGGGTACGCCGCCACGCCGGAAACCCGCTTGCCGTACCGGCCACCTTGCTTCACCTTGCGTCGGAGAGCGGTACGTGACGTCACGGAACCTCTTCTGAAGTCTCGCTAATAGGCCTCTTATCCACTTTGGGCTGGCACACGGTTTGCTTGACGTGCTCCGCAGAAAGCGTTTATCATGTGACAATCAAACCAACGTGTTTCGTCCTCGGGCGTAGAATTGCCAAGGTTAAGAATAACCTCCTCCAGCGGACGGCGACGGGGAACGTAGAAAAATCACGCGGCTCCATCCGTTCCCACGCTCGCGACAGACGTCGCGACAGACAGGGGCAGCCCTGTAATTGCTCGCTCGTGCCACTCTGCAGCTCTAGAGAGCCCCTCTATCAGGAAATTTGGCCTACTCTTCCACACTAGCCAGACGTCTTGGCAGAAGCGGGAGCGGCCACCCTTTCCCCACCACACGCCGCTCGCCGTTTAAAACTACCAGCAATGTAATCTAGTTAGGCGAACGTAATGCTGACGCGTTGGGTTGATTCAACGACCGTATTGTGTTAGTCATAAACGTATGGAATTTGCCACGTTTTGCGAACAATAATAACTAATTGAATGCAAGACTTTTCCACCGCAATCATTGGCGACCAAACTAACACCATCAGCTGTCTACACGCGAGAACCTGGTTTAATCACGGGCGGATAAAACGTGGCTAGGAACCCAGTCTCCCGAGCGGTGTCACCTCGGTTCTACGGGATGGCCACCTGACTCCCCCTGAGCCGCCCGGCCACGCTGCGTACTGTGTTGTAACGTTACTCGGGTTCATCCACCGGCGCGCGTGTGCTCCCGTGCTGCGAGGCTATCTCGCGCGCTCGCGAGAAGCGCCGGTCGCTGTGAGCACTTAACGGGACCGGGTCAATTTGACCTGGCCAGAAGATTTGAATAACCCGTGGTCGGATTTCAGTCGCGATATCGGGGGTTAACAGCGCTGCCGTGCATGCGAGCCACCGATACGGTGCTTTAAACGTACCGTGAGTTGGAACGGTCCCGGTTTCATACAAGATTATAATGCCGAAGGAAGGTGTCCTCCTATAATCATATCACCCGGAATGTGATTTCAGAAGCTAAGCAAAGTTAAGCCTGTTCATGGATTCGTAGCCTCGGGCTGTGCAAACTGATGCACCACCCCACTGTTTGGAAATGCCTGCTTTTAAACTTACTCTGTCACTTGCGATTAATAATAATAGCAATTATAGAGCGCCTTTCACCCGAGGGTCACAAAGCGCTGCACAAGGCTGTGGAGAGAACGGCATGTCAGTAACATCAGGACAGATAAATTGAGAGTCAAGCAATCACGGGACATAGATCATAACGACAGCAGAAAAATCAAAACAATAAGAGTAGCAACCACAGAGAGCCTTCCACCCGAGGGCCACAAAGTGCCGCACAAGGCGGCGGAGAGAACGACAATTAAGATTCAAACCACACGCACACACACACACACGTGTATAAGCCTAATAACATCTGGCTGTTAAACTACCGGCAATATAAGATTGTGAGGTAAACATGATGCTTGATTTGACTAGCATATTACATTAGTCATAAATTCCTGTACGCGCACACACACACACTGTATCTGGCAGCACAGCCTTAACGATACCTGTATAAACTGTGTTTACTCGTCACGAAGCTGTTTCATATTATAGCCACTGCTCTTGGTAACAGCACAATACAACAATACCGCACAGCTTGGATTTACAAAGCGTCCACCTGCAACCCTGTCTCGTGTTGCCGCGGAGTTTTAAGAGGAGGGATGCGGATTGAGTGTTGTGTTTTGGAGTAGGAAATAACCAGTAAGAAGTTTGCAGGTCAGAG
The DNA here is from genome assembly GCA_036362915.1 of Geotria australis. Taxonomy (NCBI): domain Eukaryota; kingdom Metazoa; phylum Chordata; class Hyperoartia; order Petromyzontiformes; family Geotriidae; genus Geotria; species Geotria australis. Next base: position 3,578,245 of record JAZEWU010000016.1, read on the forward strand.
AGGGAATTGGGATGCAATTATAGTAGACGTGTGTATGAAAACAATTCACAGAGAGTGAGAGAGGAAGAGTCACGGGGAGAAGAGCAGAGAAAGGTCTTGAACTTTGCTCGTGACCAGGAGAAAGGGGGACAACAGCGAGTGGAAGATAATTTTAGACAACCAGAGGCAGCAGCTAAGAAGCAGAATCAGATTCGGGTTTCTGGGTTCAAGGCACGGTGCGCTACCCGCTATACTGCCGCTCCCCACAGCATACAGCGAAGCCAAAGATCCCCCGTATAGCCTTAACATACTGTAGGGTCAAGTGCCGTTAGCGAGTAATAGCGTACAGCACACACACACGCACAGTGCAGTATACTCACAAACGGCCCTCTCACACGTAGCACACTCACACTCGTGCAACGCACACGGTTTCGCAGTACATGCTCGTACACAGCGCATACGCGTATTACACACAGCACAGACACGCTCACACACAGCCCCCAGGCAGCACTAAGGATCGTGGGTGAGTAGGCCCCTCTGAATTTCGACACCGGCCGAGTTACGTTCTCTGCCGACAACAGGTGGCGGCCGGTGCAGATGCCCGCAGGTCACAGGCAATGAAGTAGATTCACTTTAAAGCCACTCTGCTCGCTTTGATAAAACATTCAGCGTTTATATGATTTATATCAGCATCAGCTTCATCGCAATGTGGTTTTGTTACTTCTTTAAAAAGGCGGATTTTTTTTTTCACTTTTTAGACTCGCTTTATAAATACGGAACGTGGCCGCCCGCTCGCTCTCGAGTTGTGTTCCACGGCGGGCCATCACTCGGCGATATCGACCCACGGCGTCGCGAGGTGCCCTCACCCACGCCCGCGCGGGCACGCACGGGCACGCGCGGTCGCAGCGGGTGCAGCGGGCGCGCGGTTCGATCACGAGGCCGTGTTTGTCCGTCCGCCCGGTGCCTGTCCGGCGTGACCCGCTGAGCGGCGCGGATCGCGCTATTCTCGGAGATTTACGCGCTGCGCGGCATGCCCGATCTATATTTGGGCGGCCGCGCGCTCGCCCTGTCCCGACGCCGCCTCCGCCCCCCACCGCTTGCCCCCATGCAAATCGCGCTGCGAGCGGTGATCGAGTGTGTCGGGTTTGCGGAGGGTGGGTGATATCTGGCGTTTGTTAACGCACGCGCGATCATCGGGCAGGGCGGGCGCGCCGCGAGAAAAATAACCGTGTTACACCGCTTGACACAGCCTCATGAGGTCGGCAGATTCCTTGAGAGGGCCGTGACGTCGCGCCGTGATGGGTACAGGCGCCCGCATCGCGCCGCGCGCGCGCACGTGCCTTCCTTTACGCTAATCTGCATCTTGCGTTTCCTGCGGGGTCGATTCCTACCCCGCGCCGACAAGTCGGTCGGAAAAAGGCTTTGCCGTCGAGGTGGGATTCTTCGGGCGATGACTTCCAGTCGCCGCGCGGTCGCACGCGGTGCCTCTCTGGCGGTCCGTCTGACGATCCCCCTCTCACGCGGGTTTCCTCCGCGGCGCTTAAGGTGCAACCTCGCTCCAAAGATGCGCGCGGGCGTGAAGCAAAGGGGCCCCCGTAGGCTACAGATGACAGATAGATATTTATTCTTCCAGCAGCGAACACACGTACAAAGCAACCGACGTAGGAAGATTTGACGGTTATCGATCCCCGCTTGTCTGTTTCTTGAGACGCGTTGACCGTCTCGCCTTTCGCGCCCGCGTTGTCTCCTCCGACGCCCCCCCCCCGCAGCGCCGTCTGCGAGCTCGCTCTGCCGTGCCGCGGCTCCCGAGGGCCCGTGGTCGACCCGGCGGGCTCCGGCCCGAGTCCCGCCCCGGGGGGCCTTCGCTGGGATGGGGAGCAGAGCAGAGGGGAGGGCCGGAGCGATGGGAGGGGGGAGGGCAGGGGGGATGGCGGCGGTGGTGGCGGTGGTGGCGGTGGTGGTGGTGGTGGCGGCGGCGGTGGCGGCGGCGGCGGAGGAGGAGGAGGCAGCTTCAGACAGGACGGCGCGAGGGGGGGCGCGGGCCGGCACGCGGCCGCGGGGGCCGGAGGCGGCCGCACGGGAGGATGCTCGAGCGAGACGGGCAACAGCAGCGAGTCGGACAACAGCGGCTCGGCCTCCGAGTCTGGCTCGGGCAGCGCCAGCAGCTCCAGCGAGAGCGACGACGAGGATGACGAGGATGATGATGAGGACGATGAGGAGGAGAGAGGAGCTGAGGTCAACCCCGGCCGGGTCTCCCCAGAGGTGAGGGGACGTTCGGGTCGCGGTTTTGAATTCGATTCTTTGAAGCGTGATCGTTACGTGACAGTTTCCCATTGCAACAAGTTGTTCTTTAGTTGCAGACAGCCCTTCAACATTCAGAGACACGATAGTCAGTGCTGGCATTAAAGGCGGGCATTGTCCTCTCCTCTTGCTCCAGACTGAGGGGCCCCTGGCATCTGTTGAGCCTCTAGACATCGTTGTCTTTCAGCTCGGCTTCGAAGTGTTTGGTAGAATTTGCAGGTAATACCAAGTATTACTTGACAGGGTAGGGAGCGAGTTCCACCGCTCGGAGTGGAACGGGCCACGGTGGTGACGGGGCCCTCTCGCGCGGGACAGATCACCCACCGATTTATCAAGGGGTTTCGTGAGAATGTCGGCAAGACTAGAGATGCCATCTGCTGGTTGTGCCGTCACTGATACTTGTTGGTGATTGCTATCCGTTTAGTTACTTGCATACGTACGCAGATAAGAAGCCAACGCCCGTCCGTTATTTACGCCGCTGTTAACGTGTCATATTCGTGATTCTCGTGTGAATCCGCCGCCCGACCACCCACCCCCACCTGGGCCTAAGCGCGCTCCATTCCCACGGGCCAATAGGCATAAATTTAGACGGTACAGTATTGTACGCAAGTTCACGACGAGAGGGACACCGGTGATTTTCATACCTTTATAGACAGGTGGCATTGAAGCGGTGGTGCGGTTCGTAAGCGCAGTGTGCTACGAACCCGGCGACCTGCGTTAGATTTCTGACCACGGGCAACATCGGTGCGGAGTGATGTCTGAACCGCGTGCTTACGCCTGTGCCAACCCGCACGGATGAGTGTGGATAGGTCCGGTAACGCAGGAACCCCAGTAACCAGCACGATGTTGGGAGGTTTTCACCCAACCTGCAGTGAATTTACAAAGGCCTGGAATAAAATTAGACGTGTAATGACGTGCTGCGATTGCCCGGCCGTCAGCACGTGATGTCTCGGGAGAGAGTGTGACAGCTCAGCAGTCAGTGTGATGTCTCGATAGACAGTGTGACGTCTTAGCAGACAGTGTGACGTCTCGGTAGACAGTGCGGTGTCTCGGTAGACAGTGCGGCGTCTCAGCAGACAGTGTGACATCTCGGCAGACAGTGTGACGTCTCGGCAGACAGTGTGACGTCTCGGCAGACAGTGTGATGTCTAAGCAGACAGTGCGACGTCACGGCTGCCAGTCTGACGTCTCCGATGCCCCGTGTCGCGCGCAGCCGGACCCCCCTCTCCGCAACAAGTGGCAGCTGCAGCCGTACCTGAACAAGGTGACGCCGCTGGGCGGAGGACGCGGCTCCCCGGACTCGCCGTGCGGCCTGCTGGGCTCCCTGACGCCGGCGCTGGTGCTGCTGCCCAACCTGAGCCAAGCTCAGCTGAAAGGGCAGCCCCAGCAGAGCTCGGGGCAGCAGCAGCAGCAACAGCAGCTGCCGGTGGCCCGCGCGCCCCCGGTGGCGACCGTGTCGGTGGCGTCGGAGCCGGAGCGCCCGAGCGCCGGCGAGCCGACCGTCGAGAGCAGGACTCAGCGGCAGTGCCAGGTGGAGGCGGAGCCCGTGCCGGTTTCGACGCCGGCGCCGCGCAGGATGATGGGCAAGAAGCAGCCGAGGAGCGGCGTCGACCGGGGCGGGGGGGCGGCCGCCGGCGCCGGCGGCGAGGCCGGGCCGCCCAAGGAGACGACGGCGCCCAGGAACGGCCTGCTCGTCCACTCGGACACGCCGTCGGGCTCCGGCGGCGTTTTTTCGAAAACGGAGCCCCCCCGCGGGGCGTGGAAGAAGCCGAAGGTCGTGCAGCCGCCCGGCGAGCCGGCGACGAGAGGGAGGCCCCGGGGCGTGGGCCGGGGGAAAGGCGCCGCCAGGAAGGAGCCCAAACCCATGTCCCGCCCGGCGGTATCCGACAAGGAGCGCAAGCGGCAGCGGGCCAACGGCAAGGTGGCGCCCATCTCCGTCGAGTTCGTCCACTCCACCTCCTGCTCCTCGGATTCGGACTCGGACTCGGACAGCGACGGGCCCGCGGCCAAAGCGCGGTCGCCTCCGTGCCGCGAGCTGCCCGGCGGCGGCGGCGAGAGCGGGCCCGCGGGCCCCGGCCGGAGGCCCGCGGGGACCGTCACCATCGAGCCGAAGACTGAGCTGTTCGCGTCGCCGATCGCGACGACGGAGACGGCGCTGCTGTCGCCGCTGCGCGACTGCCGGAGGGGCCGGGCCGCGCACGCGCGCCCGCGGGACCCCGAGCGGAGATGCAGCGAGAGCAGCGACTTCCTGTCGCCCCTGCGCGACGGCGAGCCGCTGCTCTCGCCGCTGCGCGACAACGACGCGAACGGCCGCCCGGCGCCCGACGCCGGCCGCGACGCCGACGCCCGCTCGCCCTGGCGGCAGAGGCCGCGGCGGGAGAGCGAGACGAGCGCCGGGCTCCTCTCCCCGCTGCCCGACCGCAAGCCGGCGCCGTCCCCCGCGGGCGCCGGAGGCGGCGGCGGCGACGGGGGCGAGACGTCGCCCGAGCCGGCGGAGGAGCCGGCCGGCGCGCTGCTGGTGCGCGTCGACCTGGCGCTGCTGTCGCGCGTGCCGGGCCGCGGGCGGGCGCAGCGCGAGCGGGCGGCGGACGCCGGGCGCCGGTCGCAGAGGGACGGCTCCGCGGACAAGACGGCGACGCCCGCGCGGCAGCCGACGCCCGCGTTGGCGGTGGCGGAGAAGCGGAGGCACGAGGTGAGGCGTTCGATCGCGAGTCGTCCTGCTCGCCTGCTGTTTCTCCCGTGCCCCGTACGAGGTTGATGTTTCTGTGCGTTCGTGATTGTCGCGACGGCCGTCCGTCATGCTCTCGCACCTCCTCTGCGATGTCGGCTGCAGCTGATTCGTTCGTGCGCGAATCGGTTATTTCAGGGCCGCGCGTTGGTTCGTAGAAGTCCAGGCCAGACGTGTGTGGCTATATGTACCAGCGTGTCTCCTGTAAGGCGACGATGCCCATGCTATTTTCCCTTAGGTTTCTGGTAGGAAGACATATATAGGTGTTTCGATTTCTTCAATACTTAGTTGGTATACTCGAAGACCGCATCCACTTTGCCCAGATGATGTTATCCGTCGAGTTTAAGGTGACAGTGGAGACATAACAGGTGGGCCACCGCAAGAAGGCTGCCGTGACCTAGACGGCTCCCGGAGCCCAGTCTACACTGGTCTACTATGCGCAACACAAACCGTGGACCGTATCGTAAACCACTGTAATCCGCAAGGAGCAAAACTGCACGAGCTCTCTCTTTTTTCACTTGTTTGTTACGTTGCAGGAATCCCGTAAAGAGCTTGCGCGCTCACTGGGCATTTTTCTACTGTAATAATAAACATCTATCTATCTCTTCGAGGCCAGCAGACCTCGACGAGACGGCACCGGGCTCCCGAGCGCATTTCGTCCGCCGTACGCGGGGGGAACGGGCGAGAACGCGTCGGGCGTGAGGCCGGTCGCGGGTTTCGCTTGACGGGCCGTGTCGCGTGCGTCCTGTCGCCGCCAGTCGGAGAGGTCGACGAGCCGGGAGAGCCGCGACGGCAAGAAGCTCCGCGCGGACAAGGACGCGTCGACGAATCAGCACGGCGCCGTGAACGGAGCTCCTCCGGATCGCCACAAGCACCCGCTCTCCAGCAGGCAGTACGTGGCCGGGACCGGCCGCCGAGCGCCGCAGCTTCGGGCGAGAAGCCGTCGCTCGATCGCCCCCGCCGTTGCCGTCGCGATTGATCGATCGTCGCGAGCGCGCGCGGTCCCGACCAGCGTGTCGCGAGCGCGACGGTTAATTGTTTAGAGCGGAACGATTCAATTCAATTCGACTTTATTGTCAATTCTGCCATGTGTACAGGACATAT
>JAZEWU010000016.1:3584400-3604834 GCA_036362915.1 Geotria australis
GGGGGGGGGGGGGGGGGGGGGTGTCATCGGCAGCTCTCGAGAGCAATTTGCGATAATTATAATGACCGAATCGACGCATCGTACGACTCTGCCCGTGCGTCGCCGCCAGGCGGCCCGCACGATGGCCGGTCTCGCGGCGTACGCTAACGCCGCGTCTCTCCGGCGACTGTCGCGCTTCTCCCACCCAGGTCCTCCAAGTCGTTGGACAAGAAGCGGCACGCCACCTCCGCCGCGAACCCCTCTTCCTCCTCCTCCTCCTCGTTCTCGACCGGCAACTCCTTCCGGTCGCCCAAATCCGGCCGCCCCGACTCGGCCCCGCGGCACAACGGCGCGAGCTGGCGCGCCAACGCTCCCGTCGGCGTCGAGCGGCCGGGGAGCTCGTCGCCGCCCGTTGCCAGGGCCGCCCAGGTTGCCGCGGCGACGGTTAACGGGACGTGGCCGCAGGGACCGAGCGGCCAGGCGGAGCGGTCCGGCGGCGCGGCCTCCAGGCAGCAGCAGCAGCAGCAGCAGGCCCCCGGCAAAGCGCCCGTCAGACCCGGCTGCCGCAGGGTGAGAACGTTCGCCGATGAGTTCGTACGGCACGGTGGTATTAGCGACGTTGCGTACGGATTCGATTCGATTCTTCGAAGCGTGATGGTTGTATGACAGTTTCCCATTGCAACAAGTTCTTCTTTAGTTGCAGACAGCCCTTCAACATTTAGAGATATAATAGTCAGTGCTGGCCTTACAGGCGGCGGGCATTGGCCTCTCTTCTTGATCCAGACCGAGGGGCTTCTGGCATCTGTTGAGCTTCTGGTCATCGTTGTCTTTCAGCTCCTCGGCTTCGAAGTGTTTGGTAGAATTTGCAGGTAATACCAAGTATTACTTGACAGGGATCGCGACGTGAACGCTTCTACCTTGTCGAGGTTGTTCGCCCGTTCGCTAACCGCCGCGACGGGCTCGTGTCGGCCGAGCGTCAGCGCGACACAGCGTGGCGTCTAAGCTTGTTTCTGTCTGTCCAGGTCTCGCTCGAGAGCTCCGCCACTGAGCCGTGTGAAAGGAACGACCTCTGCTCCGTGTCCTCTGAACCCTGGCCAACGCTGCCCAACGGCCACGGCGACCCCAAAAGACCGCTTCTCAACCACGACGAAAAGTAAGGACAGGAAAATCTCACCGAGCCTCAAAAGACTCTTTCTCCAAGAGGACTATTTGGCCAATTCCATAGATTGTTAAGATACAGGCCCGCAATTGCATGTTCCTACCACTGCTGGCAGATGCACGTACACAGGACTGAACTCTATAAAGGCCCACTGGAGGGCATTTGGTCTACTCTTCTACACTTGCCTGAGACTTTATCCCACCATACATGACCGGCCTATTAATTGTGGTGTGCCCATTTATACTCAGAAACCTGCCCACGGTCTCACCCTCACCCTCACCGTGCCGGGAGATCTAGCTTGATAACCGTCTATACGTCACGGCAAGATCTGGCGCGGCGTGTAATAGACCGGGGTCACCCAGCTTGTGAAATCTGACAAGCTCGACTGCATTCACAGTGATTTGTTCGTAACGCTCTCTCAGCGCAGTCCCACCTAATTCCAAACAAAGCAGATGAAACAAAAACAATAATTAGCCGCTTTCCAAACGTGAAAATCCGCCGACAGGGCCAATTTGTCCTTGCAAGCCGCGACACTGCTGTCTGTCGACGAAGCTGAGTTGTGTTATTATTGTATTCCTCGACACGGTCAACGAGCCGCGGCTCTTGTTCACCAGAGCTGTCTTGTAAAGTCTGTTTACTAAACAAATCGATTCAGTCACAAGCCCATGCTCGAGGCTGTTTCTCCGCCACCCTTGATAATAAGAGACCGTGTTATTGCTGCTGCTGCTACTCCTGCTTTGATTGTCTTTGTTAAAAAAGCACAAAAACCCGGACGAGTTGACAGATGAATGAATAGATTGTTTTATTTGCTTATATAACATCATTATTTGTATTTTTCACGACTGTTGTGTTGTAATGTTCCTGCTTTTTTTCCCCTCTTTGGCACTAATGAGCTCAATAATTGCACGCGCGAGTCAGCGGTTTATTTGCTCAGTCTGTACCTGTTCACGTTACCTCTAGGCTGCACACTGTATCACCGCTCTGGGGCCAATAAAATGAGTATCACTCTGTGACAAGTTATCAGTGCTCATTCCGGTTGGCTGGTTAATCCACTATTGAGTGTTCATGAGAATGTGGCATTTCACTTTGATGTTATTATTTTAAATGTAAGTGAAGAACGTTGTCCTCGGGTTTAATGAAGGTGGTTTAAATTATTATTGTTATTCTGCTTGCTTAATCAGGAATGGCCTCAATGAGTCTCAAGACTATGTTTCAGGAGGGTCCTGCCAAGTTTTTGCAATAGAGGTGCTGCTCCTATGTGTAATTCGAATTGAGTAATTTCAGGTCATTACCTAGCACTGGGATGTTTGGCCAATATCAATTATATTAGTTTTTAATCTGTGGTAGGAAAATTGAGAGCCCGGAGTAATCAAATGGAGTACGCACTCCACACAGACAGGACATGCAAACTCAACACGGAACGGCGCCCGGGTCGAGAATCGAACCCGGGAACCCTCATGCTGTGCGGCACGAGTGTTACCACCGGGCCACCCTACCGCGGGTACAGCCATCTGATCATTGCCTGTCGTCCTTAGGCCAAGGTCACCTGACTACCACATGCTCGAGGCCAAGAGGCTGAAGCACAGGGCCGACAACATGGTGAGTGCGAGGCCAAGTCGCCCACCTCCCATGGCGCATCGTCGCCCACGGAGCGGCTCTCTCTTCCACACTGACACCCCCTGCACGCAGCCGTACAATCTGTGCCTGTGATAGCTACTTCGTTAGGTTGTCGCCGTTCAGACTTATTGATGTACTACAGTGTACTACAGTGTAATTTGTTGTCTATATACACACACAACCGCACCGTGCAGCAGCGTGGTAGGTCAAAGAGGAGGGGTTGCCATACTGATTGTACGAACGCAAGATCTCTACGAATGTCAATTCACAGAACCTTGCGAAATACTCCCCCTCCCCAGGCAGAAATTTGCGGTGTGTGTTAGCATTATTGGTAGATGCGTAACCATTCCACACAGCAGCGCTTCTCATGGTATAGGGTCAAGATCAGCTGACTGAGCTTATTATTTTTGCCTTGTTTGCAATCTCTTCATGGTATTGTTTACGTGGTTTTTTTTTTGGCAGTCTTGTTGGTACAGATTATTTACTCTGTGATCCTATATATATAACCTCGGGGCATAATTTGCATACACTTTGCACACATTTCTCACAATGGATTCTCACACGCACAAGTAATAATAATAATAGCATTTATAGAGCGCCTTTCACCTGAGGGTCACAAAGCGCTGCACACGGCTGTGGAGAGAATGGCATGTCAATAACATCAAGACAGATAAACTGAACTGTTCGCCTTGATTGTTCATCAGCATAGGATGTAAGAGTAGGCCAAGTGCCCTATCGAGGGGCTTCTTCAGAGCTCGCTGCAGTGGAAGCTCCTCCGCCAACAGCGGAAAGGGCAACAAATTGGTTCCAGATAACCGTAGGAATCGACAGCTACCGTATCGTTGTTGAAATTGTGTTACACCGTCTCCCCCCGGTCTCCCCGCCCCACCCCACGCTGACCCCCACCGCCCCGCTCCCCCGCACAACAGACGGAGAAGTTCGGCAAGGCCATCAACTACGCAGACGCCGCGCTGTCCTTCATCGAGTGCGGCATCGCGATGGAGCGCGACCCTCTGGAGGCCAAGTCGCCTTACTCCATGTTCTCCGAGACCCTGGAGCTCATCAAGTGAGTCCGTCGGCAGCGACGGGATCAGAGTCGCGTCTCTCTGTCAGCCGGGAACCGGCGATGACGTGGGGGGCGGGGTTGGATAGCTAGCTCGCCAGCGTGTTTCCGGGTCGTGCCGCGTCTTGTTCGACAACGGTGTCCGATGTTTCGCCCCCTGTGGCGGGATCGATTGTGCGAAGCTCTCCGCGCACGCAGCGAAACGTCGGGCATCGTGCCGAACAACGCACGGCGCAACCCGGAAAACGCGGTCGGAGCGCTGCACAGCACGACCGCCAAAATCCCCCCGCTTCGTGGTTATTGTTTTGCGAGTGTGTTGTGTGCTTTCAGGGGTGTAAAGTGAATGCCACAGATATTCAAGGCTGTCATCGTTCTCATAAATTCTATATCTATTGCGACAGCATCGTCGTCATCACACTTCCATTGTCGTTATATTATTATTTCATCACACCAATTATGACAAATCTCGTGCCAAACTGAAATATAAAGCCAGCCTTGACAGCCATGGATTAGTTATAATGCCTGCACCAATGCCAGCAACAGAGAGGCTTACTTCAAATGAACGGCATCACCGAGACTCTGCCCTGACTGCTCCCTGTGCCCGCTTCCGCAGGTACACCATGAGGCTCAGGAGTCACCTGGCACCGGACGCTACCTCCGCCGATAGAAAGCTTGCCGCCATCTGGTAAGGCTTTGTCGATTTGGCCATTGGTGATAAAACAGTTAGGATAACCTGAAATGTGTTACAAATAAACACCCGTTGGTCGAGACCAATGGACAGTGGCAGCCAAAGGAGGGAACACACCCGATGGCATGCCCGAGAGATGGAGCGATATCAAAGCTTTAATGCGGGCGCCGTGCGAGATGGATCGGGTTGCGGCATCGGACCGTGAGAGACGGCGATGGCTTGGGGAGACATGGGGAGAGACGCAAAACGAACCACATTGCAATGGCTGACCACGGTAACTCTACCAATGCGAACCATGGTGTCACCGAAGGAATCGGGGAGGAATATGTTGTCATCCTGGTTTCGTTTTCTCCACAGTTTCCGCTGTCAGACGCTGCTGTACATTCGCCTTTTCCGCTTCAAGAAAGACAGCGCGATGAAGTACGCCCGGGCACTTACCGACCACTTCAAGGTGAGCCAACGTTGCAAATGATCGTGAGGAGCGGTGATGTCAGTGGCGGCAGAACTGCGAGTTATGGTGTCCGTATTGCGGTAAGAGGGAGGGTGTGGCACCATGCCTGCGCACAGTGCAAAATTAAAATACAACCGTAGATTTACTCAGGAGGGGCGGCACGGTGGCGCGGTGTGTAGCGCTGCCGCCTCACAGCAAGAAGGTCCCGGGTTTGAATCCCGGCTCGGGCGCCTTTCTGTGTGGAGTTTGCATGTTCTCCCCATGTCCACGTGGGTTTTTGCCGGGCACTCCGGTTTCCTCCCACAATCCAAAGACATGCTGCTGCATAGGTTGATTGGCCTGCTGACCAAATTTCCCCCGTGCGCTGTGATGGACTGGCGTCCCATCCTGGATATAGCCCTGCCTTGCGCCGTGTGTCTGCCGGTTTAGGCTCGGGCTCACCGTGACCCTGTACAGGATTAAACGGTTTCTGACAATGGATGATGGATGGATATACTCAGGAGAGTCTCACCGAGTTCGAGGACCCGTCTTCAGGAGGGTCATCCGTTGGAATGTTGAGTCAATTCCACTTGTGAGTGTTTGACTTCATGTGGCAGGAAAACCCACGTGTGAGGTGGGGTGACGCTCAAATATCTGCACAGGTAGATTCGAGAATCCATTACCCTGCCGCCGTCTCCTGGCCATATCGCAGATTTGCCGAGCACGGGAAGGGGTAGTGGAGTTGGCATCACACTGCAGACTGTAGATTGCAAGTGTGCAGCTGATGATTAATGAAGGGCTGTTAATTTCTAAGAATTTGTGAAAACAGGCGTAAGATGAATTAATATACCGGAGACCTCTTAACGGGTGACCGGAGGCTACATTTTCTGGGAACCACAATCATTACTCTCGGAATACGTTCTCAACAGCAGCAAGTGCAGCTGTAGAAGAACGTTGCACTGAAACAGAAACATCTCTACCGGAAGAGGACACTTAGTCACACGGCTACTCAGAAACCTCAATTTAATCTTCTGCGACGGCCACACAGCAACAGAAGAGCATTGCCCCATAGTGGAACGCAATGCCCTGCCTCAAAACATGTATGGTTTGAGGGGCAGGCACCTGTCTTAACTGACTTACCATAGTTGGCCCCCAGAGAGTGTTCTTAGTGCTTCATGCACTGATGCTATGATCCCGAAGACCCAGGTTTCAATTCCTGATTTACAACGTCAGCTGCAATTGAAATTTGACCCGAGTATTTGTGGCCTCCCTTGAGTCAGTTCAGCCTAACCTTAGTATGTGCTGCAATCTGTAAACATATCAGCACTGGCCGATACAAATGTTGAGTGGGTGTTGTTTTCAGCTCACCACTCTCTTGTGTCCAGCGCTGACCTTAATAGGTGCTTGCATACATAATCTCTCGCTGGAAGCTTCCGAGGTTGGAGAAGGATATTATTTCCTTCATGTAAGCCACTAAAAGTTGTTTTATTTGAGATAGAAAGCATTATTTGGTGTTACCTTTCATCGTAATCTGTATTGGATTTTTGCAGTTTTATTTACATGCGATGGAAAACATTTATAGCGATTGAATATTTTCCAGAAAGTTCAGATTTCTCGGCGACAATCTCTGAACGCGATGTGGGCTCACTTCAAAGATCTGCGTCAGGCCACTTGCTGTGCTCGGTTCTGGGGAATTCTCAACTGCACACATTACTCTCAAGCACCGTGCACCTCAAAGGTCACTCCAGCGTGCACAAGTGTTGCGCCCAAATTATAGTAATAGCGACGGAGCGGTGGTAATCCACCAAAGTGTGTGGTGGGTTTCAGGGCGCTTACAAAAAGTCTACGTTCCCACAGTGGCTTAGCATCATAGGCATGGGCTGGGTGTGAGGGATTGAATGGGACTCCGTGTCATTATTCATAGCCTGGTGCCTGGGCCCGCCAGTAAATGGGGCCCCGTTCAGTTGCACTACCACCACCACAACCACTAGCACACTCGACAACCATTCAATCGGTTCCCAAATGTGGCAAACGGCACGCGGTACGAGCCGAAATCACATCGGAGAGCCGTGGAGCGCGACCACGAGCAACCTGCGTGGTAACAGTGCCGTCGCCTAACGCTGTTTGGCTTCATGTGTCATTGTTTTAATTACTTTGATGCCTCCCTGCGTCAGCGCGCCACTCGGAGCAGATGGGGCTCCGGAGTAATGTGTCTAATTCGCTCGCCTTCAGGCTTAGTCCCCGAGCATGCGTTGGCTCGTGACGTCAATTCGAACGTTGGTACTAATTCAGCAGGGATGCTGAGTTGCCGTCGCACAATGAGCTTACATTTCAAAGGTTTCTGGTGCGTTCCCCTGGCGTATCAGTAACATCATTGGGGGGAGGGTTTATGAATTCGCCCAACGGTTAGTTAATCGGCACGTGTGGTGGGAGCATAGCCGTGAAAGCGTACTACAGTACAATAATGTATTTTTTCCGCGTTATCTTTTGCTGCACAACACGTATCTTAGCAGCGGCCTATTGCAACCGACATTACAACATATTAACTAGTTTTAATTTACCGCCAATTGTCGAGCCACTAGTCGATTAAGGCCTCCCAAAATCGGTCATTGGGTGTTGAATAACTAAACGTCACCACCAATTTTCAAGATTGGTAAAGGGGGGGGGGGTGCCCAGGTTGGATTCAAATATCAATTACGATTGATCTAAGTCTTGGCGGGGAATCGAACTCAGGTCACCAGGCTCACGGTGCAAATTACTGTGCCACCGCTGCACCTATCGACAGCATAGTATGTGGACTAGGTAATGCTTTACAATAATACTTTGGTGTATACCACTATAAGAACAACTGTATGGTTCTGCTGTGAATATAGTTGTATGTATGTACACAGTATGTGCAAATCAACGTTGTGTGCATTCCCCGAGGGCAAAAGTTCGTGTACACGGCTTTTCATTCATTTATTCTGGAAATCCTGAGGCACACACAGGCACGCAAGCACAATTGTTGTATTAAATAATAAATATGTAATGCAGACTCCCTTTAAGCCAATTGACGTCACACAGCGGTATGTGTGGGTTCACAGCTTGTTATAAAATTTCACTATATTTAAGATTTGCTGACACAATGCACAGGCACATATGCACAGACCCGCGCACACGAACGGAAATATTTATCTGTTGTTGTTTTTTCAAAAATGTTCGACGTTCTGTTCCCGAGAGGAATAAAAAACAAAACTGTAAGGTTTTTATTTTGTGCCTTTTCTTTGTCGTTTTAGAATTCCTCCAAGACGGCACAGACAACATCGCCGTGGAATGGAAAGTGAGCGTCACACCTCTCCTCTATCACGCACACATTTTCAAACGAGAAATAAAAATACGTAATGCAGGGAATTAAAAATCACGCACACGCACGCATGGATCCTGTAATAGATTCCCAACATCCTTTTTTTGTCTAGGGAAATGTTTGTTAGTGATATGATAGCGCTCACAGTAAAATGCTGTCAGGGCAATATGCATTTAGGTGTCTGGGAGTAGTCCTTTTTGCGCTGGTTTGTGTCTAAAAGTTATTTGTTGACCACTGAGATCAATTTGGCTGGTTTTATAAGTCCCTATAACCAACACATTTTATACGAAAATTTTGTTTAAGTAGGATCATCTTTATAAGAGTTATTATGGACCCATGTCACAGACACACAGACCTAACACACCGTATGCTATCATCCTGAGTTGGAGAGCATTAAAAAGATTAAATAATACTTAGTCATGCCCGAGTATACATTTATTTCTAACCGGCAACAGGATTTGTAAAGGCACGATTGTAGCACAATATTTTAAAATTTAAGTGTCCTTTTAATGCCTTCCGCTTTTTTAAAATGTCAGGGAATTTTCCAGACTTAAAAAAAAAGAATACATCTCAGTGGGGGGGCTGCTTTTTAAATAATACACGCTGCCAATCACAATAAATATTGACTCGGCTGCTGTACCCGAGGGCCTGCTGTGATTGGGTGAGGTGTTGACAGCTAGCTCACCCCCTCCCCCCCCCGTCACCACCGCCTCATCCTCCTTCTTCCTGCTCCTCCCTCTTCCTCTCCATCCTTCCTGCTTGTATTCTTCTACTCCGTCCTCTCCTCCCGGTCCCTCCTTCTTCACCCTCCGCTTCCTGGTTCTCCCGTACTCCTCCTCTGCCACTCTTCATCC
The DNA here is from genome assembly GCA_036362915.1 of Geotria australis. Lineage (NCBI taxonomy): Eukaryota > Metazoa > Chordata > Hyperoartia > Petromyzontiformes > Geotriidae > Geotria > Geotria australis. Next base: position 3,593,534 of record JAZEWU010000016.1, read on the forward strand.
TCTGCCTCTCCTCCTCGCCTCTCACTCAACCACCGGGGGTCAAGGTAGAAGCGTTCACGTCGCGATCCCTGTCAGGTAGTACTTGGTATTGCCTGCGAATTCTACCAAACACTTCGAAGCCAAGCTGAAAGACGACGATGTCCAGAAGCTAGCCATCGTGCTTCGAAGAATCGCAAAGAAGAAGACTCAACCACCGTCGTGCCCTCTGCTTCTTCATGTCCTCCTCCTGCCCTCGTCTCCTCCCCCACGCAGGGCCGGCACTCCGTCCCCGATGCCGTCCACGCCGTCGCCCGCCGGCTCGGTCGGGTCGCAGGGCAGCGGCGGCGGCGCGTACGGAGGGGGTCCCTGCGCCGGGGGCCACAACTCGTCCAATCAGGCCCCCTCGTCGTCCTCCTCGTCGTCCTCCTCCTCCTCGTCGTCCTCCTCTGGCTCGGCCGTGGTCAGCATCCCGCAGCGGGTGCACCAGATGGCCGCCAGCCACGTGCACATGACCAATCAGCTGCTGTACGGCTACGACGCATGGGAGCAGGCCGACGCGCTCTGCAAGGAGAGCCGCAGTGAGTTCCGCGCGGGATCCGCGCCCCGCGCCCGTAGACGCTCGGCGACCGAGCCTTTTTGTGCGGGGGTGCGCGAGAAAAAGGCTCGGCGGCCGAGCCTTTTTCCTGCGCGGTCGCCTGCCGTCCACTTTGATTCACCGCACCTACACCTGGCTAAATTAATATGGAAAGCCCGAGATGGAATATTCTCATCTTATCGACCGGCCCGGTGTGACGTCCAGCCAGCCCGTCAGCGCCACATCAGCGCCGGGAGATTCATATATTCCGTTTCCTCCGTCTGTGATGTTTTCGTGGGTTTTTTTTCGTTTTTATCTCCCACACATCACAGCGGTGGTCCCTGTACACACGGCAGCAGCGGGAGCAGCCACCGCTGACAGTCGCGTTGTGTGTTTTATTTTATCGCGTGCGTTCCTCCCCGTGCCGCCCCTGCAGAGTTTTTCCAAGCCGTGGACTCCGCCGTGGGGGCCTTGACCCTGAGCAGCAGCCTGGGCCACCTCGTGCGTCACTGCCGACAGAGCCTGCACTGGCTGCGCACGGAGACTCGGACGTAGCCCGTACGTAGCCCGTGCGTATCCCACCCCGCGCAGACGCGCCACCCGCCGCCTCGCTGTCCGGGCTGTGTGGATTGACGTGGAGCTGCCTGGGATCGCGTCCCAGACCCCCCCGCGCTCCGCTGATGGGATTAACGCCTAACCTGCTGAGCTCGCGCCGCCGCCCCCTCCGCTGTCCCCCTCCGCGCTGGCTCTTGGGACATAAGTTCTCTCTCGTGTTGACCCCCCTTTTTTCACGGTGGAAGACGGAAGCCCGCTGATTTCGAAGCACTCTTCGCGCGTATGCCTGCGCCGTACGGGTTCAGAGATTCCGCGGGATTTGCTGCGGTCCGGAAAGAAGCATTTCAGCAACACGCGAAGGTGACATTGAGGACGCGAAACAAAACAAATGCTTTATTCCTCTTCTTTACTAGTGAACATTCATAGCAGAGGACAATCGGAGCCACTTAGTCGTCGCGCAGCAGTTGGCGGAGAAGCTAAAGGCCAGGTTTGTCTGGACACTCTGTTCACCTCACAGCCTCAAAAATCACAAAACCACAAATCAACAATTCACCACCAGATAAGCCTTGTGCCAATAGGGATAGTCCGTCAGAGGACGACAGATTCTGAGCGAAGGAAACTTCGAGTACATTGGCAGAAGCAGCGCGTGTTGAGTTTTTATCCTTCAGAACTCTTGCCCGTCGCACTTGGGATCGCTCTGTAAGTGAGACGAGGCAGAGATCACAGCCTGGATTAGAACATTCCCCTCGCCTTTGGGGCTGCACAAGCATTGCTGTCTGACTAAAGCGGGAAAAAAATAAAAGCAAAAACCTTCAACAAGTTTTGATAGTGCAGTAAGTGTGCGGATCGCTTCATTGATAAACACAAAACAAACAAAAAACAACAAAAGAGTTCACATTTTAAAAATATATAACGTTTTTTTAAAAATCCAAAAAAAATGCACAGTCTTTATTTAACGGTAAAAAAAAACAAAAACACGTCTCGCGTTAAAACAATAAGGACGCGGGTACGAGACGGCGGAAATAATCCAGCTTCGGCGACGTACAGGAACGTCGCTCTGCTCTGTGTGCGAAGTGCCCTCTTGGGAAGTATCTCCACCTTTCTCTTTATTTTTTTCTCGGTACCATGTGACGTGCCTTAGAGATTTGTAGATAACGTGAGAAGAACTCGTACAAAAAAGGAAGAAAAAAAACAGAAAAGAAAAAAAAATCACTCGATGTCGTAGTTGAGTCCGTGACGTTCGGAGTTGGCTGTCGTGTCCTCGTGGCAAACCCTGGAAAACCTTGTTCTGGCTGGAGCAGTTTAATGATCTTGCTTTGTGAGCTACCGCTCGCCTCTCTCTGTCTTTCAGCACGGTGCTAATGTAAACAATCGCGCCGCCATTCCCTGCGTCAGTTTATACCGACAGTAACGTGCGTTGTTGCGGGGGGGGGGAGGGCTCCCAGCGTATAAATGTATAAAAACACGAGGCCGGCCAAAAATATTTTGAGATTGAAATGTTAAAGAAAGGTCACCCAGGACCTAAAGATAGGTTTCCTTTCAAGTGCCACCTTATTTATTACTTATAAAATGTTACGGTGCTTTGATGTCAGGGGTGGCTGTGTTGAATAACAGCGTCAGTGCGATCGTGCTTTCAGTGGCCTCTCTCTTAAAAATATTTCAACTGCCTCTTGTTTATATATAGACAGTGCTTTAGGAAATTGTTCTCAATATTACTGGAATTGCATAGGATTTTATAGAACAGTTTATATCAATTTCTAACAGAACGTAAGCCAAGAGCCAATCTTTAGCCTTATCCGACTTTTTTCCAAAACGCACCTCGACCGTGAGCATGTTTATCATGTCCTTCACTGTTTTATTGTTCTAAAACAACAACAAAGAATTCAAGGTACTAGAGACATCCATCCCTTTTTATAAGAGTGAATTGCAATCTCTTAAGTGAGCAACGTGAGTAACGTATACCCTACAAAGAAGGACAGGAGAACTCGAGGTCGCTGTCCTAAGTGAGATTGTTGTGTTATCGTTTAAACTGCTTCAGCCACCAAGAGACATTAAATGAGACGTTCGTACCAGCCACCACATTACTAAGCTGTAGCGTGCCGTATTACGTGAGAAATGTCAGCTGCGTTTATGGGCGTCAAGCCGCGTGTCCCCGTGCTGCGTGCCAGATTGTGGTGTTTTTGAAAGGCAGAGGCGTTTCCGTTCATCCGTTCACTTCTGACTCCGCGTGGGGTCCCCCCGCATTTGAAAACCACCGTCGAAAATGCAAGACAACACTTCTTGGCACTTGAGCTCCAGGCCACTGGCATTACGTCGCGAGGTTCATGGACGTCCAGTGTGCACCTTCCTGGCACTACGTGGGTATCGCAACCTGTGAGGAAAAAAAACAAAAAAATGCTCACTTTAAGCAACAAGAGGTGACGTGCTAATTTTCTTCTTTTCTTTTAGTTTCTTTATCTGTTATTGTCGGTGGGAGATGGGTTGGGGGGTTGGGGGGAAGCTATGTATCTAGTTTATTCCAGTGGAGCATTTGGAGATGACTGGCCCACTGCCGCAATTTGTGGTTTGCCCTCGCGTGCGAGCGGACCTTGAACGCACCCGTAACAAAACCAGCAGGTGGCAGTCCGCGTAGCACTTCAAAGACGGTGACATCAATCGTTTGTGTGCGGCATTACTGCGGGGTTTTTCCTGGCGGTTTTACCAAACACACACATTGGCTTTGTACGTACAGGAAACTTCATGGGAGGAGTTGCTTAGTAATAAGCCACTTTGTTTTCCTGCCTCCCTGCGAATTTGCATGAAACGTTGAACGGTGCGGCGATCCGATATGTGTTTCAGGTTTCGCGCCATAAACCTCTCCGCACATGGAGCAAAACATCGGAGGTCAGGCCGAGTAGCACAAACCGAAAACACGTCGAAGAGCTGTACAGCACAACTGTAAAAACCTGCACAGTCGTAAACGTACTGATGTAGGTTTTCACGGCTCGATTCATGATGGTTGCTCTTCAGAGCTGTTCTTTCGGGATAGCCGTGTCAAGCGATCTTCCTCTCTCCCTCGCGACGTTTCGCCTCCCACGTTGGAAGCATTATAATCAGGCGTTATGGTTGTATGTCATTTTCCACATACAACCATAACGCCTGATTATGATGCTTCCAACGTGGGAGGCGAAATGTCGCGAGGGAGAGAGGGCAATCGTTCGCCACGGCTATCCCAAAAGAACAGCTCTGAAGAGCAACCATCAAAGTCGTAAACGTTAAATTTTCCCCCACTTTCAAATCCAATGTGCATTTCTGACATGGGCTGGTTGACCTAACCTGGGGAGATTCAAGTAAGTGCAATGGAACAATGTGAATGGGCTTGGGAGGCTGTGGCTCTGATGAGTAATGCATGCACTGGTGAGGGCCTCCGCTGGGGGTGACCCTGCACTCCGGCACAGGGACACGACTGCCACAAGCCCGGCCTCCTGGATAGATGGCATTAAAAAAAGGCTTATTTTCTAAATATTATTTCTTGTGAATACCTGTACATGTTGGTGAGCCTAGTGAGGGATGGGGTAGGGGTGGGGGATGGGTTTGTGGGATAGTTGGGAAGGTCAGTTGGACTATGAAAAGTAAAAAAAAATAAAGATAAATGGAATGCCATTTGCCCTCTTCAGGTGAGGGGAGAGCAGTTGCCCTTAGTGGAGGAGTTTAAGTATCTTGGGGTATTGTTCACGAGTGATGGTAAGCGGGAACGTGAGGTTGGCCAGCGGATTGCAGCAGCGTCGGCAGTGATGCGGGCACTGTACCGGTCCGTGGTAGTGAAGCGGGAGCTTGGTCCTAGGACAAAGCTCTCGGTTTACAGGTCAATCTACGTCCCTATTCTCACCTATGGTCATGAACTTTGGGTAATGCCCGAAAGAACGAGATCGCGGATACAAGCGGCAGAAATGAGGTTTCTCCGCAGGGTTGCTGGGCTCACTCTCCGTGATAAAGTGAGGAGCACAGAAATCCGGGACAACCTCGGAGTAGAGTCGCTGCTTCTTCGGATTGAAAGGAGCCAGTTGAAGTGGTTCGGGCATCTGGTAAGGATGCCCCCCGGAAGGCTCCCTCGGGAGGTATTCCAGGCGCGGCCCACCGGGCGGAGACCTAGAGGCCGACCTAGGACACGTTGGAGGGATTATATCCTTCGGCTTGCCTGGGAACGGCTGGGAATCCCCCGGGAAGAGCTGGAGTCTGTTGCTGAGGAAAGGGATGTCTGGTCCACTCTCCTTGGACTGCTGTCACCGCGACCCTCACCAGGACAAGCGGTTTAGAAAATGGATGGATGGATGGAATGCCACAACTCAGGTGCCAGTGAGTACCTGCAGCATTAAGCAAGAGACGAACACTGAAATAAGTTTCCTGTACTTTTGAACGATGGCACAAACATGTCTTAACATTTATATTTGGATACACTAAGAGAAACCTTCCTAAAACTTAAACACATAGATTTTACCTTAAATTATGAAGTTTATCAAAAGAGAAACATTTTATTTAAAAATGCATTTTATAGGTACCGATCTGAAAAGGGTATTGACAACACTATGCATAGTCTGTGTTTTACGTATTGCGTAGCGACAACTGAGAATATGTGAATTTAATAAATATATAAAAGACACATCGATCTGGCAGAGGTATTGTAAAAAATTAACAGCCATGATATATTTAATTGCAAAAATATATCCCGTGTAATCACTAAGCAGTAGTCATTCTGACTGGTCGAAGATGTCAGTGATGAACATGTAAAGAAAAGTACAATTTAAAAATACATTAGTTTGAATGTTCTGAAAATGTATTATTTGCAAACACACTTTAGGAAACGTTTTTGTTTAGATATTTATTTAAATGTACAGCAACCGTGTATGTCTTAAAACCCAGATAACAATTCGCAAGGTTGCAGTGTATTTAGGCCTGCAACGATTCACCGCCTCTTGCCGCCCCCCTTCGATGGCTGAATGTTCACGACTCGGTTGATCCATCGCTTTTGTTAACTCCTATTCACTCTCTTGGCTTAGATGTCAAGGTTTACTCGCAATTTGTATCGATTGTAAATCGGCGATTCTTACACGCAGTTCCATTTGCGTATCTTGAGTGAAGGACTCGATTATTGCCGGTGGATCGTTACAGGCCTAATTGTCACCATGGGAAGCCTATTATCAAAAAAACACTACCAGTACCCATCACAAAGATGTTCTAAGCAAATATGTTTTTTGTTGTTATTATTGTTGTTGTTGTTTATGAATAAGCCTTTACTCCTGGTTACAGCCCAGTAAAAAAAAATTCCAGAGGACTGCCATGAAGTAGCTGAGTTCAGAATTAAGGGTCCAACAGAAGCTGTGTTTAATGTGAGTCAAAGAATGAATGACCATCACTTACAGATGCTATTTAAAAAAATATATAAAATCAAAGAATATTTTACTTTATTTATTGCTATAGTAATTGCCAAAAGTCTTTTAAAGTAACGCCAAGCGCGGCACAGAAAAAAAAAAACCTTATGAAGTGGATGTACACCCCATGCAGTGACACCTCACTGTGGGTTAACAACTCGACTTCACATTTTATCCCATCCTGTGCCACATGGTGGTCGGTGAGGACAGCTGTTACATGGTACACTATCGTTAAACGCTACTAAAGCAATTGAAGCAGGTCACACTTTATTCCCAACCAATTCAAACTGAAATTCTGCCCACGCAGAAATTGCAGCAAAAGCATTGTTGCCAATTTTGATTGTACAGTATACGGTCGGCTGACAAAAAACCTTAGTGTTCGGACCAGTTGCGTAGCTCCCAGTAACTAGCACTGCCCCGCAATAGGTTACACTGTGTTTTTATTTAAGTGGAATAGAGTGTGCAGAGAAGCAAGCTAGAATCCGAGCCCACACTCTACCAAGCCCACAGAAGGATCCGGCCTCAGCTTGCCGTTATTGGGTTGGTACAAGAGCGATGATATATTTATGTGATATTTTATAGACCAAATCCCTTCTTTTTTTGTGTATTTGAGGCTCTGGTTGCAGAGTTTTAAGAGTGAGTACATTATTTATTGGAGTGCAAGGTACTGTTAGAGATTAGCAGGTACCTGTAGTAAGAATTGGTACCAACTGTAGCAGAAAGCTCTGTTTAAAAAAAAAATTGTGCCGGGGTGGTGGGTGGGTTGGATCTGGACGGGACCTGACTGACAGGACACCAAGGGTGACGCTGATTACATTAATATAATAACCATGTCTTTGGAGAGAGCATGCATATGTTCTAGAGTCTGTTGGTGTCTTTAAGCTGTGGACTGACCCTGTGTTGATAAATCTTAGTGCGCTGCCTTGCCTGTACGACTCCTTTTTGTAAAACCCTGACACTCGGACAAAGCGGTGATTGGGGGGGATTTGGGGCGGGGGGATGTTCGGGGGAATCTGATGTGTTGCGGGCTTGCTGTATGTCATTGCATTAAGCGTGTTGGGGAGCGGTTGAGGGCGGCTCACGTCTATTTCATGCTGTGAACTGCTCTGAACCCGATCGTTTCAACATTTCAGAGCTGGCAATCATTTGTCGGCGATTCCCCCCACCACACACACACGCACCACACACACGGACAACACTTTCCACACAGACAACACGCGCAAGTTGAGCTCACTTCACCCGTCACTCCACCGTAGACACTCAGCATTGTGTAATAAATATTTCAATTGCAGGATCACACACAAGCCTGCAATTCTCAGCTGCGCCATGGTTTGTTATGTTGTACAAACTGTCGTTAATAAAGGCATTTATAAACGTTGCAAAGCATTATATTGGATTGTCTTGCCCATTTTTTGTATTAACCCCCTTTGGTATTTTCTCCGTACAGTATTGATGTTGTGTGGCACACATACAGTCTGGTGTTAAATGTCAAAACCAAACCCGTCAAGAGCACCTTGGTGAGTTGAAGTACAATACTGCAGAAGACACTGTGCTAATCCCACAAAACAACAATCTGCCTCCTATCTATATAGCTCTCATCTCGTCTCATTGTCAGAAACCGCTTAATCCTGTGTCGTGGTCAGCCGGAGCCTATCCCGGCAGACATAGGGCGCAATGCAAAGCTATACCCTGGACGGGATGCCAGTCTGTAACAATATCATCATGGCCAAAGCCTTTGATGCCACAGTTCTCTTCTACTGTCTATATAATCGTTTTCACGTACCGGAGGAGCTCACAACAATCAATAGATACAACATTTTTAAGAATCCAAGTTGCTAAGCATAGGCCCAGAAGCCTGTAACACCAATCAACTCTCGGCTTAGAGAGCAATTAATTGACGGTTCAGCAAGGCGATAGTGACTTGGAAAATGAGGTTTTATGGCAGGGAGGATGGAAAAGTGAAGTCTTGCATTATGGTGGTTTGAACACGGGATCGATTGCAGGTAACAGTCAATCTGGTAGAACGAGCCTTTTACATTGGCGGAGGCATTTTGCTGTGAAGTGCGTAAGAATTATCTGCACTGATGTAGGTTTTCACGGCTCGATTCACGATGGTTGCTTCATCAGGCCTGATGATGCTTTCAACGTGGGAGGCAAAACGTCGCGAGGGAGAGAGGGAGATCGCTCGACACGGCTATCCCGAAAGAACAGTTCTGAAGAGCAACCCATTAAGAATTGTGTATCGGATCGAAAGAGGAATTAAAGAGGACGAGGTGCCAACATGACAATGAGAGAGTGGAGCGCATCCAGGAGTGCATCATCATCAACATGATATTTATGTTTAGGGCTTTGATCTTTTAATAACGTACTTTAATTGTGTGTTTGTGTGTGCGTAGAGTGTATGTTCATCCGTTTGGCCAATTCACAGTTTGTGGCAGCACTGCCAGTGGGGTAGGACACATGGCAGGAGTTGGGTTTACCCAGCGTGCGTTAAGCTGCTGACAGTTTTATTTGCAGCTCAGCAGGAGATATTAAAACCTCTTTGGAGACAACCCACAACCCCCTGCATGTGTGCGGGATGCGTGCATCCCCCACACATGCTCGTGTCGAGTCCTAAAAAGGGACCAGATTCACATCTTGAAAAATTTGAAGTCATCGGCCCTTGCAATTTGCCTCATTTACCAGGTATCCATTTAACTATTTTATTTGAATGTGTGGTTTTATTCGAACGAATAAGTTGATCGGAAAATATTTCGCGTGAATAGCATTGTATGCACGGTCCTTCCAAAAATGCATCCCATTCGTGAATAGGATAAACGATACGGTTTTTATATTTTGTCAAATAAATGCATTCAGGATGCAGAAAGTTGAAACGAGCTATATTTGAAATCTTTCGTCCAATTAGTCATTATCATCAACAACAGCTTCACATATCACCGTGCACTGCCATGGCAAGAGTTAAAGAGATAATTACGTTTTGAAAACTGGGAAGAGTATAAACAGACGATGTTTTTATTTGAATACGCTCCAGAATGTGTCTTTCTTAATGGTAACCCAGTCATAATTGGCGAGACGTACATTAGCATGTATTTTGCCAAAATATCTAATGATACAAACGTTTTATTATGCGGTGCTGTCCTACATTGGACACAGTAAAACACACATTTTAATGACACGCTAATTGGAAGTGTGGCAACTAACCAGCAGAGCGCGCCGCGTGACGTTAATATCGGTGAATAGACAGTTGATTCATGATTAAACCACGTGTGGGGCGCCGTGCCACATTCGTGCAGTGTGTCAAAAACACAGCCACCTGAGTTCGGTTCTGATTCTCGGTCACGGCTAATAGCAATGACTCCAGTATGTTTGCTCGCCGTACCGCGAAAACCTACCCAGTAGTGTAAAACAAACTCAACACAATTTGTCATTAACGCTGCTTTAATACAAACGTGTAATATGCTACATTTCGGGCAACGGTCCTTGTTCATAGCTGACTAAATTGCCCCAGGTGCCCGATGTCTGGCGGCCCATTATGGGTATGGCCCTGTTTTGCGCCCTGTGTCTGCCGGGATAGGCTCCGGCTCACCGCGCGACACTGTACAGGATTAAGCGGTTTCTGACAAGAGATAGATGGATAGATGGAGAGGACGGCAGTAGCAGCCTGTGTCCTCCTTCGACTGCACGGACGGTGGGGCAACTTGATCCCCCCCCAGATGTCCATTCAGAAACAAAGTCGGCAGTCGCAGGCAGCAGCAGCAAGGGGCCTCTACGAAAACTTACAAACCCACCAGACCGGTCAGGTTCCCATAGAAACCGGGCAGCTTAAAAAAATGCACAAGGGAAGGGGCCCACAGATACAAAAGGCGGATTTAAAAAAAACAAACCGAGCAGCCGTCACACTGTAACAACCAAACTGGGCGACCTCTCCGTGTGCTGTGAAGGAAGGCCACTGGGCCCTTAAACCTCGTAAGATTTATTTCAGCTATCCGTGGGCTTGTGGCACCACAGGGCCAACGGCGGCAGTGTTCCGCCGGACAACTGCGTATTTTAACACCGCGTTAAAAGCCGGTGAAGTGCGATATCAACGCGTGTGGCTGTCGAGCGGATGAGCCCGCGGGGAGCCGTGTTGCCAGCACAGGTGTGTGGGCGCCACCGTGGGTCACCTGCGGCGGATGTGAGCCACCTCGAGAGGTGGCGGCGGCTGAGTTCAACCCGGGGGGAACTCTGCGAGGAAGGTCAACCGAGGGCCGTGTGCGATGCTGGCCGTGTGGCGCTGCGTGAGGGCCGGGAGGATGTGGCGAATGTGTGTGGCTGTGGCGGGGCTCTGCGCGGCCTTGCAGGTGAGCGATAAAGCCCGGGTTGGGGACACGACCCGGTGTGTCGCAACGTTGCCCAGACAGACAGCGCAAGGGTCGCTTTGTATTGAAGCTGGAATGAGCCGTAGGGATGGGGAGCTCATTTGAACAGTTGTCCAGCGGGTAAGGGGTAAAGCAGGTCGCGACATGTCAGGGCACCGGGGGTAATTTTAGTCAGGGCGATTAACCTAGGCAGCGTGGCGTTGGACTGTGGGAGGAAACTGGGGTACCAGGCGAAAATCTACGCGGATACGGGGTGAACATGTAAACTCCACGCTGAAAGGCCCCCGAACCGGGAATTCGAACCCGGGCCCTTCTTATTGTGAGGCGGCAGCGCTACTCACCGCGAGCACAACACCAGCATACAGTGAGCCAGGATCACAACACTAGAAACGGCCTAATATCGAAAACTCAACGTTGTTAAAATATC
>JAZEWU010000016.1:3605012-3620951 GCA_036362915.1 Geotria australis
CGGGACCTTGTTGCTGTGAGGCGGCAGCGCTACCCACTACGCCACCGTGCCGCCCCGTGTAAATGGTTTTTATGTTTATTAATATTTTTGGTTATTTATGAATCTTGTATATATTGCAATTAGTGTCAGTAACTCGCATGTATTGTTGTGTCGCAGGAGTCCCGTAAAGCGCTTGCAAGCTCACTGGGTATTTTTCTACTGTAATAATAAACATCTAACTATCTATACCGAGGGCTGCTCATGCTGATGATGGGGGCACTGCGGTCGTGCTGTGTGCAGGTCATGTACGTGTGGCTCGTCTCCCTGGCCCGGACCCCCTCTGTACGGCCAGGCAGCCGGAGCCCGACAACTCCACTCAGCTCCAGGGAACCCCTTATTGAGAACCCGGGAACGGGGGCACCCTGGTGGCTGGATACAGTTCCAGCGCCTCTCGTGCACGCCGCTGTACGTTCAATTACACAGCAGTTACCGTCACTGAGCCGGTGTCCTCTGTGTTAAGAGTTTGACCCCTGTCCAATGTGTTTTCGGGTCGCGTCGTGCGTTGTTCGACACGATGTCCGACGTTTTTCTCTACGTGCAGCAAGCTTTTTTCAGAAACGGAATGGTTCCTGCTATAATATGCCCCCATTCGGTCAGTTAAACGCAGCATTTTTTTGTCCGTGTATTCCTGTTTCTGTGTTGTTGGTTGTCTCTTGGTAATAGTCCTTTCAAAAATTAATCGTCCTTCAACGCTTGCTCGATCTGCGGAACGTATCGTCGCAGAGAACGTTCACAGATTTGACTGTAAAGATTACGTGAATTCATTCCCAAGCGATGGCACCTGAACCGGCCTGAACACTCTATAGTAGAAGAACTATCAAGATCCCCATATAGCCTTAACAGACCGTAGGGTCAAGTGGCGTTAGCGAGCACCTATGAAGGTCGACACGGCACACGGGTAGGTGGGTGACCAGCACCACTCCCGGCCGCCTCTGTCTCCCCAGTGGCAATGTTTACACACCGCGAAACGTACTCATTCGATGTTGAGTCGACCTCAGGTAGAGGCCTGGTACCGGTTCAGAAAATCGTCACTGGTGCTGGCCGTGAGCCGAGATTCGAACTCGGATCATAGCCAGCTTTGTGGCCCAGCGGCGCGCTAACCACCGTGCCACCGCTGCCCACACATCACCGCTCCTCACACAGACACCCCGTCCCGTGTTTGCGTGTATGGTCAAGGGATGGCAGCACTGCGGGCAGCCGGGGATAAGCGGGTCGGATCCCGTCGAGGCCCCCTGGCCGCGGGCACGCTGCCAGCCCCGGGAGACGTCCCCCGAGGTGTGCGCCGTCCTCCGGGAACTCTTTAGTAACAAGACCCCTGCATCGTGTCACCACCAGCAGAGACGCGACATCTGTGAGCTGCACGTAAGCCCTTCACCCCTACGTGGCTATAACATGTTATTATTCACACATTATGTTTAATCGACAATAAACGCATGGACGGTTGCTCTTCAGAGATGTTCGTTCAGGATGGCCGTCGCCCTTGCGACGTTTCGCCTCCCACGAAACGTCGCTCAGGCGAAACGTCGGGAGGGAGAGGGGGAGATCGCTCGACACGGCTATCCCGAAGGAACAGCTCTTAAGAGCAACCATTATGAATCGAGCCGTGCAAACCTACAACAGTACATTAGACAAATTGTGTTTGCTGTGCATGTTTGAGTTGGCAGTCTGGCATACACCCTGGGAATCGTAGATGTTCCATCTCGAGGGATAATCCAGGTGAAATAGTGTAATAAACTAAATCTGTAAAAGTAACAGAACAGAAGCTAGCAACGCGTTCTACGTGCTGGGAACTTTTTGAAGAACTGACTGCAGAAGCTCGCGGCACGTGGAGTGAATCCTCAGACATCATAGATAGATAGATGTTTATTATTACAGAAGAACAATACCCAGTGAGCTTTGAAGCTCTTTACGTGACTCCTGCGACGCAACAATCATGCGAGTTGCTGACAATAATTCAAATATATCAAAGCAACCAACAACGGGGTACAGCCGTTGGACAATATCGGAGAGCTACGCGGCACGATTGTGCGATGTCGCATCTCTCTGCACCTGCGCGACGGTCGCTGCCGTAGTCTGAGTGAGGATTCCTGGTTTCGCAGAACGTCTCCTCCAGCTCGCCTCGCGTCGTGTGCGCCGACAGCCTGTGCAGCCGCAGCTCTGCCGTGTCTCTCGGGCTGTATCGCGAGTCCTCGGCCTCCTACCGCTGGGCGGACTTCGAGGTGGCCACACAGCTGGCGGCCTTCATCAACGCTGACCTCCTGTCCCGCGGCCACGGGGCTCCCCACCTGGGCTTCTGCCTCCTGCGCTGCGTGGCCGCCGCAGACAGGCGGCAGATCACGCAGCTGCTCATCCTCCCACCGGCGCTTCGGACAGCTCCGAGGAACACAGTTGGCGACCAGGAGGACAAGGGGAAGGAGGAGAAAGACTCAGAAGGGGATGGTGATGTGGTGGAGGAGGCTGCGGCTGATGAGAGTGTTAACGCCACCGATAGAGGAGAGAAGACGGCAGAAGCGGGCGATGTAGCTGCTCGGCCGCCCGCCGTTATCGGTGTCAACGTGTTGCTGCTGGATTCCGTGTCGCGGCACCACTTCTACCGCTCGCTGCCCGAGACCGTGGCGGAGTTCCGACGCTTGAACGAGCGCGGCTTCGGGCGAGGCGGCAGGGTGCTCGACTTCCGGCTGCTGCAGGGCATCAAGAGCCGCACGCAGGAGTCGCTGCAGGCCCTGCTGGCCGGGGAGGTGAACGAGCGGGCGGGAGACGACGCCACGGTGCGCTCCGAGCGCGTCTTTCGTCACTACAAGCGTCGCGGCTACGAGACGCTCTACCTTGAGGACATGTGCTGGCTCTGGGACTGGGGGCTCGTCCGGGAGCTCGGCGCGCGGCCGGCCGGGCCCGACACGCTGCGGCGACGCCGGCGGCGCTTCCTGAGCGCGCTGAGCCGCGCCGGCATCGACAGGGTGGACGCGTCCTACAGCAGCTGCGCCGTGCTGGCCGCGAACGGGGTGCGCGACCTCTTCCACGGGCCCGGCGCCGTCTGCTTCAACGGGGAGCACCAGCACGCGTACCTGCTGCGCTACGCGACCTACTTCGCGCGGAGCCTCGCAGCGCTCGGCCGCCCGGCGCTGACCTTCACGATCCTGGACACGGCGCACGAGGACACGGGCCTGCGCCTGCAGGGACTGGACGCGGAGCTGGCGGAGCACGTGCGATTCCTCGCGCGCCCCGGCAGCGCCACGTTGTCGCTGATCCTGGCCGATCACGGCAACACGTACGGCCGCCTGGAGGAGAGCTCGCCGGCCCAGGCGTGGCTGGAGACCTTCCAGCCGGCGTTCTTCGCCGTGGTGCCCGACGCCGTGGCGCAGGCGTTGGGGGCCGACGCGATGCGCGCGCTGAGCGCGAACCAGGCCAGGTTGGTCAGCCTGCTGGACGTCCACCAGACTCTGCGGGCTCTCGCCGTGCACCCGTCCGTGCCGCGCGACGCGGCCGACCTGAGACTCCAGCGGCGGCACGGCGTCAACAGAGATGGGCTCCTGAGCGCCGTGCCCGCGGGCAGGACGTGCGAGGACGTGCCGAGGATCCAACCCAACGTGTGCATCTGCCGCAGCGGCCAGGGCCCGCAGCGCAACGACTCCTACTTCGCGATGTTCGCCGAGGTCGCCTTGATGCGCATGAATGAGATGCTGTTTACGCAGCAGCAGCAGCCGGGCGACCCTCGGAGCGCCGGTCGAACCTTTCCGGGCGCGTGCCGGAGGCTGGTTGCGCTCTGGTTCGACAACGTCCAAACCGAGCGAAGGTCGGCACGCAAGGCAGCCGCGAGCGGAGACAGCAATCCGCTCGCCGACACAATGGTCAGGATGGACATTTACGTGCGGCCGGGCATGTCGGATGGCCTGCCGGTGAGCCCTCACGAGAAGTTCGCGGTGTCCGTTTGGCTGACGCCGGGCGGCGGTGCGGCCGTGCGCTACGAGCGCCTCACGCCGTTCGGCCGCTACGCGCGGTGCGCGCACCCGAGCGTGGACCCCCGCCTGTGCGTGTGCGACCGCGGTCCCTCCCGCAGTCCCAAACCATCCTCGGCCCCCGCCGCCACCGCCGCCGCTGCTCTAGCATCAGTGGCAGAGGACGTGCTGAGCGCTCGCACGGAGCGGACGGGTTGCGCCGCTAGCGGGTGCCTTTGCCTGTTCAAGAGGGAGCGCGTCTCCGGCGTGGCCCTGGAGGTGGTTAACGCTTGCGCGCTCCCCTACGCCCTCTCGCTCAGCCTGGAGCTGCGGAACCTGTTGGTGGTGGCGGGCGCTGGAGTGGATGTCGCCGCGAGGCCCGGGGCGAGCAGCCGTGTCTGGGTGCCGCCGGGCGCGGCGCGCAGCTTGCTGGTGGCGGTGCAGGAAGACCGGGACCGCGCCTGGCAGTACAAGTACAATATCAGCTACGTGGCACTGACAGCCACGTGAATGATGGGTGTCGTGGCCCCGTTGCAAACAAACGTGTGGTGACGTTTGTGGTGCAGTCGTGAGATCTGCGCTGACAGAAAGAACGTCCTGCTCGAGGCCGGTTCGATACACGCCGTGGGCGGCTTTCGGTATTGATTTTGTGTGTTCTCCGGTTTCCTGCCACAACTAAAAAACACTCGTTAATTAATTGGCCGATAACATTATGATATATAGGACGCAGTGTCTGGCGGGTTGGCGCCGGATAACCGCGTGGGTGACTTCCCCCCCACCCCCTTTTGCAGGCTATCTCGCGCCTGAGTCGTTCTCTGTGCGCGTTATAAAATGTATTTCTTGTTTTTTATAGGGCTTTGCTTTTGGCAAACATTCCTTTCGGACAACAAAATGTGCTGATGTCTCCATAATCAAAAATGAGGTTAATGATGATTGTTCATGTGTTATAGTCATGACATCATGCTGTGAATCTGGTCTATAAACGTTCATTGGATGGATAGAATTACGTGGTACTCACAGAATTAAAGGATTCCTTCGATTGGACCAAGACAACTGCTTAGTACCCATAGAATAAAATAATCCACAATCTTATACTGGACCCACAGACCTGTGTTCATACTTTATTTGTTGGATACATCACAGTTAACACAGATATACTATGACAATGTTTGTTACAGCTAATTTATTTTTTACTATTTGCAAGTGTTATTAAATGTGCAATATTTATTAAACTTTTCATGCAAAAATCAATGCTGATCTTTTATCACTCCAGCACTACATTCACATGAGTGTATCTCAAGGGCACTAAATCATAGCATTGGTAATACGGTTTATTTACGGAGTAAAGAACCATTGTGTCTCAATAATCTCTTTTATTCCGGAGGTTCCTAGATGTGGATGTTTGGCCAATACCATTAATGATTGGTATGTTCCAGAAAACCAGATAATCTGGAGAAACCTCACCAAATGCAATGCGGCAACAACTCGAAGCTGTCAACAGATAATAAAAAACAATCAGTGTACTGTCATCTCTCCATATTACAACCCAAGCCTACAACTGGCATTTAATATACCAGTTGTTGTTGTAGAATATAGCTTTTTTGCTTAAATAAGTGCTGTTTATTCGAGGGAAGTGGGCTTGTAAAATCAATATGATGGAGAGAAAAAAAATCCATAAAACATGTCCTACTTAAGATGAGAAAATGTACCTACATTTTTTTAAGTGCTTTTATGTTCGATTAGAAAAAAACGTATTTTTGTGTCATTTTTAACATTATAGGGGCAGTGAGTAGCACTGCCGCCTGTACAGGGTGGGCCGGAGTCTATTCCGGCAGACACAGGACGCAAGACAGGGCTATACCCGGGATGGGACACCAGTTCCTTTACAGGGCACTGGGGCAATTTAGTCAGCAGGCCAACTGACCTATGCAGCAGCATGTCTTTGGACTGTCAGAGGAAACCCGAGTGCCCGGCGAAAACCCACGCGGACACGGGGAAAAAACATGCCAAACTCCACACAGAAGTTTGGCACCCGAGCCGGGATTCGATCCGGGGGAACCTTCTTGCTGTGAGTCGTCAGCGCTACTGCGCGCAGTCTTTACTTTACAAATGTTGTTACAGGCAGCATAACCATGACTACTCCAGTTAAATCAGACACCTTTCACGCTCCCGGATCTGCCAAGGCGTCAGATTCAGAGAGCATTCACAC
This sequence comes from Geotria australis, assembly GCA_036362915.1. Lineage (NCBI taxonomy): Eukaryota > Metazoa > Chordata > Hyperoartia > Petromyzontiformes > Geotriidae > Geotria > Geotria australis. Next base: position 3,611,196 of record JAZEWU010000016.1, read on the forward strand.
CCTACCAGCCTACCTCCTCCCCCAAAGATTCCCCGTACAGCCTTAATATACTGTATGGTCAAGTGCTGTTAGCGAGCACCTATGAAGGTCGACACGGCACACGATGGGGTGGGTGACCAGCACCACGCCCGGCCGCCTTTGTCAACCCTAGCGGCAATGTTTACACACCGCACCAGGTACTCATTTGAGACTGAATCGACCTAGGGGAGGGCCCAGGACCGGTTCGTGAAAATCGTCACTGGTCTTGGCCGTGAGCGGGATTCGAACTCGGGGCGCAAGATTTGTAGCCGAGCGCGCTAACCACTGAGCCATCGCTCCACCCAGCAGACGTCACGGTGGCCGGGGCTCCGCCTGGCGACGCGGCGGCTGCCATGGTCTCAAAACAAAAGCGCCAAGTCTCGGGAAGCGCCGCCACGACGCTGGCGCAAGGGGCCTGAGGCCTCCAGTTATTCCTCAGATTCCACCAAGAAGGCAAGAGTTGACTCGCGTGGCACGGTAAGAGATGCCCATGGTGTTTCATGTCGCAGCTGTGGGGGATGTTTTTGTAAGAAGCAACTTGCTGCCGTGTGTGTTGTTAGCTCGACGGTGTGGAAAACTTCGCCGCTGAGAGAGACGAAGGCGGCCTGCTGGCCAGCCACATCTTTTCACGTGTGTCGCTCACAACCCGTGCCCCCAACAGTCCCATCTTCTTCTTTGCGATTCTTCGAAGCACGATGGTCAGCTTCTGGACATTGTTGTCTTTCAGCTCGGCCTCGAAGTGTTTGGTAGAATTCGCAGGCAAATACCAAGTATTATAACCTGACATGGATCGCGACGTGAACGCGTCTACCTTGACCCCCAACAGTCTAGTCAGGCTATCATTAAGGGGGGGATCGTTGTGTGTTGTTTGGTGAGCGGTGGCGTATCGGTTAGCGCCGCTGCTCTACGGAACCCGGCCACCACCCGAGTTCGATTCCTGCCTCACATCCCAACACCAAATGACGAATATCTGAACCAGTCCTCGACCTCCTCTTAGGGCCTTAAAGTGAGTTCACGGCGCACTGTGTGCATAAACGTCAGCACTCGGGCGACAACGACGCCCGGGCATGGGTGTTGGGCCACCCTCCCTCGTGTGCCGTGTCGGCCTTCTTGTTGCTATATTCACGGTCTTGTCAGTGTTATCCTTCCAAAGCTGTTCTTTAGGGATATCCGTGTCGAACTCTTTCCCTCTCTTCTTCGCGACGTTTCGCCTCCCTTCTGAGTCTCAGAACGCCTGAGGATGCCTCCAACGTGGTCGGTGAAACCCCCCCCCACTAAGTGGACTTTTACCTGATCTCAAAGTCTAAAAACCATCCTTGTTATTTGTCTAACGGGGCCACCTGTTGGTGTTACAGAGAACCAGGGAGGCGAATCGCTCCACAGCTCTCGGCTTCACCATGCAGTGCCGCTACCTGTACGGTTCCCGGCGCCGGCCCCACCTACCTGGCTACCTGTCCGGCTACAGCGTGTACGGTATACGTTCTGCACTCTCAAAAAGAGACCAAACCTGACCCGATCAAAGCCAAAGCAAAACATGGATTTTTATTTTTTTTTGACACATAATCGGTAGTGATCTTCTTCTTTGCGATTCTTCGAAGCACGATGGTCAGCTTCTGGACATCGTTGACTTTCAGCTCGGCTTCGAAGTGTTTGGTAGAATTCGCAGGTAATACTAAGTATTACTTGACAGGGATCGCGACGTGAACGCTTCTACCTTGACCCCCATCGGTAGTGATTACACATTGTCACGCTGTGGATTAATTACAACATTAGCTAAACGGATTTTCCCATTGTTAAATACCATTCGTCCTTCCATTGTCAGAAACCGCTTAATCCTGTACAGGGTCGCGGTGAGCCGGAGCCTATCCCGGAAGACACAGGGCGCAAGGCAGGACTATACCCTGGATGGGACGCCAGTCCATCACGGGGCACCAGGGGCAATTTAGTCAGCAGGCCAATTCACCTATGCAGCATGTCCTTGGACTGTGGGAGGAAACCGGAGTGCCCAGCGAAAACCCACGCAGACACAGGGAGAACATGCAAACTCCACACAGAAAGGAACCTGAGCCAGGATTCGAACCCGGAGGCCTTCTTGCTGTGAGGCGGCAGCGCTACATGTTAAGACGAGCAAAACATGAATTGTCAATTCACCACCTGCTACACATACATCTCCAATTTGTATTGCAATAGGCTCCTGCTAGTAGTTGCCTTCATACGGCAACAACGCACGAGTAATTTCACAGCGAAATTATGCCCCATCTACTGTGCTCGCACGGCCGTGCAGACAGGACCCTGTGGAACGGGCACACCTGACAGCTCACCTGGAGGAGCTGTGCCGCCCGCGACCCAACCTGCCACCCGCCCTCGCGCAGCTGGAGGTCTTCGACCCGACGCAACTTCGCCACGTCCACCCTACAACCAAGGGCCAACTGCCCACTTTGCGCGGTGAGCCTGCTGAACTACATGCCAAACAGCTATGATTTACTCGGGCAGGGTTGAGCGGTGAGCAGTGCTGCCGCCTCACAGGAAGACGGTTCCCAGGTTCGAATCTCGGCTCGGGTGCCTTTCTGTGTGAAGTTTGCATGTTCTCTCCCCGTGTCCCGCGTGGGTTTTCGCCGGGCACTCCGGTTTCCTCCCAAAGTCCAAAAACATGCCGCTGCATAGGTTAATTGGCCTGCGGACTAAATTTCCTCTGGTGCCCTGTGATGGACTGGCGTCCCATCATGGGTATATACCTGCCTTGAGCCCTGTGTCTGCCGGGCGAGGCTCCGGCTCAACGTGACACTGTACAGGATTAAGCGGTTTCTGACAATGGATGGATGGGTTCTTCACCTAATAATTAAACCAGTGGAAAGTAGAACTACATTTTAAAACAAGAATGGATAATCGCGGTTAATCCACAACCCCCGTTCTCGAGCCTTAACTTGTAGTTGTGTGTGTGTGTGTTATTATTTTCAGAAATAGAGGAGGAGAGGAGAGCATATGCTATCAGCTATCCAGAGAAAGTGACTTGGCCAGACACATCTGCCAAGGAGGCTTTGGAGTTTCGATCGGCAGAGGCAAGTGGCTGGCCCTGGGGCTTTTCACGGCGGCCAACTCTGAAAACCACGGGGCTCTCCTCCTGATGTGAGCGTCGCTTTTAACCGTGCGAGTAGCTGCTACAGACAGCTGTATTATAGATGCACTTTTGTTTGAGAGATTCTCTCAGCAGCCGCTCACTGTGTGGTCCGTTATATTGCGCCTGCCAAGGTCTGGCGAGATAAAGCGGGTTTATGCCCGCTAGCTGGTTAAAACCACTTCATTGCTTGTTTGGTTAGGATACAGTTTTAGGATTGCTTAATTACAAACCCATGAATACTAGGCAGGTATGCCTCATCTGAATCTCGACATGTGCTATTCAATTAGGCCTTATTTTACAATGTATAGTAGTGTAGCTATGTAGGAGGGATATAAAAAAAAATAGTGACCCATGTGTGGTATTGTAGATTCAAATTACATGATATTTTTGTATAAAATAGAAAAACAAATCACGCATTGTTGTGTTCAGCTTTAATTGGTTAAAACCCTAGTGTCAGTAAGCCTGTCTGAATGCCAATGCGTTTTGCAAGCATACGCAATAACCGTTCAACCATTTACAAGAAGAGGCCATTTTCCTACTTGCAAATGGCGGAGGGGGGGATTAATGTGACGATATGAAGCTTGTCTGTAGTTATAAAACATTAGAATCTCTCAAAAGATGTTGTGACAAGTATTTTATTTTTATATACAAGTACTTACAGTACATATAAAATAGAATTGTTTTTAATCTCGTCAAGAACTGACTCGTTATGACTGTTGATCAATCACATTAATAGCAGACTCTTTTAATGACGTAATTTCAATTACTTCATTATTGAAATATAATAGCTGCAGTGTGGTGGTGAAACTGGCTGCCTGATGGCAGCTGTGGCTACCGTGAGTGGTGAGTGATATCCGAGTCAGTCAAGATCCCCCCTCCAACACCTTCATCAGCTTTCACCGACCAGTATGGTGAAATATGGTTGATCGACAAAGCGTTGGGAATCTTTCATCAACCAGTGGATTTACAAACTGTTCCAATTATTAAATATATATAATACCTGAGATATGAATTAGCATCGGAACATATATTCTAGTTGAATTCACATTCTTATACACGAGTTCCTTCAAATTTCCGGGTTTCATATGGCTTTGGTAATCACGTGAAAAGCACCTTAACGCGTTTACTGGGGATGCTTGGGTTAAATCAGTGAAAGGCCGGTTGTGACAGCCCCGGCTATCGTCACGAGCAAGGCCACCCCAACAATCACCAGGTTCTTCATGCCCTGTGGGAACAAGGAAAATCACCAGTTTTAATATACGGATGCATTGCACATTCGGCTATCCCAAAATAGCTAGTGTGTGCTCAGATCGCGTAGCGTGGTTGGCGTGACCCTTGATAAACAACCAATGAAATGAGGCCCCCCTCTCCGATTACCCCCTTTGCTTTGTTGTCCAGCAAATGGGCCTGTGGACCTCGAAGAAGTTGCACTGCCTGCACACTCCATAGCAAAGTCAGGTATTCATAGTATGTCCCTTTTTTGTGAGTTAGGTGACGTAAAAAACAAGTGTCGTAAACACGCCTCCACCCGACAAAGCCAATCAGTAAGGTTTGTCACGTGAACAAAACGTGCCGATTCTTTACTACTTCAGCACACTGGTATGTTGGAGAGCGAACCCACTACATGTACAATGAAGGTACGACGTTTCGCTGATAGTTGCAATCAGCTTCATCAGGAACAAAGCTCCAGAGTATTGGTCACAGAAGCCTTCGTGCTAAATGTCACGTATGTGCGTAATGTTGCCTGCATAATGTGCAAATGTAGATGCGGCAGTTTTTATAACGACCTTTATTTCCTTGAAGATAATGATTCCCCATCCTGCAGCAATAATACCAGGGATCTGCAATTACATTTGTAGAAGAAAATACGGGTTAATTTCATTTGTTTTATTAAATACATGTTTACGTTCAGGAATTAATTCTCTGTAAGTATTTTACTGAAACATGTTGGCTGGCTTAAATTAGCAATTTTTGGCATAAGGCATTACCACTGCAATACTAGATATGCTTATCCATAATAATGTTAGTTTATTGTACTCTCTAATGTATATCTTTAGTGCTTTGAACAGGTTTGATTTCTATAAAAAGGAACAAAATGAGGCAAACTGGATTTAGCGTGCCAAATAGGTTCTGGAACAGCATTTCGGATTATTCCAGTTGAAATTAAGCAATATTTACACCACCAAATAAGTCGACAAAATGTTCAGTAGATGCAGTTTCTTCAAAATGTTCATTATACTTTATCGTGCAGTGCTATAAAGAAAATGCTCAGGTATAGCATGACCCCGCTATTAGCACAAACGTCTATCAAATAGTTGCCGTTTGCGGTTGTTGCGAGTGCACAGCGTACGGAAGTGATGATGGGAAAGCTGACAGCCGCACCCAGGTGGGTGTTTGCAAGGAACCAGCCACAGGTGGCAGTGCCCCACATCGCACCAGAGACCACGGCTCCACGAGACCGACAAGGATCGGGAGGAGAGAGAAAAAGTGCAACGTTCAGTTAAACCCACGATTATCCGCAACGGGGTATAGCTAGGTTGCGGATCAACCATCTTTCGTCCTCACTCGTAAACGGTTAATGGATTGGTGCCTACGTGACTGTACACACACGGGCAATTAAAGCGATTACTTTAAGATATAAAAAACAAACGGCAAATTCTACGTGCGTAAACAATACACCGGTCTTGTAGCCAACTCTACATGTTTTTCATTACTCGTATTATTGTATCCTGGTTACCCCTCCCACCCCATATCACCCCAGGCAACCGGGAGCTGACCTTGATTGATTTTCTTTAATATACTGTGCTTATAACACACCGTATTGTTTTACTTCCAAGCAGTTAATTTGTCATGTATTACACACACAGGGAAGTAATTATCCTTTCATGCTAAGTCTCGTCACCTGGTAGTACTGCTTTCGGATAGACTTTAGGACGGTTTTTCATTGCAGCGCAGTATACGTAGAAGTACAGAATGCTCGTCAACAATATTCCACAGAAGTGGGCAAAGACGTAGTCCAGGTCTGCAAGAGCAACAAAAACACAAATTTGATCAACGATTTTAATTCAGGGCGGCACGGTGGCGTAGTGGGTAGCGCTTCCGCCTCACAGCAAAAGAAGGTCCCGGGTTCGCATCTCGGCTCGGGGTGCCTTTCTGTGTGGAGTTTGCATGTTCTCCCCGTGTCCGCGTGGGTTTTAGCCGGGCACTCCGGTTTCCTCCCACCATCCAAAGACATGCTGCCAGGTTAATTGGCGTACTGACTAAATTTCCCCAGGCGCCCTACGATGGACTGGCGTCCCATCCTTGGTGTTCCCCTGCCTTGCGCCCTGTGTCTGCCGGGATAGGCTCCGGCTCACCGCGACCCTGTATAGGATTAAGCGGTTTCTGAAAATGGATGGATGGATTTTAATTCAGCATCATCCATACGTCATCACAATTACAGTGTCAGCGCCGGGGAGCTGCACGCTCACCAAACTGGCTTGATCCGTAGTAGATGGAGCTCTTGTCTTTGCCGTGGTTTTTGATGTAGATAGCAGGAATAAAGTTGGCACCATAGAAAACGCCGGCCACGAGAGCGAGAGAACAACCTCTGCGGATAGGAGCGGAAGGCACATATGCAGTGACAGCCAGTTCTCGAGGGCTCAGCATTTGCATTTATACAAATACTGCTACGGTGGCAGTTTATGCTTTTTTTAAATTGGTGTTTGTAGACAAGTCGAAGGTACAGTCTCTCCCACATGCTGCTGCTTTCTCCCGCTCGTTTAATCTGTCCAATACGTCCGACCTTGTTGAACGTAGTCTACTTCAGTTGTATTACTATTCAGGATTCTAGGGGAGCACTTCATAACGGGTATATATCTTAGCAATTATATTGTTGGGGTGTGATAGACTGGCGTCCTATCATGGATATAGCCCTGCCTTGTGACCTGTGTCTGCCGGATCACCGCAACCCTGTACAAGATTAAGCGGTTTCTGAAGATGATGATGATCCATCCATCCATCCATTTTCAGAAACCGCTTAATCCTGTACAGGGTCGCGGTGAGCCGGAGCCTATCCCGGCAGACACAGGGCGCAAGGCATGGGTATACCGAGGATGGGACGCCAGTCCATCGCAGATGATGATGATGATGATTATATTGTTGGGTTATTGGGGCCGACCAAAATGTGGCTATGAGTGGTTTGAAATTAAAATGGCATTTTAACAAACTTTACAAAACAGCTAAGATTTGAATTAATCATTTGATCATATACGGTAAATTCAGTACATCTGTGTTAAACTCACACAATTTTTTTCTGCAACGGGCTCAGATTGTCTGTCCACGATTCATCAGACGGTGAATCTTCAGGTTCAATGTCTACTAATTCCTGCGCAAAAATACACATCAGAGAGTTTCTAGTTCACGTTTTATTCCTTTCACCGGGTAAGAACTCCAGAGACCAGCACGGTCCCATTAGCAAGAGTGACCTGGGTCGCCAAAATGAGAAAAGCGAATCGAATTAAATAAGGTACGGCAAAGCAACAGAGAAATCAAACAAGAGTCGCATGTGAAATTGAAAACACTGCACAGACACAAATCAGTGCCGAATAATACACTCTGCAGTGCAAGTCGACTTGGGCAACTTATCCTTAGACTGATAATGGCGCATTTACAAATTAAGTTACAGACAATTGTACTAATATATAAACACAAGTACCCGCTATTATATTTGCAGATGTAATAATAAAAAATAAATATCCAGCCCTTTGTCAAGCAACTCCTGGATGAGGCCCTCCCCATGCCCTGTTGGGTCATAGAGAAGGCTTGACCATATTTAACCATGCTGGTTAGTACGGGTTGGTAAGCTTGGGAGGGGAGTGGGGGAGGAAAGATATGCAAACAAAATGCTTTGATAATGTGTGCATTGTCCTTGAAACTGATTGGCCCATAACAGAGAAGGCTTTCTCTATAGCCTTGACTCAACAGTGTTAGCCAAGTGTTGCCAAATGCAAGCAGTTTAGGACAATGTAGATATCAATGCATTAATAGCTCGGGTCGAGCTGTTAAGTCTATGGGGACATTTTTGCCAGTGTACAGGTGATGTATGCATACATTTTCAAAGCATGGTGTTTGCATGTTTTTGTTACGAGCATTTGTGACTTCTTGCAAACTGGAGACTTTGTGAAAGCTGTATTTTTAGTGTTATAAGATCTTAACACTTGTATTTTTCCCAGAAAGCGTAAAACCTTGTATCCTTTTACATCATCTGTTTCGTGGCAAGAAAAGGTACCCGTTGGCATGCAATGTTGCCACTGAGAAGTTGTACGATACCTCATTGGAATTCACAACGATGTCTTCTCGGTTTTCCTCCACTGCAGTGCTTTGGGTGTTCACTTCAGTTTTCACAAACAAAAGTATAAATGACCTGTTAGAAGTAAAGACAATCGCAAATAAAGTGGCACATAGGACATTTTCTGTTGTTTTCGTAAGGCCCAGGATCTGCTCTAAATGTTGACATATATCAGTGCATTGTACAGGACCTTATAATGGACAGTGCTGTGCCCACGTAGTTGAGTGTTGAGTTCGGAACTATTTCTGGGTCCAAGCCAAACCAGCCAAACCTATAAGAAGAAAAAAACCGCGATAAAGCATACGTACCATAGGTGGCAGAAAATTATGTTGCCGTGAGACTAGTAAAATGCAAGCCATGAGGTATGACGTACACAGTAATCAGGATTTAGAAGAATGTGTTACTTTGATAATCCCTTGTTGATGTAAAGTGCATCTATTTTCTACACATTTGGACAATAAAGAATAGCCCACAGAGCAACTGCGGTCGCCAATTTCAAACCACGAGCCACGTAGTAACACCATTCCGCACTTCTGTCATCCGCAGACAGGATTTCAGATATTAACCAGGCTACTTCTGAATCCTTCGCATTGGCTCGATTGTAAATCTCAACTTGAGCACACAAACATTTCTGATCAACTCTCCACCATACAACACAACGGCCTGGGGGGGGGGGGGGGGGGGGGAACAAGAGCCAGGCTTATGAAGGCTTACGCTAGCTAACGTTAATTATCCATTAACTACACTCATTACTTAATTGGTAATAACCATGTAGCAACATCGTCCGCTGCTGGCAGACTAATTCCTATATTCAGACCAGTGCTGTGTGCACCTTGTGCCGTTTAGCAACAGCTGCCACCAGGGTCACCTTGCTTAGACACGGCAGGAAACCGGGATGGTTTGGATGAGCTGTTATGCAAGGCTCTTTGAATTTCTGGGGCTTATAAGCACCGTATAAATTAAAATCATAAATCTTTACGTTCCATTTGCCTCTCAATCAAAGCTTCTTGGCACTGCCTGCTGAGTGAAAAAACTTGAAATACTGTTTTACTGTCATATTAGAACCTCATATGTTGCTGCATCTCCCCAGTACTTTACAACCCCTCTGGTGCTGATGCTAGGAGGTTGGTGTGCACCATTGTATAGTCCTGTACCTTGAACTAGCCCAGCCCATGATAAGGTTGGATGAAGTCCAGATGAGAAATCCGAGTCCAAGGCCGATCGTCTTTATTATTGGAACTGTGGTGATGTTACCTGCGCGACATTATCCACAGAATGTTACCGATACAGC
>JAZEWU010000016.1:3632302-3656701 GCA_036362915.1 Geotria australis
CCCGCGGAGCGTGAGATTAACGCCGCCGGCTATCGGTGAGCCGCGTCTTACGCCGCAAGTGGAGGAGGCGGTGGCGCTCAAACACGTGGAGTCGCGAGGTCTGTGACCTCTACACCACGACCAGCGTCCATGCACACAGGTTTAGTGAGCTGCACGGCTCTTCGCGGGGCAGCTGGTACTTGGTAACTAGAGGCGGCCCAATGTTACGAAGTGACCGCCCGATGTTGACACCACAGAACCAGGAACTGAGCCACGGGCACTGAAGGACGCAAGGCGGAACCACGTGTGGACGAACGGAGAATTGTAATCCCTAACACGGATAGGGCGTGAGCCCCGCCTTCCCCGCACCGATTGGCTCTTCTCTCGACAAGCGACCAATAGCGCGCTAGCCGCCGGGGTGGCTAGACCAATCGCGCGCGAGAGCGGGCGGGACCCCGTCTATCCGATGTAGGTTTTCAAATCCCAGTGCGCACTCGCCTCCAGTGGGAGGAGAACCGCGAGCGGGCCCGCCGGCCATGTTGGTCAGGGACACCGCCCGCAGCTCATGCGGTGGGAACCCTGCATTGACCACGGAGACACATAGAGATGGTTATTATTACAGCAGAAAATATCCAGTGAGCTTGCAAGCTCTGGAAGCGGGATTCCTGTGACACAATCAACACGAGAATTGACACAAATAAAGAAAATATAAAATTCACAAGTTTACATTACGATAGGAATACATTATAAGGAGTTATTATAGGATTCAGCACGTAAAAAAAACCCCTCGTTAATGAATTGGCCGATGACATAATATATAGGATTCAGTGTCTGGCGGGTTGGCGCCGGCTAACCGCGCGGCTTGACTCAACCCCTCTTGCAGGTTACCTCGCGCATCTGAATCGTTGAACACCTTTACAATTTCATATGGTCACATTGTACATTGTATGTATTATTATTCCAAAACATACTTCTGCATAGGTTGATGGACTGGCGTCCCATCCTCGGTGTTCCCCTGCCTTGCGCCCTGTGTATGCCGGGATAGGCTCCGGCTCACCGCGACCCTGTACAGGAGTAAGCGGTTTCTGAAAATGGATGGATTCGTTCATTCATTCGTTGTCAGAAACCGCTTAATTATGTACAGGGTTGCGGTGAGCCGGAGCCTATCCGGGCAGACACAGGGCGCAAGGCAGGGGTATACCAAGGTTGAGACGCCAGCCCATGGCAGGCCACCTGGGGCAATTTACTCAGTTGGCCAATTAGCCTGGCAGCATGTCTTTGGACGGTGGGAGGAAACCGGAGTGCCCGGCGAAAACCACAAACTTACCGACAGACTGAAAGCACACGCGGGTCGGCCTCTCCCTACGTAACATGGCCGGCGCGTCGCTCCGTCCTCTCACGTGGTGTGGGGGCGATGACGCAACGAGGCCGCCTCGCGTGGAAAGCGGGACGGGGTTATTGGAGGCAGCCATAGCACAGCGACTCAGCCGCCGACTCCCGCCGCCACAGACATGTACCGCTGCCGTGCCGTCTGCGAGAGGATCGCCCCCATAGCGCGATCCTCCTGCTCCCCGACCTCCTCCTGCTGCTCGAGGCTCGCGTCGCGGAACGTCGGCCGCAATGGTGAGGAACGCGTTTGACTTGACGGATCTCGCTCTGCTTGGCGCTGTTAAGTCATTGGAGGTAGCCTTATGGTGGGTCCACGTCCTGAGCCGTTGCGTCGTTATTCGGCCACGTCACCTCCCGTCGCTGCTTGACCTCCTCTCAACGTTCTCGCGTCGTCTCTGCTGACCGCTCGGCGCCAAGGCGACATTTGTGGCGTGGAGCCAGGGGATGGAAAGGAACCGGGGTTTGAGCCAAGGTCACCTAGTCCTGTGTGACGCCCATTGCACGGGCCATTGGGAGCTTACCGTTGCATTAATGTCTGATGCGGTGGTTTGAGCCAAGGTGGTGTAATCATTATTAGCGTATATTGCAGGAGGGTTATATTTAATTGCTCAAGTGCGTTAAGAGGAGATGGTGCGATGCAATGCGTAAATGTGCAGGTGCTGTGACAAGTGGATTAATTACATCACGGTACCGTGACATACAGTATAGCGATTTGGGGAGGATTTCATGCAGCAGTGGATTGACCATGGCTCATTATGATACAATGCCAGTGAAAGACAGATGACATTCAACACCTACACGTTAATAACTCTGAAATAAAGCCATTGCCCTAAGTTTGACCATTATAATGGAGATTGACCTTTATATTGCCCGATGACCATTGCTCAATTCTGGCATTATTGTCTACTCTTGGTGTTAGTGGAGGTGATAAGTGTATTATTCGGTGAGAGATATGTTTTTTTTTTATGCGTGAGTAGTTGAAGAATGCTGTCTGTTGCGGTTTAATGTGAATGTTGTTGGAAGGCATTTGAGCCTAACCCTCGCTTACACAAAGGATTAATAATCATTCACGCAGTGTAGCCATACTTAAAACACTGGCGCATAGCTTCGCTCCAATAGTTTTACCGGTGTAGTGACATACAGTTCAATCAAAATTTAACAACCTTCGTTAACAGCAATGCTTGTCAGGACCACAAATAGGCTCATAATTATGACACATTATCCCTTGTACACGACATTTTAATTGATAGGGCAATGTCAGGATTTGAAAAAAATGAATTATATAACAGCCTCGCTGAGTTTCAAGACTCAGTTTTGAGGAGTATCTGAACTTGTTTAGCCAATTCTACATTGCAGGAGGCCTAGTTATGCCTTAACACATGGTTGTTTCGCAAGAGTGAGGCTGCGGATGGCATTCTGACAACTGAAGGAAATCTCTATATCTGTCGGTAATAACCGCCGTCTATAGCGAGACCCCAAACGCATGTCCTCGGCTCCAGCGTGTCCTCAAATATCAGGCTAATTCGGGTTGGGGGTGCCCCAGTATATCTGTTTCCTGAACAAATCCCCCTTATTTCCAGTAAGATCATTTAATTAGCACCGTTTAATGCTATTTGTTTTTCAATGATAATTACATTGTGTTTTACATTATTTTAACAACCAAATATCACAAGCCATTTCCGGAACGGTCATTTCAGTGCCAAGGTGCTTTAACTGCAGCGTGGAGATTCAGCTAATTCAGCGTTGCTGTTAACATTACAGTGTTTAGTTATGAGCGTCGGGGAGTGCTGTTTATTTTTTTAGGATCTCAGTATTTGGTGACAGCTTGGGGAGGCCTTCATCCAGCAGTGTATTGACCGTATCTGATGATGAGGGATCCACCCTAAAAGACATACGCAGGACACGATTTTGCTGCCCATACTAGTTCGTGGACATATTATATTGGGCTTGTCGATGTAAGAAAAAACACTAATTGATTGGCCGATAACGTGATAATATATAGGACGCAGTGTGTTGCAAAATGTTGGTGCCGGCAAACCGCCTGGTTGACTTCCCCCCTCCCCCGGCCTCTCTGCGGTTTCCTCGCGCCTCTGAGTCACGCTCCACTCTCCGAATGAATACATACCTTCGACAATGAAATGAAAGTGTGCGCCTTACAAATTGCGATTATTATTGCACTTGCCTTGAGCTGCCCTTGGCAATGTTTACACCACTCGTTGTGTTTGTTGTGCTTGTACTTGTTGTGCCAGTGTCCGGCTTGGCGAGGAGGCAGGGCGAGGGCTTCACTAAGCTGCGTGCCACCCGCGGCATGGCCACTGGTGGCGACCGCGGAGGAAACCTGAAAAATATCGCCATGTACGGTGCCGTGGGACTGTCGGGGCTCGGAGCCGTTTTCTACGTGAGTCGCACGAGGCACGACATGTCCCGACACTTGTTCTGGAAATTAGCGCCGTTTGGTTTTTCAGCCTCTGGCTAAATCGCTAGGAAGGGACTCTGTCTTGTCAGATTCTGGAAGACAAGCAATATCGGAGCCTTGAGAGTGTCTGGCTGGCTGCGCGCCATGCGTAGAACAAGTGTTAATCGCTGTTGTGAACGGAAGGCGGTGCAAACTCGAGTGTTGAACTGTAGTTTTTACGTTTCACGTACATTCCCCACCTTCACCAATCCATACTGACCAGCGTGCAGCGCTTTGTGACCCTCGGGTGAAAGACGCTCTGTGATAAAATGCTATTATTATGACCCAAATGCCGGTAGATTGACACCAAGCGGCTGTGCACTTGACGTGCGGTTGCTCGAGACAGGCCGTTTACAGGAGTGGTGATTCTCGGTGTCCCACAGGCGTACAAGATCCTGCACGGAGATGCCACCAGGTACAACGATACGCTTACGTACCTGAACAAGAAGCAGAATGAGCAGGGGTGGACGCCGAAGCCGTGGCCCCCCGCTGGTGAGTTAAGAGACCCAGTTCATTGCTTCGTGTAACGTCGGTTATACAACAGACCTTGGATAAAGGGGGCACCGTAGATGAGCACAGTTCTCACATAAGCTAAACACCCTTCCGTCCACGCGGCCACCATGATTAATACGGCATCCGCTTCACGGTGGGTGTTAAAGATCCCGTGGCATCATTCGCCATTGTGTGAACGCATCACGGTCCAAATTTGTCAAATTAAAAATGTTACCTGCAATGTACTCAGTTGGAATATGCATAGCAATCTTTGCTCCCTACTGAAAATACAAATACTTGGCAGGACCCTCCTGGAGTCGTGAGGCTCAGGGAGGCTTTCCTAGGTAAACAAGGATAATACAAAATACACTGCATTGAGGGAAAATAAAGGGGAACTTCTGATACAAGCATACTTCGAATATAAGCTCATCTACTTAATATCAATCATTGAATTGTAGAGCTGCGGGTGAAGTATGGCCCCATTACTTACACGACACTTGGAGGCTATCATCCAGCAGTGGAGCGGCAAAGGATTGAAAATAATTTTACTGTTATTAGTTGTATGAATGAATCATAATTACTTAGTGAATCTATACTTTCCAGAACAGTTGTAGTGTATATTTAGTGCAGGTGTGTCGTTGAAGCACGCGAGTCTAAGTTTAGCTTCATGCTGGTCGCATTGCGCAAGGAAAGTGGGTTAGAGTTTAAAGACTCATTCTTTGGCTTTGCAGAATGCTATTCCTCTAACATTCCATTTGCTTCACTTGGTGGAGTAATGGGAAGACCATGCATTATTCCTGTGATATGTGCTTGTGTACCGCAAGTGAGTGCTACATGCCAACAGCAATTAAATGAGTTTCGTGTTGTATTGTTGTGCTTGGCATATATATTTTATACGGTCGCCTATATTAAAAACGTGTTTTTTTATTTTTGTGTTTTTCAGAGGAAGAAGAAGGTGCTGAAGGTGAATCAGGTTAGTCTCAAAGAGACTTTGAATACTTCTCAAACTTTGTTATTTCTAAACATGTCTAAATCAACCGAAACTACCGTTTGTTATTGACTTAAGTAGCTGTGCCATTTCACATGCCGATTTTAGTGGAGTCTAAAGTTCCAGCTGTTTTTTTTATTCAGAACATTACATGATGAAGACAAACTGGAAAATAACACGTTGGGAAGCTAGTGTTTACTATTATCATGAACCATGTTCATGTTTTTATTCCAAGTGTGGTAGTTGGATTTTTGCCATTTTGAGCGTTTCTCACCGTAGAAACGTTTGCTTAAGGGAAGTAAACAATTTACACCAGTGACATAATTGCTCTCTAAAGACCAGTGTTGGCCTTGTTTTAAAAGCCACAACAAGCTGTTGGCCCCAATATGAGAGATGGCCGGATCGCTCAGAGGTTGGAGCAAGGAACTGGTAATGCCGAGAACCTGGGTTCAAATCCAGCCAGCTATAAATAATTAAACTAGGTTCGCAAGTGTAGCGTGTTGATGGTCTCAGCCCCGTCGCCGATGAAACAGCATAAAAAGTGGTTTTGAACTTTATTTGGCTGAAGGTCATCTTTGAATATTGAAATTTACTTCCGTTTTGACTGTCATTTGTCAAATAGTCCCATAGCAAAGCTGGGGGGGAAGTGCCCCTCGTGTATTTGTAAAGATTAAAAGCCACTTGGGGGATTTTTCAGATGAAGCCCTATGAAAATTAGATTCTGTGCATCACGTTTCCACCTGGAGCGCACTGCTTTGTGTCGTGGAATCTTTGTCTCGTGACAAGATGCCCATAACGAAATTGAAATAATAATAGATAATAATAGAATGTATAGAGCGCCTTTCACCCAAGTGTCACAAAGCGCTGCGCAGGGCTGCGGAGAGAACGGCACGCCAACAACGATAGAGAACGGAAAATCAGCAACATTGTTTTTTTTGGGGGATGAATTCCAACAAGGTTGACAACCACAAAGCCAGACATTAACTAAAATTAGAAAAAATCAGTTTACTGATTAATATTTTGTGCACTCACTTCACGGCTTGCATAGTAGAATTCAATTGTAGTGGTACCTGTGGTAATTTCTAAAGAGCAAATCTCCACGACGATCAGCTGCGCATATTTCTGTTATCGCACTGCGACTGTAAGTGGCAACACGGTCTTGTGAGCTGTGCCGTTGTCCTTAGCTGATCCAGAGGACACCTCTGAAGCAGACACTGAGTCGTCTGACGAGGGGGCAGGTGCTGCCTCTCAGGCGGAAGCTGAAGACAGTAAAGGTTGGGTGTTCCCACGTGACCTTTGCATTGCTTTTAACTTTGAAGCATTGGGCCTCCTCATGTCTTACCCTTCTGTATGTGGAGCATACCAGTGTTTCCTGGTTTGAGTTTGCACTGGGCATAAATAGCTCAAATGTGCATTCGTGCCTGCCGGTTCATACCTGTCTTTTCCTGAAACTCAAACTAGTTTTAACATCAGTGCAGCTCACGTAGAGATCGTTTTAGATTGTGCGCCCCTGACTCCATTTGTGCTCGTTTCACATTGCGGCGGTGCATGCAGGGTGAGCGGATTCCTGCATGGCGGCGGAGAATGTTTTATAATTTCGAGCGATCGCTGTTGTGTAAGACACGTTGATGCAGTGGCATTGCGTGGTTGGCATCGGCCCTGGTGCAAGGAATGCAATGGGGCCTACTGTCCAATTTCTCACCTCTGCACAGTTTGGTGCCTGTGCCCTTCCATCCTGTACTCCCTGGTGCAGTTGTACCGCCTGCACATTGGATAGTGATGCTAATACGTTTGTGGTATCCTGCATGGATGGAGTTTTCATTTTGACAACTCACTTTAATGAATGGAAAATATAATGTTCATATGTATAAGAGATATCCCAAAAATAATTCCTGTTTTTAAAAATGTATTGGGGTGCTTTAAAATTATATAAATGTGAGTCAGTCAGGTTTTATTTAAGCTGGAAGGAACCGTTGAGCTATGCAGCTGTTTTTAACAGTTGTCCAGTGAGATGCTCATTCATGACCAGTTGTCAGAAGGCAGAGGTTCTCATCTAGTACCACAATGAGAGATCAAATATGAGCCTGAGAGCAGCAATGTCCATTGCACATTGTAAATGGACTGTGTTGCCCTATTCACGATACACAGCCCAGACGAGGCACTCTCATGTGTTCATTTCTTTAATGAGAAAATCAATCTGTGGCATTACTTTTGGGATTTCCCGTGTATTACATTATGGCGGAATTATCATTCATTTCAAGGTGGTTTACCGTTTGTGATCTACCACTAAAACCAGCCGTGCAAATGACGTTTCCGTAATCTACAGCCGATGAGGCCCCAGATTCCGAGCCACCGGCCCTCGAGGCAGAAGCACCAGCCACAGAGGCCTCCGCTGAGGCCTTGGCCACTCAGGAGGAGGCCGCGGTCACCCAGGAAGAGGCGGCGGTCGTCCAGGAAGAGGCCCCTGCTGGGGAGGCCAGCGTTGTGCCTGAAGAGAAACTTGAAGAAAGTGAGGCACCCGAGGAAGCGACGGAGAGTGGTAGGCAGCGTCGAGAGTATCCCCCTGACCTCTCTTAGCCCTGCAAGTCCTCTCCAGAAGCACTGCATGTTGTCTGAACCCTTGGGAGCACGGCTCTGCTTGTAGACAATCGGCATGCTTCACTAACCCTCACGCTGCTCACCATTCCTCGATTACCCTTGCAATTTCCTTTACCTCCACCCGGAAAACCACCTTGTCCTAACAGCTATTGGGAAATTAACACTGAATGTTTTTTTTTCATTCCGGCTGATGTGTTCGTCATTTCACTGTTTTATATTGGATGATATTTACTTTGCGTTTATGGTTTTACATTTTTTTAGTGAATACTAGTGGTAATTTTTTCGATGAGGTATTAACGTGTGTGATTTAACAGGCTATTGTTTGTTTTACAAGCAGCATAAATGCTTAACAGTACTTGAAGTAAAAACATTTTTTTTTGCTTCAGTTAAGTTAATTAATATTTATTTACGAATCTTAACCTCACTCATCAATTGATTGCATGTGTCTTAGCCGGTATCAAAAACTTCAATCTGCAAAAATTCGCTTACAGCACTAAGCTAACTTGGCCAATCACGAACGGTGGGACCTTGTTTTGCACCATGATTGGTGCACCTCCGTAAAATCACTTCCGACTGAAGATTTCATCGGCGTCTGTCATCTCCGTTTCTGGTGGAAGCGTCGTCCAAAGAAGTTGCTGCAGCGACTAACCAAAGCTGATCTGAATCAAGCTAACCTCTCAAAAATATGGGGTGTGGTCGTCTGCAAGTGTCTGCTTACTTTCTAAATTGCCGGCATGGTCGGCACGGGGTACGGTTTCAACCGTGGTATTAACACGGTAACGCGAGGGCAAAGGCATCAAGGGATGTAGTTGCAGAACGCATTTAGAGGCAGGTGGATGTCCTTCTCTTTTCCCATATATAGCTCTATGTTATATTTATTTTACAATAGTCTATTGAAGGCAGATATGTTTTTGAAGTTATTAAATCACACCACCTGTTAAGTGTTTAAGAGGCAATAAATAATGTCACCTGCACATAATTTACACATTTACAAAGCAGATGGAACAAACCGAGCAAGGTCACGTTAATATATTTTCGGTATAATGTAGGATACTTTTTTTCTCTATTCATGAATAGTGCATGACAGTGTTATGTTAGGAAATCACAGACCCACGACTGACCATCGCATGCCCTTCACCACCAGCACCAAAAACTGAAAAAAGACACTTCACTTGGCATTCGTGCCACAAAACACGTTTCTGCGTGCACAAATGCAACGCAGTGCCCTGCACGACTAGCGGTCGCCCTTCGCTGCATTGGTGTGTGATGCCTGCCTTGCTAAGGCTGCGGTGTTGTCCCCCAGCCAAAGAGGCCGAGACTCCAAGTGCTGAAGAAGGCCAAGGAGAAGACGGCGATGCAATAAAACAAGCGGCCACTTCTGCTACCGAAGCACCAAAACAGGAGGCATAGAGGAGACGGCCTGAGGAACCACCTCTTGTTGGTGTCACTGGCACATTTTTGCCCGTAGAAAGATCTCAAGGCCAGAAGTAAAGCGGTTAAGCGATGCCAAGCTGAATGTGCCCACCCTTGGCAAGGTAGCCACATGCAGCTTGGCTTTAGCTTTGAAACCTGCTTTCAAGCAAAGTAATTTCACAGTTTTCCCGGCTTTTCGTATTGGTGCTTCACAGCCTTTTATGATAGAGCAGCTTGACAATCAACTTAGCTAAGAGTCTATATTTCACAATTATTATTGTCGTTTTTAAAGTTGCATAGTGGTATAAAAGTGATTTTAATCTTTGCACGTTCCCAGGAGCCACAAAAGGGACTTGGCATGGTTTTAGAAACTTGCTGAAGTTCAGTTGATGTTGGGTTATATTTTTTGGTGAAGGTTCTAATGGTTGCCAGCTCACACCCTACAGTGCATGTCAGTGATGTGAATAGCAGTTCCTGTGCACTCTTTTTCTGCTGCTGTTTGGGAAATAAAATGATTGTGAATGTAGATGTGTGTTCATGTGTTTTTGAATTTACATAATTTCCGGACGTTTTCACGGTGCTTCATCGTCTGATTATTACGGATTGAAATTCTTGGTGTTTTTTTTTTATTGTGAATGACAATTGAATGTTGTTTTTCCTACTTTAGGAAAGTTTGTTTCATGAAAAGAGTTGGTGGTGGGTGTACATGATTTGTACTGAGGTCCTGTGCAATTTGAGAATAACTCGTTGTTTGATTGAGAGTGAGTTTGGCGTGTAGAAACGAGTGCATGTGAGATATGCCGTCAGCACGGTTGTCACGTACCGACCGGTTCTCCGGGGGAATTTCCAAAAGCATGGCCTCATTACATCTCCTTCTCTTCTCGGTTTAACCCCTTTTATCACTGATGCACTCAAAACATGAACTGGTCTGAAACCTGTTCATTAACCACTACAGGCATCTCCTTACGAGGCATCGGTCCTTACGAACGCACGCTGCGCCACCCTCGTCAGTCTGCCTCATTCTTCCCTCTAGCCGGTTTTGTTAAAAAAAAAAAAATCCATAATTCTGACGACCGCTGTGTCTTCTTCCCGTGTTCCCTGTGTGCGTCTGCTGGCTCTTGCGCATCAGTCGCGAAGGTAGTGCCAGTCCACATGCGACCCATGGTCCCGGAGCACGTGCCGTACCTGCTGATCGGGGGCGGCACCGCCGCCTTTGCCGCGGCGCGCGCCATCCGTGCCAAGGAGCCTGCAGCGCAGGTGCGTGCGAATCCGCTCGGTGAATGAACACGGACGCGCGGTCGGTGTAATGTATGCGCATCTCTCAGACCGACGAACAATCCCCGTATAGCCGTACGTAGACTTGAACATCCACAGGCATGCATGCGGTGTGTGGAAATATGGCGCCGGCAAACCGCCTGGCTGCCTTCTCCGCCTCTGCGCTTTTTTCGCGCCTCAGTCCTTTCTCTCGTCAAATGAATACCTTTGACATTGAATGAATGTGTGCGTTATAAATGTAAAATTAATATTAAATGCATAATCTGGCACATGCACACAAGACAAAGATGCACCATGGAGCCTTATGAATTCGAGGGACAAGTGCTGTTATTTATGAAGGCTGGCATGGCACACGAAGGGGTGGTGTGGCCAGCACCACAGCTGGCCACTTTAGTCTCCCGCAGCACTGATGTTTACAGACTGTGCCAGGTAATCGTTCCAAGCGGAGTCGACCATGAGCAGGCCGAGGACTGGTTCAGATATTAGCCAACAACGTAAGTCGTGGGTAGGAATTGAATCCAGGTGGCCGGGTTAATGGAACCGCGTTGACTACCCCTGCCCACTCGGACTGAAAAACGCACGTGCGCACGTGTCCATGGTTTCGCCAATGGCCTACAAATGCAAACCACATGGCCACTCGCGCAATCGCAACCTCGCGCGTGGGTGCGCACATAATCGTGCGCCGGCAAACCTCGGCCCACGTTTTCTCGCATGACCGGCCGTACCGCCAGGCCCGTTGACGCGCGCTCGCGATGTTTTTTAGCGGAAGCGTCGAAAGCTTCTCGTTTGTAAACGCACTATGCTCGCCCCACCTTGCTTGGCAGGTGCTCATCGTCACGGAGGAGCCGGAACTGCCGTACATGCGGCCACCGCTCTCCAAGGAGCTGTGGTTCACCAGCGACCCCGACGTAGCCAACTCTCTCAAGTTCAAGCAGTGGAACGGCAAGGAGAGGAGGTCCGTTCGTCGAGTTCACTCTGCCGCGCCGCTCTTCCGCTGTTCGTCTACCGTCGCCGACCGGATAACGCGCGTGCGGAGTCGCTGACGAGCAAGGCCGAGGCGACAGCGAGACTCGCTCGTTCATTGCACCCGGAGGCATATCCAACAAGCGTTGTACGGAGCTGTGGTTAGGCCCACTGACGGGAAAGGGTGGATACATTTCAAGTGCGTTGTCTTATTTTTAATGTTTGCAATTAGCATAGAAGAACTGATGTAGAGCCAAATAGAATTTCACACAAGGAGTCTGCCAAAGTCGCTGCATTATGAATGACGTGGAACTATATTGGAAATCGCTGGAGCGGATGCACATTTTAAAAGCCTGGAATGTGTGCGTGCGTGCGTGTCTGCCCGCCTGTGCCCGTGCGTGCGCCACTTTTTTTTTGCCCTGCAGCATTTATTTCCAGCCAGCGTCGTTCTACGTCACTCCACGTGACCTGCCCTTCCAGGACGGAGGAGGGGTCGCCGTTCTCAAGGGCAAAAAGGTGACGATAACAACAAGGTGCACCACAGTGAACCCTGTCTCACCCGCATTAATATGGCCACGCTCATGTTTAGGGAGTTTTGATTAAACGCGCATCTTGCTGCGTTGATACGAAGCTGATCGTATTTGGCCAGGTTTAGGTAGAATAGAAAAAAATAATGCGTATACGTGGATGCCGTGACAACTTCCGGCACGTGTTAGCCGTCGAAATTAATTCGCGGATTTATCTTTTGAGCTGCACAGCGAGATGACAACAAACGTAATGATAGAGGCAAGTGAGGCGTGGTGTTACGTCATCTCCCGGCCAAAAATGCTCATCCATTGCACTTTTAACCACCGAGTTTTGGCCAATACCTTTATCAGTTTTGGCAGCGTAGATTCCGAATGGCGACACACGTTGTAACAAAAATTGTATTCCTTTAACTGCGTTGTTGCCCCTGTAGACAGCGTAGATGGACAGAGTTAATGCGTTCACGCTTTCGCCCTCGGTTGGAAAATGTAAAATATTAACCGGCCGTGGCAGGAGAGCAATGCTGCGCCGATCGCAGCTTCGACCGCGCGCCGAGCGTCTGACTCCCGCGTACTTGCCGCCGCGCGCAGGTCGTGAATCTGTACATACGCGAGAACAAGGTGAAGCTGAGCGACGGCAACGAGATCAAATACAACAAATGCCTCATCGCGACGGGCGGCACGCCCAGGAACATCTCCGCCGTGGAGAAGGCGGGCGAGGAGGTGAAGCAGAAGACGACGCTCTTCCGGAAGGTGCGGTCCCGCGCGCTCATCGCTACGCGCCCGCGCGCGCACCGACGGCGGTTTGAACGAGCGGCGCGTCTAAAATGCGATCGCACCTCGGCGCACTTGACGGAAATGAAACTGCGCGTTAACGGTCGAATGCCGATCGGGGAGTGGGGGTCGGATGAACGACACGGGCTGAGCGCCAACGATGAGGAGTTGCAGGATACAGCCTCCGCAGCCAGTGTCAATGGGAGGGCACCGCGCATAGTCCGCCACCAAAAGATCTAAACGGTGGTGGTCCAGATCTCCCAGAAAATTGTGCGAAAACAATGCCAGCAGGTTTTAAACATAGGAATATTTGACGTTGTGTACGAGGTAGAAGATTCATAATATTTCATAACGTGTTTGAGTCTTGATCAGACTTGATAATTGATCACAAAACAGTTTTGTTTTGTAGAAAACATCTCATTTATATCTTGTCAGGCGTAATGCCCACACCACAGGTTCCCATGTCCAATCCTTCATACACTGCCACAAGAGCGTCGAGCATATTATTGGATGGCGAGCGGTTGCCTGAATACCCCCTCTTCTTTGTTTATTACGGCGTCTGCAATCTCTCATCAGATCGAGGACTTCAAGGCTCTGGAGAAGGTGTCTCGGGAAGTCAAGTCCATCGCTATCGTGGGCGGCGGGTTCCTGGGAAGCGAGCTCGCGTGTGCTCTCGGCCGCAAAGGTACTAGCGAGGTGCACCTTGAGCGCCGTTCATATTTACAAACACTCGTACGCTGTTGCCCTTTCCTTCAACGGTCACGCAGTAGCAGCAGTGCATTATTCGTAAGAGTAATTTCAACTTCTAATGCTTTGCGCAGTCATTACTCTGAAAGAGAAAATTACTTAGAAGCGTGAGGAACCACAGACAAGTGGGAATGGCTGACCAGCTAGCTGCCTGTCTGTCAATTTTCCCCCAAGCTCTGCGGTCCTCGATATATTAACGTGTTATCAGCCAATAAAGGAATGTTTACATTTTGATGGACAGCAGTGCACCCAGAAAATATCCCAGTGTGCGAGTGGGAAACTCTCTATTTTCTACTCATGGAACAGATGGACATTGTCTAATAAACTGCCCTTTCTTTTCTGCCCCATAAACTCTGCCAGTCAAGGATGGCCTGGAGGTGATCCAGTTGTACCCAGAGAAGGGCAACATGGGGAAGGTCCTTCCCGAGTACCTGAGCAACTGGACAACGCAGAAAGTGCGCAATGGTGAGTCTCAGCTGACGGTGGGGAACCGTTGCCGCTCGTTTGTTGTGTGCCAAGAGCTGTCAAGAATTTATATTCCCTGAAGGTGTTTCATGATAAATTATCGACTTGGCTCCGATTCATGTCTGGTGTCACGCGTCGCAATAATAACGCCACGATAATCACAATCGTAAAAAAAAATCAACTTCCTTTAATGGGAAATAAAACTCCTTCAAAGTTACATTTGATTGTCACACATGAGAGAAGGACTTAGTGCGGTGGTTCCTAAAGTGTGCGCCACGGCGCTCCGGGGCGCTGCAGCTAACTCACAGGGGCGCCGCGGGATAGTCCAAATTTTCGATATGTGCCGTAGAGTTACTGACTATGGGTGCCGTGGAAAAAATCCTGATACACTAAGGGCGCCGTGAACCCAGATGGGAATTGACGCCAGGGTTGGGAGAAGAATCCCGGCTGACACGTGTTTTCCCCGCATGCTCTGCGTCACAGAGGGTGTGAAGGTGATGCCGGAGACGGTGGTGCGCTCAGCTCGAATTGAGGACGGGCGCGTGAACCTCAAGCTCGCCGACGGCCAAACGGTGAGCAGCGTGGCGGCAGTGGTGCGGCTGGATGGAATTCGCTGCCCTCCGCGAATCTATGGAGGGTACCGTGGGAGTGGAAGTGCTTCCCTGGCACCGGTTGTACCGTTACGGTTGCCAGGTTTAGTGTACCAAAGTCTTGTACGGTTCATAATGGTGGCCTTTACCCAGGAAAAGCCTCTCAAGATTCTTTTGTCGAATGTTTGACTGAGAATTGCTCTCAAGAGCTGCTCTTTCAGGATAGCCGTGTCGAGCGTTCATCCTCGCTCCTTTTCGACTTTGCGCATCCCACGTTAGAGGCATCCAGCCGTGAAAACCTACGTTAATATGGGATGTTTGGCCATTAGTTTTGTGCTTTATGTGGCAGCAAACCATCTTACCTGCAGAAAAGCCACACGTATGAGTGGGATAACTAACACTCCAAGCTCAACACAGCTGGATCCACAAAGCCATTGCTATCCCACCAATCTCCTTTCCACGGCACATCTCAAGGCCACAACACCGGACATTCGCATTGCAGTCTCCCGTTTAATTACGAACCAGGCCGAACACCGCTGATCATCCCGAGGATCTGACAAACTCTCACACGTGCGTCTGGTGCCGATGCGCGCGTCACGCAGGTGAGCACGGACCACGTGGTGGTGGCCGTGGGGCTGGAGCCGAACGTGGAGCTCGCCAAGACGTCGGCGCTCGAGTTGGATCCGGACTTTGGCGGATATCGCGTCAACGCCGAGCTGCAGGCCTGCTCCAACGTGTGGGTGGTGAGTCACTGCGGGGGAGATGCTCTCTCCGATCTTGAAATAACGTGCTGATGCTGTGTGTGTGCTCATTATCGATATTTAAAAACGTGATTTAGTGATGCTGTTGCATTGACGGCGGTGCACGAGCAGTCGGCTTGGATGTTCCCTCGCGTGCGGTGTTGCGGCAGTTGCTGTGTGCGTGTCAGGCGTGAGTGATTGTGTTTGTGTCACGCGTTTGTGTAACGGGCAGCAGATTGAGCTACGAACTGGGCGGTACGAGTTTGATTCCAGCCGACGGATAACGTCATTGACAATTATCTGAACCAGTCCTGGGCCTCCCCTAGGTCGATCCATCCATCCATCCATTTTCTAAACCGCTTGTCCTGGTGGGGGTCGCGGTGGCAGCAGTCCAAGGAGAGTGGACCAGACATCCCTTTCCTAGGTCGACTCAACCTCAAATGAGTACCCCGGCGAAATGTGTAAACATCGCCGCACGGCAGAAAAAGGTGGCCTGGGCGTGTTGTTGAACACCGTCGTGTGCCGTGTCGGCCTTCATAGGTGCTCGCTAATACCCCTTGCCCCAACAGTGATGTTAATGCTATCCGGGCGACCTTTGTCTGTGTGCCAGGCCGGTGACGCCGCCTGCTTCTACGACATCAAGCTGGGCCGGCGGCGCGTCGAGCACCACGACCACGCCGTGGTGAGCGGCCGCCTCGCCGGGGAGAACATGACCGGCGGCGGCAAGCCCTACTGGCACCAGTCCATGTTCTGGTGAGCGCGCCACTCACCGCTGGCCTTCACAGGCACTCGCTAGCAGCACTTGCTCCCTCCAGCGTGTTAAAGCTATACGGGGGGGAACCTTTGTCTTTATTTATAACCGGTGAGTTGCTTGCGTTCCGCAGGAGTGACCTGGGCCCGGAGGTCGGCTACGAGGCGATCGGCATCGTGGACAGCAGCTTGCCGACCGTCGGGGTCTTCGCTAAAGCCAGCGCCAAGGACACCCCCAAGGCGGCGTCCGAAGCCTCAGGTGCCCTGCGTTCGTTTACAAAAATTCCAAACCCTTACCGACGCACACACAATTACACACCCTTGGTCTTGTCAAATACGGTAATTTCTGGATCGTAAGATGTCCTCTTTTCCTGGGGTTTTAAGAAAACATTGGGGGTGCGTCTACTCCGGAGAGTTGTACTTGTCTTCCTTGTTTTTAATCTGTTGTCCAAAGTCATCTTCTTCCCGGAGACGGTTCCTCGTAGCAATACATGACAACCCAGAGTACAGCAGACACCACCAGTCGTTCAGAATTAACTTCCAGAAGACATCTTTTCCCATCGTAAAGCAGCGCTTTTATATTAATCTTCTGGAAGGCGGCACTCCATAGTACCGTATTCTTCCAATTATAATAATTATAGCATTTTATAGAGCGCCTTTCACCCGAGGGTCACAAAGCGCTGCAAAACGACAGAAAAAAAACACTTTTATTAAAAAAAGACCCAAATCTTTGAGTTGCATCGTACAGTTCAAAGAATATGGTACTCGTGGAAAATAGCATTTTAACTCTCATCTCATCTTGCGCTTTGTCAAATACACATGACTTGGAGACGTTTGAGATGAGATTAGAATAGGTTCACTTGATGCACTTAGATGCTTGTAAATTTGTAAAGCAAGGCTGTCTAAAAGTACACTTATCAGATGCACCATACACGCCTGGCTGCTGTAATACTCTGAAAGTTGAAACAGGTTCAGAACTTAGCTGCGTAAACAAAGGCACTCAGTATTGTAGTCTAAAAGATAATTTTTTTTCTTAAATGGCAAGACAGACTTTTGTCTATTTCTTATCAGATGTATAGCTGCAGAGCAGCGAATACAGCCTCAGTATGGTATGCAGCCAATAAATGAATGTGTAATCACTTCATCGCTGTGTGGCACTGTGCATCTGCTTTGCCAGATTCATTCACATCATGTGCAGGAGCTAGACGGCTCGTCGCTTCACGAGACCGTGAGCGATGGCGACCACTTGGGGGGGAGACCTTCCAGCAGCGGATAGATCAAAGTTGACGATGACGAGACCTCGGCAGGCACGCGCCTTTGAGTCTAGCGCTTTCTAACGTGCGCGCGCGCGCCCGCGTCCCGTCCTGTTATTTCCGATC
Organism: Geotria australis; assembly: GCA_036362915.1. Classification (NCBI taxonomy): domain Eukaryota; kingdom Metazoa; phylum Chordata; class Hyperoartia; order Petromyzontiformes; family Geotriidae; genus Geotria; species Geotria australis. The sequence goes on from JAZEWU010000016.1 coordinate 3,649,824, forward strand.
CCGCAGGCACGAACATCCGTTCGGAGAGCGAGACTGAAGCTGTGGCCACGGACCTCCAGACGGTGCCCGCCGCTGCCCCCTCTGCCGCCGCCAAGCCCGCCGTGCCCCAGCCGCCGCAGGCTGGCGACGACTTCGGCAAGGGCGTGGTGTTCTACCTGCGCGAGGATGTGGTCGTTGGCATCGTGCTGTGGAACATCTTCAACCGCATGCCGATCGCGCGCAAGGTGGGTGTGCACCACGAGGTCAAATTCCACCGCTGCTAGGGACAAACATTAAACGCGATGGTAATCGGCGTTAACAATAAACCCCGCTCCGGTGATGCCAGGTTTTTTATTTGTAATGCAGTATCTACGCGCCGGATTATGGTGTTCGGAACGCGCGTCCACAGGGCGCTGTGTGCGCACCGCTGATATGCTGGGTAGCTGCCGGTGATTAAACTGGGCTTTCGGGTGTACTGGATTGATAGCTCCAGCTCATTCATCAATTGTTGCACAAAACATGAAACCGTTAAAGGTGTTTTGCCTGATACTCTGGCTCGTTTCACCAATGATTTATTTTTATTTTAGCTTGATTACCATGTGATGAATTACTCAGTGCAGGGATTATTTAGGGTGCATCCACCTGATGTGGCTAAAGAGGCTATTGAATTGACTTCACAAGTTATTTTATCACTGCTGTCTGTGCCTTTCTCTGGCACACCGTGGTACCACCATTTTTGCGAGAATGTTTCCATCCTCTCTCCCTCTCGTGTCATGTCTGCAGATCATCAAGGATGGGCAAGTGCACGATAATTTGAATGAAGTGGCAAAGTTGTTCAGCATCCACGAAGAGTAAGGGCCTCCATCCGGCAGTGCCTCCACGTCCCGCTGCGTTGGCGAATCGTTTTGATGGAAGAGGGCGGAGAGTGTGATAGTCAGGATGTTAAAAGGGCACGAGCAACATTTATATGGTCACTAACAACACTGACTGTATTGGAGTCGTCTAGGAGCTTGCTCGACATTGAACCGGCAATGATAAATTTATTTTTATATTACGGATGAAAATTGCACCTTGTAACTTTTTGTGGTTGTTTGGTTCCACGCCTTTATGATCTAAATTATAATGCCACAGGTTGCCCCTGTCCTTATCAGAAGCTTCAGAACAACTTTCAGGTGAGCGTAAAGAAGGTGGCTTTGGTGCTGGGTACGTGACAATGATTAACATGTGACCTTTTCTAATGTCCCGTCTGTGGTGAAACCTGCATTAAGCAAAACATAAATACAAACAAAATGCAGAGAAATTTATTGGTCGTAGAAAAAGTGCAGAAGACAATATTTTTGGAAAAATCTGTAATTGTACATATAGTTAACGCGTCTGGAAATCTGGTTTTCGGGAATCTCTGTCCAAGGGCAGTGGCACGTGGGAGGCTTGAACTGAGCCTGCATCCCAGCGTCCGTCTGCGGGGGGTTGTTATCTAATTGTGAAAAAATAAAATTTCCACTAAAGATGCGTTCAAATACAGCAGTTTGTGTGAATTGTGACCTGCAGAGAGAAAGGACCTTTGTGAGATTTGACTGATGGGAGGAATTGAGACTGCCTGGTTGCATTGAATTGTGTGTGTGGTGTTGCGTTTGCAAGTTATAGTTAGGGATGAGGATTTGCGGTACTTAATTGCCCCAGCATCTCAAAAGTACCTGATCTCAACCATTTCATTGCTTTGTAGCAGCCGAGCCGAGGAGACCCAGGGGAAGTTGTACCCTACACGGCACAAGGTGTACACAGCGATGGCCTGCAAATTGTTATCGTCTGCCAATAGAGAGTGATGACGCTATGGTATATTCGAGGTAAGTAATTTGAGGGTATTTTTCCATCGCTCAATAAAGGCCTCTCCAGCCTGCCAGTCACGATGGTTGTTTGATCCACCACGCTGGATAGAGTGACCGGTTCAGATGTCACTTGCCACTGATGTTAGCCATGGCCAGGAATCCAACTCGGGCTCTCCTGGTTTATACACAGTACGTGAACCGAACCGTTGCAATCGCTCAACCCGATTGTCCAATTAAGCACATTATTCTTAACGTGGGGTGTCTTATAAAAATGATCGAAAGTGGTGACTGCTGAATTTCACTGCCACAGTGGCAGGCAAAGTACGACGTCCAGGAGAGGGCGTTTTAAGCTCAAGTGCCGCCACATAAATCCGTTAGCTGCCCGCTTAGCCAAGCGCATTAATCGCTGCTGGGTTCATGTGCCTGAAGCTGAATCCAATTCCAGCTGGTGCTGATCTCCCCTGATCGGTATAAGTGGGCCCTTGGATGAAGAAGACGGAGCGAATTAGAGAAACAACATTCAAGCAATCTCGTATTTCTCTCACTTGATGCCCCTAGAAATGTCATCGCTTGGCCACTTCATCGTCTCACGACTGCAATACTTTGCTCACATCCAAGTACTAACCAGGCTACAGCCTGCTTAGCTTAACTTCTGATATCGGACGAGGTCAGGCGCATTCAGGTTTGTTTGGTTGTAGCTCAAGTATTTAGGACATGACAAAAATAAGAAATACCATGTATTAAGTGGGGGTCAAGGTAGAAGCGTTCACGTCGCGATCCCTGTCAAGTAATACTTGGTATTGCCTGCGAATTCTCCCAAACACTTCGAAACCGAGCTGAAAGACAACGATGTCCAGAAGCTGACCATCGTGCTTCGAAGAATCGCAAAGAAGAAGATTAAGTTAAGTTAAGCAATTCCTCCCTTCTAATCAGAAACGCAGTGAATGTCAGTTTCCGCGACGAGACCATCGAGTGCAGAAGCTGGTGGAACTGCACCGGGGCCCCTCGGGCCAAAGTGAACTGCAAAGAGGGGAGCAACATAGATACTCGTGGCTGCCAGTGGCAGTGCCCACTATAGACCCAATGCAAATAACATTGATTTTAAAAAAAACACATGGCGCTAGCCGCATTGATGTGCCAGCTCAGATCTCCTTACATCAAACAACCATCAGCTTTGGGGAAAGATTTTACCCAGCCGCCCCCCCCCATCCGCTCCTCCTTCAGAAGGCGTCCTCACAGCCGGATGGCACCACGCCGTTTGGCCACCACGCGGTCGAACCCAGAAGATGCATGGATGGATGCATCGGCTACGAAACCCTACGTTTAAACTTACATGCCAGGAGGGTTTTGCCCTTCAAAGAAATCACCGTGTCAAATTCTAGGGGCAAGGGGGTTGGGGGGGGTGCACGGAAGGCGCATTTTGTTTACTCTGTGTTTTCTTTGTGCGATCGTTGCGCAATCGGCATGCTCGTCCGTGAGAGGGCACCGCGACGGGTTGTCGCCTGGGGGAGGGTGAGAGGGAGGGGAAAGCAGTGAGAGGAAAGGGAGGTACGCAGGGAGGGAGGTGACGGGAGGCGCGTCCGTGACGCAGCGTCAGCAACAGGTGCGCGCTTCCGCGCTTCCCCCTCCCCCCCAACGCGTGCCACCGCCTCTGAGACCGAGCACCTGCAGACGGCTGAGTTCGCAACGCGACAGGTGGTCAACAAAGCCGAGTCCTGGCCCCGTGGTCGGCGCCACGAATCAGCAGCAAGTTGCTCCGGCAACGGCTGCACCTGCACCGGCAGCAAGGCGAGCAGGCGCCGAGTCGGCGCGTTTCGGACGCGCTGGCGGTGGTGGTGGGTGGAGGTTGATGGTGTAGTCAGTGCGTCCTGTGCGCGGAGAGAAGCCCCCGTGAAGTTCGGCGTCTTCTGAGGCTTCTGCGGAACGAGAGCTTGGTGAAGGTATTATCAAGCTCACGTGACCGTAGCGGTGGTGGCTGCGAGCGAACGACACAGCCGAGGAGGCAGCGGCGGCATCTGGGACAACAACTCACACCAGGGCGAGTAACAACTTTGTCGCCAGGTGAGACAATGCCTACCCCCCACATGGTGCACACCTCCCCCACTAGCACTACCTCCCCTCCCCTTGTCACCCTTCTCCTCTTCATCATCATCATCATCATCCTCTTCGTCCCGGCACGCTGAGAGCGCGGTTCAAAGTCGATCTGTTTCGCTGCCAGCCCCTATCCGCGCGTGGTTCACAGGGGGCAGGGTGGCGCGGGCGGGGCCAGCGCCCCCGCGACCCTCGTGGTGCGTCTACATGGTGTAGTGTGTAAACATTGCCCACTAGAGAGACAAAGGCGGTCGGGCGTGGTGCTGGCCACCCCACCCCCCCTCGTGTGTCGTGTCGATCTTCACAGGTGATCGCTTACGACACATGACCCTACAGTCTCTTAAATGCTACACGGGAGATCTTTGTCTTTATTTATTTTTTAAAATATTTTTGTCAATTCGCCTGTTGTTGTTGTGTCGCAGGAATCCCGTGAAGAGCTTGCAAGCTCACTGGGTATTTGTCTGCTGTAATAATACACATCTATCCGTATCTGCCTGGTGCAGTGTGTAGGCTCGGAGATATGATTAATTTGAGGACCTGAGATTCACAGCGCCGACCCAGGTGTCACCAACGCGGTCCCATCTTCTTCTTTGCGATTCTTCGAAGCACGATGGTCAGCCTCTGGACATCGTTGTCTGGACATCGTTGTCTTTCAGCTCGGCCTCGAAGTGTTTGGTAGAATTCGCAGGCAATACCAAGTATTACCTGACAGGGATCGCGACGTGAACGCTTCTACCATAAGCGTGGGTAACATGTGATCTTGCAACCCCGCCCCGTGATCGACAGATCGACAGGGCGTGGTGGAAGCCCCCCACACCTAATCCAGCAGTGGATTAGTCACAAAGGGCTGTACGGATACATCACCCATGTTGCGGGTTGCCACTGCCAACCAGCTGCATGGCTGTGTTGAGGCAATAATGGTCGTGTCCTTGCTACGAAGGGCGTGACACGTCTTGCACCCGCGTGGGTGTGTGCCCGGTCACCGCATGCCCAAGCAGTTTCTGTTTGGCCGGATAGAGGGGGTTAAACCAGCGTGGCACGGACTAGAGGGGAGATGGGCTGTTGTGGTACAGGAAGGATGTGGAGCTAAGTGGACTTGCCTATGACCGGAATCAGCGGTGTCAAGATCCTTCCATTCACCCATTGTCAGAAAACGCGCTTAGTCCTGTACAGGGTTCGCGGTGAGCCGGAGCCTATCCCGGCAGACACAGGGCGCAAGGCAGAGCTATAAACCCTGATGGGTCGCCAGTCCATCACAGGGCACGTTTGTATTATGATCAGCCATTGTTTATCCACTGTTGGATGAAGGCCTCCCCACACCGAGTGGGTCGTCAGGAGTTATTTGACCATACTTCGCTACGCTGGTCAGTGCAAACTTGTGAAGGTGACAGATTATGCACATACCTGAGACCATATAAGTACAGTACATCAATGGAATATTCTCCCCCGTCTTCTGTTATCCCCTGAAAGATGTCGGTGGTTTTGTGGGACGTAACTCGCCCTCCTGCTTACAGCCCAGAACTACTGGTGGAAATTCCACGTTCTTATGCCGGGGGCCCAGATACTCTACGGTTCAAGCACTGCTGCTATTCCACCACAAGTTACCAGCCCCTTGAGAGAATAGATGACTGCGTCGGCCCGCGATTCGGTTTGAGTCACGAATAGGCACCGGTTATGTAACGCTGTCCAACATGCGTTTGTCTTTGGGAGTATTTACATCTCTCTAAGGGCAAAAACATGCCTTTGCATAGTATTGCAAATACTTGCGTAATGTGCATTCTTGTTTGTCTCAAAAGTTTGAGCACCCCTTTGATTCATTTGGGCAGTACCGTACACTTTCAACCTTAGTTGGAAAGGCGTTAAAATATTGTATCTGTGTCTCGTGGAGGAGGGCCCTGCCACGTTGTGTGGGTCAATTCCACTAACGACGCAGCCGGGTGCCTTTCCGTGTGGAGTTTGTATGTTCTCCCCGTGTCGGCGTGGGTTTTCGCCGGGCGCTCCGGTTCCCTCCCACAGTCCAAAGACATGCTGCTGCATAGGTTAATTGGCCTGCAAACTAACTTGCCATTGCCAGAAACCACTCAATCCTGTACACAGTGTACAGGGTCGCGGTGAGCCGGAGCCTATTCCGGCAGGGCGTAAGGGAGGGCTATACCCAGGATGGGACACCAGTCCATCACATGGCACCTGGCGCAATTTAGTCAGCAGGCCGATTAACCTATGCAGCAGAGGGAGGAAACCGGAGTGCCCGGCGAAAACCCACGTAGACACGTGGAAAACATGTAAACGCTACACAGAAAGGCACCCGAGCCGAGATTCGAACCAGGGTCCGTCCGTCTTGCTGTGAGGCAGCAGCGCTCCGCACCGCGCCACCGTGCCGCCCATTGTTGTACCCGACATCCCTATAAGACAACGAATGACTTGATAAGTATCACGAGGACAGAACAAGCCAGGTTATTTATATCCACGCACCCATATTGTCAAGACGATCGAGGAGGCGCGACGCGACATGGATGCGGATGGATGACGACATCTTTCTCGGAACAGCCCAATCGTTCTTTCAGCCGGGTTCCGGACTGATCCGGCTGAAATGAAGCACTGGTTCACAGGAAATCGTTTCGTGTTGGGTACTCCGGCTTCCTCCCACAGTCCAAAGGCATGCTGCTGCATCGGTTAATTGGCCTGCAGATTAACTTTCCCCCGGTGCCCTGTGATGGGCTGGCGTCCCATCCTGGGTATGGCCCTGCTTTGCGCCCTGTGTCTGCCGGGATAGGCTCCGGCTGACCGCGACCCTGTACAGGATTAAGCGGTTTCTGACAACGGATGGACGGGTGGCTTGGCGGTCAGACCAAGGTGCGGGTCAGTGGTGCCGTGCGGAGATGTTCCGATCTGCGTCTGCTCGGGTGCATCTGTTCCCTCCTTGCTTGTTGTAGAATTCCATCTATCCATTTTCTAAACCGCTTGTCCTGGTGAGGGTCGCGG
>JAZEWU010000016.1:3684745-3706071 GCA_036362915.1 Geotria australis
ATGCAAGGGGCTGTGTAAGAAAATGGGAAACTGTAATTGAACATCGCGCTTCGAAGAATCGAAAAGAAGAAGAAGATCACCACCATCGCCGTCATCATTATACGAGGTGTGCGACTCATTAAACCCGCTCTCGTCTGTCGCCAAAAGTAAATTCCTTTATGAATAAATGATCAACAAGCCCTAGATGTTTAATGAATGGGGAACAAAAATAGACCCGTCGTCTCGGCTCGTGTTCGGCCCCTAACGGAATGCCTGCGCCCGATTCCCGGGTTCCACACCCGAGCCGTCTCATGCAATATGAAACGCTATCGGCGGCGGCAGCAGTAGCAGCAGCGTGGCCACGAGATGGCTCGTAGGCGCGGGATGAGAAAGGCCCCCTCGGTGGCCTTTTCGCTTGCGTACGCGCGCACGTACAGCCCTGCTATCAATCCACTGCTGGATGAGGGCCTCCACACTCTGCATGAACAGTGGGGGTCATTAGTGCATGCTGGCCGGTGTAGGTGGCCAACGTGGGTGGCCAGTGTTGAAGGCAGGGAGCATATAAGCATAACGCGACAATTGATTGCACTGCCATCCAATGACAGCGCAGCCCCGCAGCAGCCTATAGCACCATGCACGGTTGCCGCCCATCCAAGCACTGTCCAGGCTCAACCCTGCTTAGCTTCTGAATACGTGCGTTCAGGGCAGATTCAGTCATAGGCTCCGTACAGTGTGTGGCAAGCGAGATGCAGATGCTGCTTCTCGCTTGCCTCCCTCCTTTCACATCCCTCCCTCTTGTTTACTTGTTTATTTGAAAAATGTGTGCACTGCTGTGTGTAAATGTGCGTATTTTTTTGTTTGGTTAATGTAATATTTTGTATATTTGTATTATTATTATTATTATTTATTGTTAATTATTTTCGCGAATTCGCATGTTGTGTCGCAGGGATCCCGTAAAGAGCTTGCACGCTCACTGGGTATTTTTCTGCCGTAATAATACAAATCTATCTCTCGTTTGATCTTCACTGCACCCACCCCCTCCATGCCTCCATAGCCGACTCTCCAGCTCATGAATAAACATGATCCAGCCTCTTACAATGCGCATGAGAACCGGCGATTCGACGTAAACGCTAATTTTAATGAAAAACATTGATTTTTCAAGACCGTCTACCCGATCAGCAGGACGTCTTTCTGTTGATAAGCGGTGATGCTCAACGTTAAGTTCGTGGAAACTGTGCCAGTCTTGCTCAAAAACCCTTGAACCACTACTCTGTCAATACCCTGCTGCATGAAGACTCCCCAAGCCGTGTCGGTCTTAGCCGTTGTCTGAACATACTTCACCACGCTGAGCTTCCGTTAAACACCTGATGATGCCGGATATAATCTCGCAGCGAAACGTCGTACTAAATGTGCCAACATTACGCTTGCTTTCCAAGATTTCACCGTTTTTTCCGCAAAACCAAATCAACCGGCGCATTTGGCCAATCAAGTTCATCCGATCGACTCTACCAAACCGTCGAGGGCCACATTACCGACGCGATCGACCCCACAAGAAAACGAATTACGACGACACAATTCCCCGCGAGCGGGGTAGCATCGACGCGTTCGGCCAGGTCACCGTGGGACGTGCCGACGAGGAGCCGAGCGTTGCAGCAGCGTCCAGCCTACGGGATTAAAGCGGCGGTGATGATGTCATGTGCGCGACGCGCTGCGGCTTGGCAGCCGGCAAACTGTGCGTAGTGCGGGTGGCGTCGCCGCCCACCCCCCCCAATGCCCTGCGCCACTGCTCACGGCCCCCTCGTACGTGTTCGACTGTGGCGGTCCCCCGAGATCGCTCGCTCGCTCAGGGCGCGAGGTGATAGCGGGGCTGACGGACCGTGATCGCGCGCCCACCGATTTGCGTCGATGGTGACTTGCCAATTCCCGGAACAAACCGTGCCGTGATCGCTTTTAATAAAAGAGGGAAAAAAAACAACGACGTTCGATATCGGGGAAATGATCGCTTGGCCGCCGAAAAACTCTCTCCGGTACACACGAGCACGGGTACGGCCCTTCCTGTCAATCCGCTGCCGGATGACGGCCGCCGGTAGGCTGCGCGGGGGCGCGGCGCGTCGGTACGCGACCGTCGTTTCGCTATAACTGCGGGTCGGTTAAGGTCAGGGCACGGACGCTGAAGCGTGGGATAATATGTGACAATGGACTTTTGCTTCACGGTCCTTCGCTGACAAAGCAACTCCATAGCAGCAGGCGACGGCTGCAGCGGCACGGTCGCCCGAGCGCCGCGTGGACGGGGGGGGCCGCTCGGCTTCCGAGACACGAAACGCGACCGCGTTACTGATTCGGTCACCAGCGCTGGCTGTTATATAACCGGCAAGGGAAAATGCCGCCGAGCCGCACGCGAGGGGGTCTCCGGGGAGCTCGCAACAATCGCCGAGGCGCGGGGCGCGGTCGCCGGACTCGCTCCCCTTCAGATGAAACGGTTAAGCGCGCAGGAGCGGTAATAATACTGCCCTGCATGCATTTGCGTTTGTTTATGAAGTATTTGATTTGTTTACGATCGTCATGCTCGGTGGTGCCTGTGAGCGAGCATTGTGAAGGCGGTGAGGGTTGGTGGATCACTGCACGGATATCGTGAAACTCCCGTGGGCGTTAAACGGCCCAACCCTGGCTCGCCACGAGTAGGAATTTGAGACTAATCACCATCTGTTCCATCTGTACGTGATCAAAGACCAACTGCGACGCTTTGTGCTATGCCAGCCTAATGATGTGTTTGGGCGGTAGTGGTGGCGCAGTGCTGCGGGCCTCGGTGACATAGGTTCAATTCCCAGCCACGGCTACCATCAACGGCGAGCGAGATCTAAACCGGTTCAGGATCTCCCCCCTTCACCAACCCCGATCACCGCGGCGAAGTATGGTCACATAACGTCAGGCACCCATGATTAGCACGGACAACACTGCGGTCTATGCTAATCAGGCGTTTCGGAGTCTCTCGGTAGCTTCGGGGCGGGCAGGCAGGCGGGCGCCGTTACCCTGTCGTCATCACGAGCGCTGGCGTCGTTAGCGTCGGAGCCACTCGACTACGTGTCGCGGGCGTGGTCGTCAAGGCCCGCGTCGTCGCGGTAACCCGAACGCCGAGCTCGGGTGATGGGTTACGCCGCTAACATTCCGAAAACGATTAAAGGCACGTTTATTGAACACGTATCGATATGTACGAGCGTGCTGCGTCGTGACTTTTGCGGCGTGCGACTGTTACAACGCGTCAATGTCAGTCGCCCTCGATAACATCAGCTCGCCGCACTGCCGCAAGGCAGCCTTGTTTATTATTGTCTGGGTCTCAATCTGCGTTTGGGTGTCTAGCAGCTAGCTGTGTTTTGTTGACAAACTGTTATAAGGGTATTTTCGACTTACGACCAAACCATCGGAACGCAACCCCGACGTAAGTCGAGGAGAGACTGTTCTCATAAAGTGAAATACGATTGAATATTGAATCTGCACTTTTAACCCCACTCCGCACAAGGTCGCTTGAAGTGCAGCTAAATTTTGTTTACAAAATCAATCGGCTCGATATGCAGCATCGGCCTCGGCGTCCCACAATGCGCCCACGGCCCGCGCGTGTGGGCGGCCAATCACACACGCACCCTGGTGCTCCCGAGAGCAGCTTTTAATCAGACAAACAAAACCACTCCCTTCCTTTTCACCGGAAAGGCAGCTTACGTCGCAACGTTAAATAATGTAAAATCAGCCACGGTCGGTGCCGTGCACGTAATAGAGAATGGCTACAGGTGAAGCCCCCAGAAATGTCTTGCTCACCCCCCTGCTGATAGATAGATAGATAGTGTATTATTACAGCAGAAAAACACCCAGTGAGCTTGCAATCTCTTCACAGGATTCCCGCGACACAGGGTGAATGTGACCAAGGTGATATTGATGATCATGACGGTGAAGATGATGCCAGCAACAATGATCATGACCGATGATGAGCTGACGACAATGATGGTAGGAGTAGTGACGACAACAATGATGAGCACGATAGTAATTATAACGGATTCGACGATGACCATCACGATGACAATGATAATCATCATCATCATCGTCGCCGTCATTATCAGCACCGTTGCAGCAGCTTGCCGTCTTACGACCCTACAGATGCCAGCGACGACTACACCAACACCGGTGAGGACCACGACCTCAACAACAACGACACAAACCTCCCACGATCACGACAACTCCCCGCGACCACAACGGGCAACCGTCGACGAATCCCTACGCACTGTACGCAGCTCATCACGGCACCTACTTCACACACAACCTTCGCACAACGCCGCTTCTCGGTCGCGACACCCACAACCTGGAACAGCCTGTAGCCACATCTATTGCGCCGAACACAGTCCCCCCGCAACCTTCAAAAAAACTTTTAAAAAGAAACCTATTCACTGACTCACAACAAACCGACTGAGCCGGGCTCCGTGCCTCTGAATCAACGGGTGCAATGCGCCCGGAGAATATGTGCGTGTTACAAATATATTATTATTATTAAACCTTACGATTTGCGGGCAAATCGTAATGACCGAAAGAACGAGATCGCGGATACAAGCGGCAGAAATTAGGTTTCTCCGCAGGGTTGCTGGGCTCACTCTCCGTGACAAAGTGAGCACAGAAATCCGGGACAACCTCAGAGTAGAGTCGCTGCTCCTTCGGATTGAGGTGGTTCGGGCATCTGGTAAGGCTCCCCCGGGAAGTCTACCAGGCACGGCCCACTGGGTGGAGACCTAGAGGCCGACCGAGGACACGCTGGAGGGATTATATCCTTCAACTGGCCTGGAAATCTGTTTCTGAGGAAAGGGATGTCTGCTCCACTCTCCTTGAGACCGCTGGCACCGCGACCCTCACCAGGACAAGCGGTTCAGAAAATGGACGGACGGACGGATTTGCGGGCAACCCTCACCTTGCCCTGGTGGTTGGGGCAGGACAGCGGCTGCCCGATGACGACGCACACCACGCCGCCTGGTACTCCGCCTGCGCCGGGCGCCGCGCTCTCTCCCGCCCCGACGGTGCCGGGCGCCCCCGGCTCGCCGGAGCCGGGGGCCCCGGGGCAGACGCCCGCCACGCCGTCGCCCTGGGTGCTCAGCACCTCCATCAGGTTCGTGATGAAGAAGTTGTTCTGCAGCGCGGACACGCCGCGCTCGGGCAGGATGGACGTCTGGCGGCACACGGGGCACGACAGCGTCAGGCTCTGGGCCGGGATGTAGTTCTGGAGGCACCTGGGTGGGTGGCAGACGGGTAGGGGAGACGGGAGGGGGGGGGATAATGTGGAGGGGGCATGTTGGGAGGGGAGATGGGCGACGCGGTGGGACGAGGGAGGGGGGCACAGCAGACGCACGCTGCGGTCAGCGGGCGTGTTTCGCTCCGCGTGGCGTCCGTTCGCCGCGAAGCCACGGTCGCTCATGAATCATTCAATGTGTGGCCCCCTCTGAAGAAGGGCCATTTCCCAGAGCATTAGCGTCGGATGTGTATTTGCGTCACAATGCAGTGCTAACGGCCAGTGTGGTGATGGTTTTCCGCTTTGTGGCATTTCGGCGAAAGACATCGCGGCATCAAGATACAGATATTACGACGAACTGTAAATCGCATCGCTGATATGTAAGTGAGTCACCGTACGTGTAATTGTAAAATATCAGGATTCCTAACATACGTGTCTCTTCTTTTTGATTATTGTTCAAATAACAAAGCGTTCGGTTATGGACGCGCCTAAAGGGTGTAACCATCAGAGGGGAACGGAGCGACGTGTCAGGCAGGCAGCGCGACGCAGAGTGCACACATCAACTCATCAGCTCCAGGGGCTTTGATCGGAGCCACTCACGGGTTGAGTTTACATTCAATCAGACGCATTCTGTTTTCCCGCGTGAGCCAGTACGCGCCGCCAACACTGCCATTCAGTCGGCGCTGCTAATAGGTGTATTTGATGGGAAGTGTTGACATCTGACGGCCTGTGATATTAAGATAAACACACGCATTGAAACGCACAATCAGGCAGTGCTCACGTGATTAAAAAGTAAATTTAGATTTTGTATCGGCAGGAAGGGCCCAGTTTGCTGTGATGGTACAGATGTTTTGACGTAGGTCTTGAAAATTCGCATGTTATTACAGAGGAAAATACCCAGCGAGCTTGCAGCTCTTTACGGGATGCCTGCGACGTGACAAACAAGTAATTGAGCGAGTAAACAGGCAAATTATCGACTAGTAACCACAGCCACAGCAAGAGGTATTTACCGGACGTTATATGCCGGATGCAGACGTTTTTTACGAGCCGCCGACCTTGGACGGACGCGGCTAAAATTAAGCTTTAGGAGAGACAGCGAGACAGAGAGAGAACGAAAACGAGAGACACAGGAGACCTTTCGATTTGACAAGTAGGGCAGAGATGTGGGAATGAGGCACGAGGCTGCGCCGCCTTAGGGCATTGAGGTGGGGAGGGTGGCTAGAGGCAGGCTTTAGCGGACTGAGGTGGGGGGGGCTTCCCTCGAAACAAAGGCAACGGGCAGAGAGCGGCGGTAACACCGAGTACCTCGTTCGTTTGACGCGGGAAAATCCTGCGACCTACAAATCCCGCGACCTACAAATCCCGGCCCTGTTAAACCCTGTTCAGCTGTGGCGCAGGAGTTCTGTAAAGAGCTTGCAAGCTTACCGGGAATTTTTCTGCTGTAATAATAAACATCTATCTATCGATCTCAAAACGCGACGGCGGTGGCACCGTGTCGGGGCCCGAGGAACGCGGGCTTTGTCTCAGAATGTCAAGGACGCGTAGCTCGAATGGGCAACAGCAAACGCGAAACGCGGGAGGATTAAACCTGAGATCGGCTCATTTCTACGCAAGGCACGGCCTTCCTCCGTGACGCACCTTTTGTGTCGTGGGGTTAGCGGCGGAGAAGTTGCGCGCCCGTATTCTGCCGCCACTGACCCCCGTGGTAGGGTCAACTCCCTTCCACCTCCTCCTCTCTTCCACCCACAACCGTCCTTGGTCATCGAAGCACCCCCTGGGTTTAAATCCAAGCTTGAGACGTACAGACTTTACCCCTGTTATTTGCGAATGATTGTCTGTCTTTCGTGTCTCCAATGAAGTATCTTCAGTAGCACCATTATTTATAAATGTTTGTATGGCTCGATGGATGAGATTTGCTCTCAACAGTTGTTCTTTCGGGATAGTCGTGTCGAGCTATGCCGAAAGAACAGCTCTTGAGAGCTATTCTCTAAACTTACATCATCACTTGCCAGGGTCACTGAGATGCCTACATCCCACGTTTTTGGACAGCACCTTGACTAGGACCTTGCATGTAGACACACTAACTCAACACATTATAATTCGAATAATAGACTTCTGAAGAGGCTGCACAGAGACTGTGGAAATGTTTACTACACCGTGAGAAAGAAGCGCTCGGAAGAAGGCCTTAAAGCCAGGCCCTGAATAGGTGCAGGGAGCTTACGGCACAGATGGCAGAGGGTGATTTGGTCATCGGCAACACAACAGTCATCTGAGGATTTAAGTCACCGCAACCCAGACCCTATCGGGAATATTGAATTAAATTCTCACAGCTGCCTTAAGCTGAACGCAAGTGAAAACAGTTTAAAACTATATTTTGCAAAGCTGTTAGTGACCGGAATGAGACTGCCACTGCAGCTGAGAGCCAGGTGTAATCACGGACGATTTGCCCGGACTTGAACCCAACGTCTCGGTGATAATAATAATAGCATTTTATAGAGCGCCTTTCACCCGAGGGTCACAAAACGCTGATACTGACTCACTGCTGTGAAACTGTAAGTCGCCAAAGTCACCCGGTCAGCTCCTGTAACCGGGAATATAAAAATACAATCTTCAAGAGATGGCTGGGTATATCTCTCTCTCTCTCAGGCAGCTGACTCTACACATGTGATCGAACAGTGAGCCAGAACCAATGAGATCCTGTGTTCAAATCCCAAGCTCCCACACAAGATTAGATCAGGACAAAATGTGCAGTGTTTATACTTTACAAGCGGTGACCTCACAAGCGTCGTCTGCACGTTGCGAATAACCCATGAAAGCCACCGTCCCGTAAGAACGCTGACAGTACGCGACTCCCAAGGGCTGCCACATTTCCGGCTTTTCAAAACGCTCCTGGCCCCACGTCCACCTCCCTCCCACGTGTCCCCTTCTTCCCCCCCCCCGACCAGGAAAACAGGCCACCCACCAACATCGCGCGGAAAACTACACGAGAGATTTCAGCCTCCATCGCTCTCATGAAACATTTAGATTAAATGCAGCTGCAGTGGTCTCAGCCCTCCTGTCACCATGTGGTACGATCATCCCGGATGCATCGCGTGTTCCTCCCTCCTCCTCTTCCTCGTTTCTACTCCTCTTCACACGCTCGGAGAACGAAGCACTTTGAATGCTAAGTGTGTCCCCGAGTCGGCGAAGTCAGTTTCTATCCCAGGGTTTCTCAACATCAGCCTGGCCGTTATATCGGTCGACCTCTACGTGTGACCCATCGTGGTCCACACGTGCATGTTACCGATCTTCTCAGTTCAAATGCAAATTATGTCGTTGCATGCTGCATGCACCTGACGATTGTAAAACGCTCCTAAATAAAAAAAAGAAATTGGCCAAACATCCAGATGCAGGAATCTCGCGAAAAAGACCGTGAGGCTATTGTGGATAAATAAACAACGCTCATACACACAGCGTGGCAAGCCCTTCATCCTGCAGAATGTTGACTATGGGTTGTCAACAATTACACTATTACCAAGTGTGTTTATGTATGTGGTATTACAATTCGTGATTTTCAAATCCTCAATTTCACTCGCAGCGTTGTAAACATTATAGAATCACAAAAATAAAAATTGTGCGCGCAGCCCTTTCTCAATACACTGTTGAACTGAGGCCTTTCCGCGCTCTGTTGATCGTGGCTGTTGTTTGACCTCACTTCACCACGCAGGTCGGTCCGGGTTCACTAACAGATGTGGTCCGCCGCTGATATTAGCTGCCGATATCAATCTAACTCGGATTTTTGGGTTCGGAGAGTGGTGCGCTAACCCTGTCTGCGTTTCTCCGATTGTAAAAGTGTGTGCAACAGAGGCGATGTGGGTTTGGGGCTTCCTGGATCAAACCTTGGCAAGGTGACAGGAAAATATCAGGTCACTGTGAATCCCTTTGAAATGAAATTTCTCTGTCAATTTTACAATCCCCAGAAATGTCACAATAAAATATATTTTTATTGAAACAGACCATGAAAAAATATCCGAGCCCTTTAGGACGCTATTGTTACGTGAAGGCCTGGTTTATTAAAAGCAGACGGGTTTTTTTTGGTTTGTATTTTTATCACAGAATGCCAGACGCTCCGTTTGACTACGAGCCGTTTGATTAGGAGCTACGCGCTGGCACGAGGCTCTGATCAGTGATCAAAGGACGTAGACTATACTGCGTCTCAACCGCTAATCCTCCAAAGCAATATTAAAAATATATATATATATATATATTCCTTGACATGAACAAGACAGACAATGCACACAATTATGGGCTAATAGCAGAAAAGCCCAAAATGTTGTTTGAAAATATACATGCAAAACATACGCAAAAAGGAATTCCAGAACAGATATGAACAACAACAGCTACATTTAAAAAAATACACACAGCTTTAGTATTAATCTGGAAAGGCCGGTCAATTTCCAAAACATTTTTGTCCTCGAATCTTTGACGAATGTTTAGCCAATTCTTTAAATGAGTGTGTGATTCGTATGTCAATACGGAATGGGTTAAAGTGCAGCCCTGCAATTGCTCACTCACGCCACTGCCGGCAGAAGCAGCCTCCGCTACACGGAGCCCGAGAGAGCCCATCTTGAGGGTATCTGGTCTGATGTAGGTTTTCACGGCTCGATGTATGAGAATCGTTCTCCACAGCTGTTCTTTCTGGATAGCCGTGTCGAGTGTTCCTTCTCTTTACTTCGGTATCTAGTGTACTCTGCCACGGTGGCCAGACATCTCTGAAGATGTGGGAGAACCCACACTTTACCCCACCACATGAGACCTACTGACTAAGTGTGTTGTATTACCCATTTACACTGCGGGGTGGACAGAGGCGGGGAGGGACTGACAAACGCTGCCCCTGTGTTGTAGCTGTCGTGCCGGCACATCAACATGGATAGTGTGACTGCATTAAAGAAATAAATACTTCGAAACAAGCAACAGATGCTTTCCCAATCGTTTCTGTGTGGCGTTTGCACATTCTCCCCGTGTCCACGTGGGTTTTCACCGTGTACCCCGTTCTCCTCCTGCAGTCCAATGACTCACGGCTGCTGCTGCTGCAGTTAATTGGCTTGCTGACTAAAGTACCCGCGGTGCCCTGCAATGGAGTGGCCTCCTAACTTGGATATAGCCCTGCCTTGTGCCCTGCGTCTGCCAGGATAGGCTGCGGCTCGTCGCGACCTTGTACAGGATTAAGCCAGGACTAAGGACTAACGTCTTCGTCTTTTTGATTCATTGAAGAGTGAAGGTTATATAGCAGTTTCCCAGGACTAACGAACGAATGATTACATTCTAAATGTCAACAACGTTCGCGGTGGTTTCCCGCGCGTAATCGGCCATGCCCCGGATCGGTCCCGCGCGTCGTTCTCACGGCCGAGGCGCTCCGATTCCGGCGACGGAAAAACATTAACCCCACCGCTCACGCCGCCCCGCTCACCGAAGACCTCGCCGCGTTCCCATGGAGACGGGGCGCGGAGAAGCGATGAGGCTGCTCTGTATTCCCCTCACTGCGGCGTGTCGCTCCGCTCACCCCCCCCGGCTCACTCAAACGAGTTCAAACGCTCCACCCGATCGACTCGGTCAGCCACTCAGCCGTTCGTTCATTTGCCCGCTCCGTCACTCGCTCACCGGCTCACACATTGAAACGCTCAAGTCATCCACTCCACTCACCGGCTCGCTCAAACGTTCTCGCTCCATCCACTCAATCACTCGCTCACCCACTAATCCAAATGCTCCACCCATTCACTCCACTCACCCGCACATCCAAATGCTCTCCCACACACCTAAATGTATTGCGTGCCTGTCCCCCCGCCTCCAATTCACCCACTCTCTTGTTCACGGTCCAACTCCCTTATATAACCACGCTAGTCTCTTTCTTGCCCACACACTGTGCTCTCACGGAGCCTCACGCTCATTCACTATGCTGCTCCACAGCAGTACAGTACAATGTTCAATTCAAATGCGACTGCCCGTCAAGACGCGCGCTGCAACTCACAGCGAGGGATTCCTCCTGTCTAGAAATGCACGCTAATGAATACGTAAACAATCGACACCATAACCCTCCCCCAAAGGATACACTGCGGCAGTGCCATTACAACAAAGTTAACAAGCTGTGTTACTCAGGGGCCGTTTGCTTAGACTAATGCAATTACCATTTATTAAACAGGGGCTGCGATGAAGCTACACGACGATAGACACGAGCAGCTCTCTCCACAATTTAAGAGTGAATTTATTAGCGACGTGGTCACACGGAACCAAAGCCGGATCTGCATTCCGTCTCTCACTTGCAAACGATCCATTAAGCTGGTGGAAACGAGGGAGGCCCACGTAGCTTAAAATATCGGAATGCCAAGTCAGCACCGCTGAGTTCGAACGTAGCCAGATGTCCGCGTTTAAATCGGGTTTTTTTCAAGTCTGGCAAGTTAACGGTTTCAGCTCGGCCCGTCAATGACCGCAAAAATATGTCGTGTTAAATTGGATGTTTAATTTAATACGGTTATACATTTAAGCAACGAGACTTAGTTTTGGATTGACTGTTGTGCGACGATTCGTGATGGTTGCTCTTCAGAGCGAGGGAGATCGCTCGACACAGCTATCCCGAAAGAACAGCTCTGAAGAGCAACGATCAGAAAAAAAATGTAGGTACTCCGTTCTCCTACAACACGAAGCAAAACACGCCGAATTTCAAAAGTAAATAAACAAAGGCAGTGGCGCCGCTGTGTTGGCGGTGATGCACAAGCACAATTAAATTAATACATCCCAGCTCATTCGTTAATATAAAATAATAAACACAACACATGAAGGGGGCCATTTGTTTAAGAATAATGTGTTTAAAACGTCGCCTATTGATGAAAATAGACCTTGAGACTCGCTGAGGCTTCCTGGGATGAATAACCAACGTCGTTATTATTACATAACGCATGGTGACCCCGGGCTAGTCCCTGGATCACAGCTGGGGTCGCAGAGTGGCCCTGCCCCCTGGGTAGGTGATGTTAAGACAAGTAACAATTTGTGACAATTTATGCCACCCTGCGATTCAACACATTGACACAATTCAGGATCACAATCCAATAAAATAATAGATTAATCTTCCTCTTGTTTTTACTGTCTTGCTTATATCGCATTTGCATTTATTCTGCCTTGTTTGTACGGTTTCGTTCACTTCATCAGCCTCAATCTGACATCGGTGTACCATCTGCGTAATTCGCACAAACATTAAGTGGTCGATCGTTACACGCGCATACATTACAAATAATTGAAATCTGACACTTTCTGTAAATTATGAGAAACCCCAACACAACAGGAACACTTGTTTAGGCTGGATACAGACAGAAACAGCAGCACCCTAAAGTGTGCTGCTCACAAAACAGCAAAAGGCACAACTGCCATCATGCCTTGCATGCATCAGGTGACCATCATAATACTGTACTTAAAAATGCTCTAAGCCTTGTCTAGACCAACAGTTCAAAGAGAGCTGAGAATGTGGTCATCCAATCAGGCGAGTATCGCGAGCGGAAAACAGCTCGCGTGCCGCCTTTCCGTGTGAAGTCTGCGTGTTCTCCCCGTGTCCGCGTGGGTTTTCGCATGCCACTGCGGTTTCCTCCCACAGTCCAACGACACGCTGCTGCTGACTTCACACGGAAAGGCGGCACGCGAGCGAACCAACGAACGAACGAACGAGATAACTTCTTCCAAACGGGGGGCACGACGTTGCTCGGCGGGCGACCGGCACGGCACTCACTTCTCGCAGAAGGTGTGCAGGCAGGGCAGGACCTTGGGGTTGGTGTAGCGCTCCAGGCAGATGCTGCAGATCAGGAACTGCTTGTCGATCTGTCGCACGACGGGACTCGAGCTGCTGCTGGCGCTGCTGGTTCCCACGGCGACCCCGTCCGCGCTGCTGCTACTGCTGCTCGTCGCCATAGTCCGTCGTCACGGCGACACCATCCCAGCCTGGTGGCGCGGCAACGCAACGCGCAAACACAACGGAGCCCCCCACCCGACGTACACATTAAAAACGTAGGGGTTTCGGAGTCGACGCGACGATACGTATTTGTTGTTTTTTTTTGCGGCATAAAGCGAAAAGCAATTACGTGTTATGCCGCGCTTTGTGACCCTCGGGTGAAAGGCGCTCTATAAATTTATATTATTATTATTATTATGCCGCCACCGTGTAACCTTAATAAGACTGTTGGGGCCACGTGCTGTTGGCGCGCGCCTGTTAAGGCCGGCATAGCCACACGAGGGTGTGTGGCCAGCACCACGCCCGGCTACCTTTGTCTCTCTAGCAGTGTTGGTTACACACCGAACCAACGTTCGTTTAGGTTTAGTCGACCTCAGGTAAGGGGTAGGACCGGTTCAGATATTTCGTCACCGATTAAGGCCGTGAGCAGGAATCGAACTCCGACCCGCCAGATTCGTAGCGCAGTGTGCGCGTCCACTGCACCACCGCTGCCGACATTTACGCGCACACACACGCGCACAATAGAAGGGCGCAGCAGCGGTGGTGGTGTTACCTTACAACCGTGCGCGAAATCGGACACGAAGAGGTCAAATCTGACTTCGTTTAACACCAATAACATTTACAGTAATGAAGTAACTACAAGGAAAACAAACAGTCGAACATTTATCCGCTTAGAAAGAAACCACGGTTGAACGTCCGACTCCGGTCTACGAAGTGTCTTGAATTGCACCTTCTCTGTCTCGTTCGTCATTGCTGTGATGCGGATGTCTCGCATCATGTGAGAAGAGGGGTGCGTTTAGACCCTAAAACTGATTTAACAACCATCTTCACGTATCGTAACCTTATCGTGGTTGAGGCATTCGCATATTCCTGTAAACCCCAGCGCTATGTCGCCTGGAGTCCAGCACTCCCGCTAGAGTCCCAATTGGTTGAACAGGTCTGCGGGGGTGGGTGGGAACCAGACGAATAACGATGTGAAGACCTTCCGACTAAAGGAAGTTGGTGTCAGGAAGGGCATCCGGCCGTGGGATTTTGCTGAAATTCCCCCACCAATGGGGAGGCAACTAGTCAACCCGGGTCAACCTGAACACCGGCCGTTTTAAGTCGGCCAACACTAATGCAACCCTAGCATCTGAAGATTCTGACAGAAACACAGGCAGTCGTGGAGTCAAACAGGGGCAGAGGAGTCGACAGCATGGATGGCAGAGGGAACGGTGGTTCAGACTACCGCGGTGGCAAAGTAGAATGAGCGAGCGAGCGACCTTTTACCGAGCGTACCGCTGACAGTGAGCTTTGACAGAAATCCCTGATTGCTGGAGCGGAGAGTGTGTGCAGGGGAGTTACAGGGAGTTGACAGGGGGAGACGTAGGAGAGCACGGGGAGGGGAGCAGAGTGAAATGTGTGGGGTGAGTAAACTGATCTGAGATTTTGGTTGTTACCCTATGAGACTTACAGACTAACTCTGCCCAGCAGCATTAATTAAAGCAGGCAGACGACTCTGGACAGGAATGCTTACAGGCTGATGGAATAACACGAGTATTAATTTTGGAACAAAAGACAAATAATTGTTGATAATTAGTTTTTGATTACACTTAATCGTCCTCATGAGCGCATGATGAGTTTGATACAATATTGCCTTTTGTGCTCGATGGCTCCAGGATTATTCACGCCAACGAGCCAGTTCTCACCAACGAGCCAACGAGCCAGACGATCGCGAACCAGTCCGCAGTTCATTTGCTTAAACAAACGCTACGAGTACCACCGCACAACATTCGCCCGGAAGGTCAATAAGCTGCAGGACTGTTACAAAATAAACCCCACAACCGAAGAAACCATATCGCCACGTGAGCATCTGTCTGCCCCCTTCATCGATCTGCGTTTATTATCCACGATTTTGCAGAACGGCGCATATCACCATCATCGGCGCACGATAATAACCGTTAATACCATATTCCCATTAATATTTGACATGGCAAGGTCACCCTGGGGAATCCGAGGATGAGAAGCAGCCCTTGCGAGCGCCGCTGCGCGCACGCCGGGAGGAGGAGTAATCAAGAGCGCGCGCTCGCCGCCCTTCCTCAGCGAGCCACGCACCACCGCCAGCTCCCTCGCACGGCGAGAGGCGTGGCTGCGCCGCTGGTGATGAAGCACCGGCTCGAGCCTCGTATATTCCTAGTGAAGCAGAAAATCAGGGCTCCGTGTGCGTGCGACACATCACCTGACAAGGCCTGCAAGCTCCCACCCCCTGACCCCTGCGCCCTCGTCTGCTCCCTCCACGAAGCTTGCGCCTCTGTTTTTCCGAAAGCCATCCATTCATCCATTTTCTAAACCGCTTGTCTTGGTGAGGGTCGCGGTGGCAGCAGTCCAAGGAGAGTGGACCAGACATCCCTTTCCTCAGCAACAGATTCCAGCTGTTCCTGGCGGGGGATTCCCAGGCGTACCCAGGACAGCCGAAGGATATAATCCCTCCAGCCTGTCCTGGGTCGGCCTCTAGGTCTCCGCCCAGTGGACCGTGCCTGGTAGACTTTCCGGGGAAGCCTTCCGGGGGCGGGGGCATCCTTACCAGATGCCCGAACCACCACAACCGGCTCCTCTCAATCCGAAGGAGCAGCGACTCTACTCTGAAGTACTCCCGGATTTCTGTGCTCCTCACCTTTTTCGAAGGCCCCCAAACCTAAAGCCGACGTCAACACTCGGCCGGTCGCACTAACCGGGGCTGTGGCCCACGGCCACCCGGCGCACAATGAAAATAGCCCCGCCGGATGGCTTCGCAATGAAAGGCGATATTTTTCACCAAATATCCGATCGCTCGGGGGAGAGGAAGTGAGTTGGAGAACAATGCGAGGGAGAAGGGGAGTATGGCTCGGTGAGGCCCTTCAAGAGCCGGGCCAAGTTCTCGCTCGCTCCGTTGCCTCACTAGGGCCACCCACCCCCCCCCTCCCGGGACAAACTCTCGGCGTAAATGTAGCGGCGTTGCTCACCGCAACAAAACGTGAGCTCACCGCACGCGAGGCGTCACTTTGTAATTGAATGACCTGACCGTACGATTCGTAACAGCGCGTTTCCTCCGGGGAGAGTGTGCGCTTCGGGGCCGCGCCGATGGTTGTTGTTTGGCGGTAGGGCGGAGGAAGGTTGCAAGTGGGTACGTTTGCAAGATCAAATCCTTGTTGGGGGATCGCTCAGCCTATCATCCCTCCAGGGTCGACAAAATCGGTACCAATTTGTGGGGAAGCCAACAGTGGTTGTTCAACGGAACGGCTCGTTCCCGTCGCAGGAACGCGGAATTTCCACCACCGGATCGGGGCTGTAAAACACGAGACGAGCACCGATGCAATGTTAATTCCGAGCAGGAAATCACTTTGACGTTTTGTTAACGTGCGTCAATGGGACTTGGAAGGGATGGGCACACGTGGGAATCGCAAAGTGCACCAGCCCCCGGGTTAAACCATCGCGTCCAACCGCCAAGACCGCGGCCGCACGGCGGGCACCAGACTCATTCTCCGTCAAGCTGGCGCAACCGTCGGTGCCAACGGTTTTTTTATTCACGTGCAAAAAAGAAGGGCATAATAATGATATAAAAAGAAATCCATAACGAGGCTTCGGCGGGAGGGTGGGAGAGGGAGGGAGAGAGACGCGGCGGGCACAATGAATGCCCTCCCACGGCCGCCTGCTTAGAATCACAAACGTACTGTAGCTGCACGCGGGACATCTGCAAAGGATTTTCCTTTTCGATCGACGCAGCGTCGCGCTCGGCAACAACATTAAACTGCTCGCGCCGCTCCCAGGGCCCCCCGCGGCCCCCCGTGGCCCACGCACGGCGAGGCCGGGCCCTGCGGCAAGAAAACGCGGCCCGAGTCGCCCACTCGCGCCGTGGCGCAGTTGAAATGAACGCCGCTTCACCGCGCGAGACGCCGAACGTCGCAGATCGGTCCGGAGTTTTACTTGCGAATCGCTCGCGAGAGCTGCTCTTTTGGGACGGCCGTGTCGAGCGTTCCTACTCTCTCCTTTGCAGGAGGAGCAGGGCGAAAGATTGAGGAGGAATGCAAGACTGCTATCCCAAAAGAGCGGCTCTTGAAAGCAACTGTCATACATCGGAGCCGTGAAAACCTACATCAATACGAGAGATTTGCTGAAAATTACGTGATGCTGCTGAAAATTACGTGCTCTCAGAAAGTTGTGTGGCTGATGGGATGTGTCAAAAAAATGCTGTTCATTTTTTACGTGGAGGAGGGCTGTGTGCCGAGTTATTTAGATGCGTCAAAAGGTCAGCGCGATGCCACGTACTATGATGCGACGATGATCATGGCAATGTCCCTTTCCCTTAACGTAATTATAGTTTGCGTTTTTATTACGAAGTTTTTGTGCTTTGCCGTGCGTCAGATATGAATAATATACACAAGTAGACAATACGACTCCTTTCTTTGTATTCAGGATTATTCTATCGACATTTAATTTAATCAGTACATTTAAATGATGGGTCCCTCAGATAGCTCTTCCATTCATTGCAACATAACACTGTTATGCCTACAAAGCACAGAAGAAATTATTAAAACGTGAAATGACCTACAAAAACGATTACTTCATGTAACCGCCGTGACGTCAATTCCGCAAGAAAATGTTTCGCAAAGCACTAATGTAATGGCTAAGAGCTAATTCATCCGCCCGTTGATTATCGAGTTTGTTATTTCCTGAATTATTTACCAGTAAATAAACTATGCTTTAAAACAAATTGAGTGGCGATCGTCACGAAACAATAATACTGTATTTCGTAAAAACGGATGACATGATAACCGTGGATGTACGGTAATATTGTGATATAACAGAAACCCTAGGGCTGCATTACTCACGGTCAGTGTGCGTGGGGAGGGCGAGTGAGTGAACAATGAGTGACATTCTTGCGAGCATCGCACTCACCCTCCTTCCGACCAGGTGTCGGGCTAAGTGCTGACCGCAGCGTACACAGTGAGGTCATAGCAGTGGAATGCTAAGGAAGGCTGCTTCCACTACTACAAATAATAACTGTAAATTCCGAACTGAGAATTGCTTTTCAATGCCGTTCTTTCGGGATAGCCGTGTCGAGCGCTCCCCCTCTCTGCCTCACGACGTTTCGCCTCCCACGTTGGATATAAGTACGTGACCCTCGGGTGAAAAGCGCTCTGTAAGTGCTATTATTATTATTACGAACGGGCACTCTGCTAGTGGCCAAGAAGCACGACGGCACAGCTACCAATGTCGTGTTGCTATCGATGAGCCGATGCGGCTGGAGTTTCGAGGACAGCGCGGCGATGGCCGCCGTGAGAGCGAGCAGCTGCCACACGGGTTGGCTCGTGTCGGGAGCGGTGGCGTCTACCGCCCCCGGTGCAAGATGACGTTTTAAAAAACCAAAAAATCATCTCCGCCTCCGTGTGACTCATTAGCGACGAAAATG
This sequence comes from Geotria australis, assembly GCA_036362915.1. Lineage (NCBI taxonomy): Eukaryota > Metazoa > Chordata > Hyperoartia > Petromyzontiformes > Geotriidae > Geotria > Geotria australis. Next base: position 3,703,385 of record JAZEWU010000016.1, read on the forward strand.
TCGCGCGCAGCTGCGTGAAGACATAAATGTAAATACAGCAACGCGCGCGTCGGCAAATACATCCCTCAAGCCTCCATCACATAAAGGATATGCAAACTAGCTACTGCTACCCAGACTTATCTCATTGAGCTAATGCCCTCGCAACATTCGTTACGTAACATCGTAGACGGAATGTGTTACGTTGAGTGGTGCGGAACGGCGGGGCAGTGGTGGTTTTGCATTCTGGACTATGAGCTGGGGAACGTCGACACGGCCAACGTCAGTGGCAACTGACATCTGAACCGTTCCTGGTCACCCCCTGCACCTTCGCCAGTCCACACTGACCCACGTTTTTCAGGTCTAGTCAAACACGGCACGGGGAATCCTTCAACCAGATTGACACAATATAGAAAATATCTAAGATTTTTGCTACCTACCCTTTGAAATGACAAACCATAAAAATGCCGACCTGGCTTGTACAGCGTCTGTCGGTCCCAGCTGTGGGATTGCCCCAGATCCCAAATACGTGAACGATCCCACAGGCCAAAAGCGTCGAGGTAAACACGCGATTATATCGGAGAGCCGTGCAGCGCAACAGCAAAGGCCTATGCAGTGGCACACGATGGTATCACACCTAGAAGTACGTGCAAGAGCCGCGTTAACGCGCAGCTCGAAGAAAATTAAATATAAATTGCCGCCGGTAGATCGGAAACCCAGCGTCTAAACACGCTGCAGAGAATATTGATTGAATGCAACGAATTTAGCCGCAGAGTCAGCAAGGCACTGACATTGCAAAGTCTATCAAAATATAATATCTTAATTATAAATGCCGGCCGCGTGAGCTTGGCGCCGGGCCACGGATATCGCTAAAATATTAAACGCTCGAGGCCCTGGCTCCGCGCGTGCGGACTGGCAGGTGCTCGCCAGCGTTTTCAGATTGACGGCGCGAAGGCGTCTGACATTTCGTTTTTATGTCCTTTCAATTCAAGGAAAAACAGCTGGCAGGACTAAAACATGTTTCCGGGACTTACGCATTTTAATCTTTGATTATTAATAACGATGCTTCTTTGTTTTTGGACACGCATTCCGTTTTTTAACAGATTTGTTTTTTCTCGACCTTCTAGGCGCAGCGCCAAATGTCACATTTGGGAATCATCTAACACGTGACATCAAAGATCTTTGCCTGAAATCCTTGAAGGATACGTTTTTCCATAACCTCTAAAGTCTAAACGGTGCCCCTCGTGCCAGTGCAGAGGAGTGATGGTTTTCCAAGCCTATCTGATAAACAAGCACTACAACTATAAAGAAATGGACAACGAAATATTATTAATAGACACGAATGTACCATCACTAGTGATCCGGCAAAAACCATCGACTAACTACCGTCGATCGCCCGGTTCAATTCGAATCCTGGTTTCCAACCCTGGACCTCGACACCGCTGGTCGAATACCCCGACATGGGTTCTTAACCCGCAGAGGCGCCCCGCCAGCTCCTACTCTTAGTCGCAAAACGCTTGCTTATTTATTTTGCGCATCACGCACCGATGCGCAGGGCGATCCAGCGCGACGCAGCGCAGGCGGCCGGACGGGCAGCACCGTAATGACGGAGGTTGGGGGGGGGTAGCAGCCAAGGAGCCCCCTCCCCTAACCCCACCCCGCGTCTGCGGCGCACAGCACGCTCGCGCCGGTGTGACGGAGAGCGACAGAGAGCGCGAGCAGAGTGTCTGCCAAAGCCCATCATTGTCCGGCTGCACCGAACAAGCACCAAGGGCTCGGCCGCCCCTCGGCCTACTGATGATCATGACCCCTGACCCCCCAGCCCATCCTAAATTTTCTCCCACCACCTCACGGCACCCCCCGCATCGGCACTCTTAAAGATGCGTTTGGATAGCTGTTGTACGTTACGGACCGTTTCTGACGAGTTTCGCGGACGTAAAATCGCAACGTGCGTTTCGCACAACAAAAACGCTTAATCGGGCAAACCGTTGCCGCCGTGCGTTAACTGCTCGCGCGCCGCGCTGGCGTTCGCCTTAACGAAGCGACCCAAACACCCCTCGTTCTAAGCGATCGCGCCTCTTCGCGCGCGGCTAAAAATCGCCAGGAGATTTTTAGCCAGGCGAGAGGGCCTCTTCAAAACGAACGTTTCTTCCCGCTAAGTAGAGTGGCACGCATCCGCGCGTTTCTACTTGTCGTGCGAGCGATTCGGCGGCGCGTGCGCGGGTTGGGAAGCAGACGGGCGCGCGGGGCGAGGGCCTCGAGCTGGGTTGGGGTGGGGTCGGCGCAGAGCGAGGGGCTGCAATTCCACAAAAGGCATATTCAGGGGATTGGCGGCAAAAAGGGCCGGTGCGTTGCGCGGCAGGCAAATGTTGACCATTACGGGGGGGGGCGGCAGGCGTCCCAATTAGCCCGGCTGATTAAGTGAGCAGGCGTCGTGAACGAGTGAGCCGCGTCGCGCCCCGCGCATCTGCTTCTCGTCTTCGACCAGCGGCGGAATCTATGCGCGCGTTGTCAATCGTATTGTTGTTATTGTTATAATAATTCGGCAGCCCTCGATGTGCTAAGTGGCATTTGTGGTTACACTCGGGGGATGCGTTTCGGCTCGCTCTGGCCCGGTCAGTGACCGGGAAAATGTATTCCGCACCCGGCACACCACGTCGGGTATACCCTTCTCTCTTCGGTTACCGGTCACGTGCCACCTATTCCAGTTT
>JAZEWU010000016.1:3713642-3723841 GCA_036362915.1 Geotria australis
GTACCTGCAAGGACGAGGAAACACAGCATCACTTCTCGGAGCCGGATGGAGGAGGAACGAGAGAGCTGGAAAAGGCAGAGCGGCGACGGGAGCGGTGAAGCTCTCTCTCTCTCCCGGCCGCGCGGAGAACGCCCACCTCTCCGCAAATGTGACATCAGCACTTATATCTGAGGATCCTCGGTTACCTGGGCAACGGGCGCGGGAGCCTCCGATAGGCTCGGCGGCCGCCGCCGCGACGGATCGATGATGAATGTTAATGTTTCGCGGCGCACCGGCGAGAGACCGCGCGCAGAGAGAGCGGCTGCACCGACGCGCGTACGTGTACAGTGTATGAATATTTAACGGCCCGTGCCGGCCGACGACACCTCGGATGGAGAGGGCCCGCGTGGCCGCCCGAGCTGAGACGTCGCGACGGAGAGATCGATGCTTCTGAAATGCATCCAATGGGACGTGGTGGTGGTGGTGCAGGCGGTTGTGGCTGCGGTGGTGGCAGTGGGGTTAGTCGCATACACTGCAGATGCTCGAGACTTTGAAGCGGTTAGCCATGTGCTATCCAATTGCATGATTTGAACCGGTAATTAATGGATGGATGTTACACTGGCGTTAACTTTCCGTCAAACGCCCAATCGAAATTTGCTTAGTGGGAGGATGCTATTTCCCTTATGGAGCCGTTAATATCTGGAACAGCCTTCCCAAATGCATCTGTGCTGTCGACTTCCTGCCGCGATTCCAGTCCAGGCTCAAGATCGGCCCTTTTAACTATGTCTACGATATAACAGTGTATCTGTATAAAACTCCGGTTGTGAATCGGTGGAGACCAGACCCAAGTGGGCCTTGAGGTGCAAAATGTTTCACGATGGTTGTTCTTCAGAGCTGTTCTTTTGGGATTGCCGTGTCGAGCGCCTGATGATGCTTCCAACGTGGGAGGCAAAACGTCGCGAGGGAGAGCGCTCCACACGGCCATCCCGAAAGAACAGCTCTGCTGATTAACCATCAGAGACCCACTGTTTACGAAACGCGTTTTGAGATCCTGACACTATAAATCAAAATTGTAGTGCAGTACACGGACTCGGTTGAGAAGAGTAGGTGGGCAATCGACTGGCTCGGCAACTCGGACGTAACACGTTAGCACTGAACAGACACTCCCATACGACAGATAGATTCGTGGGCAATGTCGCAAGAAGGGATGACAGCTCATGGATGAGAACAGTGATGGAACCGCAGCCAAAGGAGCAAACCCCCTCGAGAGGAGCATCACGGCAGAGACGGAGCGGCGCGATCAGTTAATGTGCAGGAGTGAGATGGATGGCCACATCGCAGCACCGCGCAGGAGGGTGGCTGCATCGGGAGGTAGGGGGCCTACGTGTGATTAGCGGCTGTCAGAACGCGCGATGATTCCTCCACCGTGGGAGGCGAAACGTCGCGAAGGAGACAGAAGGAACGCTCGACACGGCTATCCCGATAGGACCGCTATTCCTATTAGTTGGCTGGCCAATCAATCGTGAGGGTAATGATGTGGACGATGATGGTTGGGGGGTGGGGTCGCTAATGCCGCACACTATATCCCAAGTGGCATTAGCCAGCTGTCAGGCCAGGTCTGTCACACCTGTGCTCTAGAGCTCGATTCCCCTTGCGTCGTCAAAAAAACGCAGCTTAAATGGGGGTACGATCCAGGCGCGTCGCAGCCGCGGGTGTTGCGACACCCGCACTTTCACATAAACATGATTCCATCCCCCCCACTTTTTCCCGAGGTAGTCTCATATCACGTGTTGCGACACCCGCACTTTCACGGAAACATGATTCCATCCCCCCCACGTTTTCCTGCAACACCCGCGGCTGCGACGCTGCTGGTATGATCGGACGGCGAGCACATCGCTGTTGCTTGATTTATCGCTATTGCTTGACTCTCAGTTAATCTGTCTTGATGTTATTGACATGCCGCTCTCTCCACAGCCCTGTGCAGCGCTGTGTGACCATCGGGTGAAAGGCGCTCTATAAATGATATTATTATTGTAACACCGCGGTTTGTGACGCGCGGCACGGTCGTCATTCAAGCTTTTTCGATTTTTAACAATTCAGAGGGCACGCTCCACGCGATCCGATGTGACACGGCCAACGCACAGCTGGCCTGCAGCGAGATGCAATTACATCACACATCGCACTGTGCTGTAAATACCACGGCACACACACAAAGACAAAGATCCCCCGTATAGCCTCAACGGACTGTAGGGTCAAGTGTCGTTAGCGAACAGCTGTGAAGGTCAGCACGGCACACGAAGCGGTGGGTTACTGGCACCGCGCCCGGCCGCCTTTAACTCCCTAGTAGCAATGTTGACACACCGCACTAGGTACTCATTTGAGGCTGGGTCGACCTAGGAGGGCGGGCCCAGGACCGGTTCAGAAAATCGTCAGTTGGTGTTGGCCGTGAGCGGGATTCCAACTCGGGTCATAGCCAGATTTGTAGCCCGGCGCACTAACCACTGAGCTACCGCTCCCCAAATACCACCGGACACACGCGCGCACACACACACACACAGACACAAGACAAAGACCCCCCGTATAGCCTTCACAGACTGTAGGGTCAAGTGCCGTTAGCAAAGACAAAGACACACACGCACCGGTGTGTATGTGGACCAGAGCGCGCGGCCACAGACACTACCGCTCCCCCCGTATCCTGGGGAGACACCGAATCTCAGAGGACCCAACACGAGCTGGTCGTCACGGCAACCTCACTACCCGTAGCGCCGGTGAAATCTAACATGCGCCTGGCAATCGGTCTCTCCGTCATAGGTTAAGCAGGCCGGGTTACAACGATATTTAGGCCAGATTTATTGCACGAATTTGATATATATATACAGCTTCCAGATGTGCGGTGACAGACAAAATGCAAACCAGGAGATACGTTTCAATCAAGGCTCAATAACGTTGACGCTATGGTCCACAGACCTGTAATTAGAATTAGGTAGAGAGATGTATTTGTTCCCAGGGCCGCTACTGCTCGTTAATTCAACGACGATCGGTCTTTCTCTCTTGATTGGCATCGTTTACTCCCCGTTAGGTTTTAGCTAAATTGGGAAAATGTGCTGGTTCAGTCTGAGAGCAATTGCCAGTGTGCGCATTCTCAAGCCAGTGCTGCACTGTACGCATCCCCTCTCGATATTAAAGGCTGATATGAAGAAAAAACATCGACATTCTTTGGGAGAAAAAAACCATCGCTGGCCACTACTCAACATATTTCTTCACTGTGCTGTTTGTTTTTCAAACGGAGTGTTTTTGCTATTTTTTTAAAGCGAGAACTCACCACTAAAGCTTAACAGAAAACATTGTTCATGACTTCAAATAAAATAGAAAGGACTTTGTTGGCAGAGCTGAATAACTACAGCATGATGTGAAAATTATTCACCAGCGCTGTCATTAAAGCAACCTATAAACTGAATATATGTAATGCACTTGGAAGGGCTCATGGCTTTCATTTTGAAGTCAGAGAACTGAACGTTTGAAATCTGTTCTTTTGAAATAAGAGCCGAAGGTTTTTTTTCCCGTTTGTTCTGGCATCTGCTATATTTATATATATATATCAAACAATCACCTTTAATGTCTCATTTTAATTGCTATAAATACATTTGCAATTTCGTAGACAATTGTATGCGTTGCCATAGGTGGCAGGTGAAAATATTCTTGGGGGGGGTGGTGGTGTCTGGTTAAATAAATACACAGAGGCATATGAAACGATTAAATGTTAAAAATACTTTAGAAATTAAATAATCAACGGTCATGTCTGAAGAGTAAAGGGCACGATGTTGACCCTAGCAGACCACGTGATGGCCTGCCACGCCCGAGGGTACGTGTGGTTACGCACGTGAGTTGCACACCAACACGGTGGAGGCAGCAGCCAAGCCATCCATGGTTGAGGTGGGGGGGGGTGACAAATGACGCAAATTGTCAGATTCCCGACCCGTGGGGATCCAGGAGCCATAACCCCGGCTAGCCGGCAGAGTGCAGTACAGCAAAGTGACGACTGCTATCATATCTGTTCCTTCTGTATGGGATCGAGTGTTGCCGCTTCGCATGCGTGGAGTTTTCTCCGGGTGCTCCGGTTTCCTCCCACGTGTAGAAACGCTCACTAATCGCCTGAAAACATTTTAATATACAGAGAACAATTGCTGGTGCCGTCTCACCGCCTGGCAGCCTTCCAGGGTGTCTGTGCTTCCTCAGCGATGGTGAGATGCAACTTGTAAGACGGTACCAGCCGGGTCAGTTTGAGTGGAAGGTGACCACTGCCTTCTCCATGCACTTTGTCACTGACTAAATCAGTGGCTCGTAACCTTTACTGCAGCCAGCACAGCCTTTGGTTCTCTAAATGTCTTCTCGCACCCCTCATTAATAAATAAATCTATAACATAATACAGTACGTATACAATGCAATGACGACGTTGCTCAAGTATTATTCTTAATTCAGCTTGGCAATCGACGTGTTGTTTTGTCTGAACAGTTTGCTCTGACCTCAGAGTCTGGCCAAGCCACAGAATGGCAGCAATGTTTCCACAGCGCATCTGGCAACGGCGCCACCGAGTGGCTAACATCTCACAGTGCAAACGGCGATCTTCACAGCGGCGAGACAATATAATACAGAGGGTCGTCTTGTTGGTCAGCACGGTGGCGTAGTGGGTAGCGCTGCCGCCTCACAGCAAGAAGGTCCCGGGTTTGCATGTTCTCCCCGTGTCCGCGTGGGTTTTCGCCGGGCACTCCGGTGTCCTCCCACTGTCCAAAGACATGCTGTCAGGTGAATTGGCCTACAGAGTAAATTGCCCCAGGTGCCCTGCGATGGACTGGCGTCCCATCCTCAGTTTATCCCCGCCTTGCGCCCTGTGTCTGCCGGGATAGGCTACGGCTCGCCGCGACCCTGTACAGGATTAAGCGGTTTCTGAAAATGGATGGATGGGTCGTCTTGTTTATTGTAAGGTCTCAATTCATTGACAAAAAAAACCCTCACACCAGCCTGAATGTCAATATATGAGAAGCACCAGCGTCATCACATGAACATCGAACGTCTATGCGCTAAAACATGGGAAGGCCATGATCGGCAAGGTATGCCACCAAGTTGTGCCGAGTTACCACCCATGATGAATTGTTGGTTCTTGGTTTAAACCAAACATTGGGGCGTGGTGGCTACGGTGACCACCTGTCCGGGTTTGACCGGGTTTGACCGGGTTTGACTCGGAGAGTCTGGGAATTGGCATCTGCTGTGTTCGCGTGGCAGGAATTGATTTGATCTGCTCCCAGTATCGATAAAGGACCCAGTGCTGATAGAGATACTTGGCACAGTAGGGAGCACGGGTGGTGCCCCAAAGAAGAAGAAGTCAGGCAGCCAATGGCACCTGGGTCTGTCTCGTGACCGCCTGTCAGCGAGCCTTCGACGCTATGCGTGGCAGCCTCAAGGTGCACCTGGCCTGGCACAGGCGCCGCGGTGACGTCACCGCCACTTAGTGGCTAACGGCGGTTGTTGTTGTACTGGTTTGGTCTGTGGAAAGGCTGGCGACCGCAAGCGGCGGTGCAGTGGTTAGTGCACCGCGCTATACACCGGGTGGCCTAAGTTTAATCCCTGGCCATGGCTGCCCCACAAGGCGTGGGGGAGGCCTTCATCAAGTTGATGATTTACAAAGGGCTGTAGAATTGCGACCTTATCTATTAATCATTACCTTATGTTGAATTGTATACAATCGAATGGTTCAATATTGCTGGGAGAGTGGCTGTATAAATGAGAGGCTATATCACGTGAATACTTGTTCACAATGGTAATATATTCCCGTGAAATAGATCGTGCACTATATTAACTAAGCTCACAAGACTTGCAGCAGATCCATCCAACTTTAACACCGAGAAAAATAACCCCCAGTAAAGATGTTCCTATTTATTTCCAATACAGGAAAGTTATACTCCGGTATATTTACACTGGTATAAACGTTGGAAAAACCACAGATGTAAACCTCTAAATCTCAGTTTCCGTGACCGTCCATTCCCAAAAGATGAATCATTAGCCACAAAAGCACATTCCCAACAGCATCTACATTACGGTTGCTCTTCAAAGCTGTTATTTATGGATACCCGTGTCGAGCGCTCTCCCTCTCGACACGGCTATCCCAAAAGAACATCTTTGAAGAGCAACCATCATGAATCGAGCCGTGAAAACCTACATCGCTACAGCATCTACACTGCAAAAACAAAATCAAAAAGTCATCATTAGTTTCAAGCATAACTCAGATTAAAATCGAAATCTTGGCATTTACTCAACCCTATGGGCCCATAAGTCACTGACTTTAGCTGTACTCTCAGATATTCCTCCTACAGCAGCAACAGCGTGGTAATTCCACTGCGGCTGCACTTTCCGTGGGCGTCTCGAGTCGTGTTTATTCGAGCGTCCTTTTCAAAAAGTTCCACTGTGAAAAACCATCGGCCGAGCGACTCATTTGCACAAAACGCACAACACGCACAGGCTTCTGAAATAATGCCGTGCCGGGGGTGCCCGCCGCTGCCAAGGGAATCCGGCAACAAAAGTTCGCATTATACTCTCCGCACAAGCGACGCCTTCACGTCCTTTTTGGCAGAACGTCAGGGTCATCATCACTCTTTAGCATCGCGGTCACATCGCCGTTGGATTACGCCATCTCGGCCCCCGTCCCTCCCGGGCTCGCTCCTGCACAGCACCGTGCCACCTTGGCGCACGCTGTGGGGCAAAAAGGCTGCACCAGCGCCGGACGTTCTGAGTAAAAAAGCTGCCGATTAATGAGCCCGTGGTTGCGCTTGCGTTGTGAGAGCGCCGTTGCTCCGCGTGATGCAATGGGGCCGGCCAGACTCGCTTTGTGTGAATAATTCACCTCGCCGGGTCCGCACGGTCCGGTGATGTTTACTGAAAGGATGGGTGGGCTGGCATGACGTTGATTAATTGAAGAATGTGTTTGGAACTGCGCTTGGGTTCTGGACTGCGGCCAGGCCTAATGTGTCTGGTTAACTGTAAATATCTAATGGAACAGATGGAATAACGGGAAAGTCACTGATACGAAATGAGACGCTGATTATGCAACAAGCAGACAGGTTCGGTAAGTGTAGTAGGTTTTCACGGCTCGATTCATGATGGTTGCTTTTCAAAGCTGTTCTGGGGGTCAAGGTAGAAGCGTTCACGTCGCGATCCCTGTCAGGTAGTACTTGGTATTGCCTGCGAATTCTACCAAACACTTCGAAGCCAAGCTGAAAGACGACTATGTCCAGAAGCTAGCCATCGTGCTTCGAAGAATCGCAAAGAAGAAGAAAGCTGTTCTTTCGGGATAGCCAGATGCCTCTAGCGTGGGAGGCGGAACGTCGCGCGGGAGAGCGGGAGAGTGCTCGACACGGCTATCCCAAAAGAACAGCTTTGAAAAGCAACCATCGAGCTTGGTAAGTTCGCTGTAGGAACTACGATAGTTGCATAGTACGTAATAATATAATGTATAATACTCTAAACAACAAATGACCCTGTCTCAATGTGTAATGGTAATGAAGATCATCTACTTCCCCTACTGGTCAATGATTTTTTGGACGAGTCCCTCACCATTGCTGAACTAGTCCATCCATCCATTCATTGTCAGAAACAGCTTAATCAGAAACAGCTTATCCAGGCAGACGCAGGGCGCAAGGCAGGGCTCTGCCCAGGATGGGACGCCAGTCCATCACATGGCGCCGGGCGCAATGTAGTCCGCAGGCCAATTAACCTATGCAGCAGCCTGTCTTTGGACTGTGGGAGGAAACCAGAGTGCCCGGCGAAAACCGACGCAGACACGGTGTGAGCATGTAAACTCCACACAGAAAGGCCCCAGGGCCGGGATTCGGAGCCGGAATTCGAACCCGGAATTCGAACCCGGGAACCTTCTTGCTGTGAGGCAGCAGTGCTACTCAGCGCGCCACCGTGCCGGAATTTATTTGACGATACTTCCCCACACTGGGTCAGTGCAGGTTGGTGAAGGCGAAAGCATAGAAGGGCGGTGTAAATATGCACGCGTCTGCAGTGCTCTCCGCCAATACTCTCAATGCAAGAAACTACATCTCAATGTGTAATCACTACGATCACGACAGCCTATTCAATACAGAAGACAGGTGTGCCAATGCTGAATTTAAACAGCACCCTAGTTCAAACAACGTTGAAGTGGCACCGATTGCCCTTTAGCGTGGCACGAAGGGTAATGGATTAAATGACAGATCTACTCTGCACACAGCGGACGCTCCGTTTAATCAGTGGACACAACCCCCCCTCCCCTGTGTAGGCAAGACCGACTCCGGACAGTTTTACATTCCAAGCATATGCACGACCAAGAACAGCAGGTAGTGCGGATGTGGCCTGTATTACATCGGCGTCATTTGTCACATTCCGCGAGAGGCGAACTACTTGAATCGCTGACGGTGCGAGTTGTGAGTTTGTCGGTGTTTATGCCTCGCCAACCCGCACCGATCAGCCTGGGGAAGTATGGTCAAATAAGTCACGATCCACTCGGTGGGGTAGCTCTCATCCAGCAGTGGATTGACAAAAGGGTTTGTACATGTGTGATGAGAGCACGGGATTAAATGCGATTTAATAATTTAGGGTGACACTGCCTCTATGAGTGAAACCAGTTAGTATCCAGGCGGTGGTTTTTGTGGCTCAAATCTTAAAATCATAGGTTTTGAACGGTTTCCAGTAAAAAAGCATAGCCTTAACGACCTCTGGAACAACTGTCAGCTTTGTAGCCCTTCCAGAACATCATTATAATTTCAAAACACTCAAGTCTAGACTCTAGATCGTCCACGTGTATCTATCATCATCAGGAGCCATGATCGATCCACTGCTGGATGAAGTCACAGTGCTTCATCCAGCAGTCGTCATCTCTCTCCCGCCAACAGCCAGTGGTGAGCGTTCCACATTCCCATGGCAAAGGCAAAACAGTGTACAGTACGTAAGACTATCCACCATCACCACAAATTGGTACTTCTTTTATATTGAGCCCGAAAGGATGATCGGCTCGGTCAGCCCTGACTTTTCACAATGGAACATGCACATTTCCCATTGCGTTTAATCACGTTTCGTTAATCATTTGTTTGACATAATTCTACGTATAAGCTACAACACAGGACCGTTCGTTACACGCAAGGCATAATTTCTCACTGAATACTTGCTGGGTCGCTCGTAGACACGAGTCGTAGGCACCTGTCTAGCAGCAACGAGGGGTTGTACAGTACTGAATGTGGTGTGCCGGGTGCAGCGATATTTTCCGGGTCGCCAACCCGTACATCCATCCATTTTCAGAAACCGCTTAATCCTATACAGGGTCGCGGTGAGCCGGAGCCTATCCCGGCAGACACAGGGCGCAAGGCAGGGCCAACCCGTACAGGCTCGAATGAAATGAATCCACAGTCAGATCTCGACATCGCATAAAACGCGCAACTTTATCACACGTGGAGCGGTGGCAGGAAAAGCTGCGGCAGGCATGGCTGCGCGTTCATTCATTGGATATACGATCCCATTCATTCACTCGCTCGCTCAGTGTGTTTGACTGCGTTATCGGGCTTACCTGGCGCCATGATGTCCGTCGCACGTGTTTCCTCTCTCTGGTGTCTTCTGGTCGGAGGAGTCCAGGTGCTCCAAGGACGCTCAGGTAGGGGGCCCCCAAGTAGGCGGGCTCTGGCAGGTAGACGCTCGCGGGTAGGTGGAAACGCAGGTGGCTAGGCGACCGGGTAGGTGGGCGGGCACATAAGAGTTCTCGGTGCTTAGGTATGTAAACAGGTAGGCGCTCAGGTGTGGCGGTAGGTAGGCGGGGGATCAGGAGGGTACTTGTTCAGCTGAGTAAACAGGCGAATCTTGCAGGTAGGGTAGGTAGGCACGTAGACAGTTAACTACTCGTGTGAGCGCGAAGGTAGGCGCTCAGGTAGGTGGATTGACAGGTGCAGATTTGCACTGTTGACGATCCGGTTGCCAGCCAGGCAAGCACGCTGGTGTGTAGGCGGTCACGCTGGTGTGTAGGGGGGTACGCTGGTGTGCAGGCGGTCACTGAGGTGTGCAGGCAGGTAGGCACGCGGATGTGCAGGCAGGCACCGGGCTTTGAGGCGTGTCGGCGCACAGGTGAATTTCGATCCGAGTGGGAGCGGGCGGCGGTGTCGCCTCCGCGCCCAGTTAAACAAACCCGGCTCGCGCGGAG
>JAZEWU010000016.1:3724118-3734317 GCA_036362915.1 Geotria australis
ATTATTAAAAATACACATGCATGCACATGGCTCCTGCAACGCGTTTAAACCGAAGCGTTTGTCCTGTGTTATTCGATTCGATTCTTCGAAGCGTGATGGTTAATAATATGACAGTTTCCCATTGCAACAAGTTCTTCTTGAGTTGCAGACAGCCCTTCAACATTTAGAGATATAATAGTCAGTGCTGGCCTTAAAGGCGGGTATTGGTCTCTCTTCTTGCTCCAGACTGAGGGGCTTCTGGCATCATCTGTTGAGCTTCTGGACATCGTTGTCTTTCAGCTACTCGGCTTCGAAGTGTTTGGTAGAATTTGCAGGTAATACCAAGTATTACGTGACAGGGATCGCGACGTGAACGCTTCTACCTTGATCCCCTCTCCTCTAGTGTCAGCATGTGGTTTTGCCGGGTACTCTGGTTTCCTCCACGTTTTACACACATGCTGCCTAGGTTAATGCTTCCTGACTAAAATTGCCGCCGGTGCCCTGAGATGCTGTAACTTGCTTATCCCTCCCCGCTGGACAAATGTTCAAAAGCTTAAATAAAATTTGACTGACTGACCCCCTTGGTCAATTTACCCGGTTTTCTCCAGGGTAAGTCCCTAATGGCAACAGAAGTTTACACTAAAATTCGATTTATAATTGGACCATGTTGACCGGAGCTAATCATGACCCCCTCCACCCCAAGCAGACAGACGGACAGAACAAATGTACAGAATTAATCGTATTGAGGAAGCCTGAACAGTGTGTGGGTATAGGCAAGGTCCACGTTGCTGTACTGCACTGTAGATAGAGGCTTTCCACGGAGGTAAATGTTGACTTAAATGTGTTTACCCGCGATAAATAATGATGATTAAATAGTGCTGCGTTTAGGTTGTCTCTCGTGAAAGTATGAACTCGTATTGTCTTGCAATAAAATATGAACACGTGGCCCTTCCAGGGTTGGTTTTCAAAGCAACGCCTGAACATGCCTCCAGACGTGGGAGGCGAAACGTCGCGACGCAAAGAGAGGGGGAAAGGGAGAGCGCTCGACACGGCTATCCCGAAAGAACAGCTCTGACGAGCTGTGTATGGGAGCTGCTTTTCACGGCTATCCTGGAAGAGCAGAGCTTAAGCGCAATCTATTTTTTATTTAGAGTAGTTCAGTTGAGATAAGGCAATACGCGTACTGTACTCTGGGTAATTGCTTGTTTATAAATAACATTAGCGGCGGTTTCCTCCCACAGTCTAAAGACCTGCTGTTATATAACCACGTTGTGTTTGTATATGCTCACAGGGCCTTATCCACACCATCAAACGTTACAGTGTACATAATCATAAGTGCTGTACCAATGCACAGATTATTAGGACCATTAGGTTAATCGGTTCCAGCGTATAATAATCGATGTTATTAGATTCGCGTCTGTCTCTGTCTTCCTGTCTCTGTGTCCCTATGTGTCCCCCTGTTGCTCACCCTCCTTCCCTGTCTCCCTCCGTATTTGTCTTTAAGGAAGTGACGGCCATCTTAGGGGACGCTGGCAGATTTTTGCCGCTCTTAAGATTGCCAGTCTCACGACCTTTCAGTGTATTCGAAGCAGCCTTAATCATTTAATTTTTTGTTGCTTTGGTTTTTATTAGTTGTTTATTTTTTCTCGTTGTTGACATGCCATTCTCTCCGCGGCCCTTGTGCAGCGCTTTGTGACCCTCGGGTGAAAGGCGCTCTATAAATCGCTATTATTATAAATCGCTATTATTACTACAGCAGGGCTTCTCAACCTTGCATATCAGGGTCCACTGGCCCACTTGGGTCTTGTCTCCACGGACCACTAGGTGGCGCTCGCGGCCCACTGATGGTTGAGAATGGTGGCCCTAGACTATCTTAACACGCAGCGCCTCCTATAGATATGATTTTCAGCATCACGCCTTGATGAATTGCCCACTCGCTCACGGACACTCAATCAGCGATGGCACCGACACAACCATTGCATGGGAGAAAGGAGGCTGAGAAAGGGACCCTGGAGGCTGGCACGCGGATTCGCGTGACCGTGCCAAGGCAATTATAATGCCAGGCTCAATCAGCTGTCAAATTACATTGAGTCACGGCCCGATAGAGAGAGAGAGAGGCCTGGGCAGAGACTCTGAGAGAGACGCGGGGAGAGACGCAGACATCGACACCCAGGCACTGAGACTGAATGGGACAACAACAAAAGCCGTTGGCCACGGAGTTGCGGTGACATAACCACGCCGCTTGTGCCAGGACCTGTCCACTTTGACGTCGCGTGAAGTGCCCAATGCTCGCTGGCAGGAGGTCGCGGCACAGACTCGGAGAAAGACGCTCACACGTAGATAAACCAAAACGGAGAGTGGAGCAGGGGCCTCCGCGCCTCCGAATCAACGGGTGCAACGCGCCCGGAGAAAATGCGCGCGTTACAAAAGTAGATTATTATTATAAACACGGACAGATACGGAGAAAACCACGCGCGCACAGAGAGAGACCGATTGACGCGGAGATGTATCCGCATCACTCGTCAGTGGGACAGAAAGGATGACGGCCGATGGACGGGACTGGCGACGGAATCGCAGCCAACGGCTGCATTGGTAAATTGGCCTGCGGACTAAATTTGCCCGCGGTGCCCTGGGATGGACTGGCGTCCCATCATGGGTATAACCCTACCTTGCGCCCTGTGTCTGCCGGGATAGGTTCCGGGTCACCGCGACCCAGTACACGATTACTCGGTTTCTGACAAAGAGCGGATACGCAGCCGTGAGATCATCCCACGTGCAGGGGAGCGAGACGTTGCGACAAAGACCGCGAGGCGTGACAGGCAGCGCGTGGAGCGCGTCATCCAGCAGTGGAGAGACCGCAGCTCATATTGTTGATTACAACGCGCGGTAACTGAACGCTCAGTGAGCGACACGGGTCGCGGAGCAGAGCACAGCTGCGGTGCCCGGGCGTCAGTCAGCCTCGGCTTTTGCCGAGTCACGCTTTGCGAGATACGCGAGCCAGCGGCTGCGTGATCCCGACCTTCATCGCCTAAGGTGGAGGACGCGAGGGGGTGAACTGGCATCTCCGCGCGTGTGGGGCACCAGCCAGCTGCAACGTCACCGGCCGTGATCAATCCACTGCTGTATGGATGCCTGCCCGAGCTGTCGTCTCTCTATACATCCCTCGCGGGCAATGCGATGCGATGTTTCACAGGGTCGCAGGAAGCGCGTAAAGAGCTTGCAAGCTTAACGCAATTATCTCCCCACGCGTTCCATTGTCTGTATGAGTGTTCGTGTTGTTGTTTGTTTTGTTTATGACCCAGGCCACAGCAGATAACGCGCATATTACGCGGTGACTTCTTCTTCTTTGCGATTCTTCGAAGCACGATGGTCAGCTTCTGGACATCGTTGTCTGTCAGCTCGGCTTCGAAGTGTTTGGTTTGGTAGAATTCGCAGGCAACACCAAGTATTACCTGACAGGGATCGCGACGTGAAAACGTGATTGGTTTGTTTATTATCGAGCTATGTTAATTATTACAGGAGAAACTATCCAGTGAGCTTGCAAGCTCTGGAAAGCGGGGGGTTTCTGCGAAACAAGAAATGTAGGAACTAACCAACATAAACAATACATATAATGATGGTGGCGCAGTGGTAATAACCGCGCCTCACGGTTCCCGCCTTGGGCGCCTTTCTGTGTGGAGTTTGTGGGTTCTCCCCCCATGTTCTGCGTGGGTTTCTTCCGGGTTCTCTGGTTTCCTCCCACAACTTAGAAAAAAACCAATAATTAATTAGTTGACCGATAACATCATAATATATAGGAAGCAGTGTGTGGCAGTGTGTGGCAATGTGTTGGCGTCGGCAAAACCGCCTGGCTGCCTCCTCCGCCTCTCTGCGCTTTCTCTCGTCGAATGAATACCTTCGACATTGAATGAATATGTGCGCGTTATCCATCCATCCATTTTCTAAACCGCTTGTCCTGGTGAGGGTCGCGGTGACAGCAGTCCAAGGAGAGTGAACCAGACATCCCTTTCCTCAGCAACAGATTCCAGCTCTTCCTGGGGGATTCCCAGCCGTTCCCAGGCAAGCCGTTATAAATGTAAAATAATTATTTGAAGGTATGAGCCAGCTGCGCGCTGCCAGTGCAGAGTGACGGTTGTATGGCGCTGTGCGGCGCGCCAGTGGTGCACAGTGCCCCCACAACGCACCTCCATACGCTCACCTACAACAATACTCGCGTCTGTGTCGTGACCTCTTGCCTCGCCAGCCCTTCGCCTCTCCGCGTGGTGGGTGCAGGATGGTGCAACTGGTGCCGGAGCCCACCCACTGGCCTGAAGCCTGTGGGGCCAAGCTGGGATGGGATTCTACGGGTGGCCCCGTTTCGTTCCGTGCACCAGGGCCTGTGCCAACCACCGCTAGGCCACATTGTTTATGTGCAGTGAGTTTCTGAGCCAGCAGGCCAGGATTGGACAAAAGACACAGCCTACTTTTCACCGAGGCAACCGGAGAGCACAAACTTAGATATTTCTTACAAATTATTGGCAGCATACGTATGGGTTAATGTACATTTCATTAAAGACATACAATAATATTTTGAAACTAAAAAAAAACCCTAAAATCTTATCAAGGATTCATATACTCTCTGGAACTCTTCCGATGTGTATCTCAGGGTGTACATAGCCTGGCACATCACCGCCGCTTAGTGGCTAATTGCAGCTATTGCTCTCGTTAAAGCGTCAAGCTGTATCCCGCCGCAGGCTGAACGTTTTGCGAATAATTACACGTGTTAATAATTAAGCGACGACCTGTAATTGTTTACAGGATCCAGTGGCGCACGTGTTAACTAACGCGCGATACATGTATTTACACCTGAACGCATTCACGTGCGTCGATACGCGGTGCGGTATGTTCGCGCACTTAGCTGTGCTCCTTGGTTCGATTCTCACCCAGTCCACGCAGTGTGGTTCGCCGATATGCGAACCTATCCCTAACCCAGTCACCTAAAGCCTAAGATCTCCTGGTACAGTGTGTAACTTTACAGGTGTGTAAACATCTCTACTGGGAAGGAATGCGCCCGGATGTGGTGATGGCCTAAGCATCTCGTCTGTTGGCGTTCCGGCCTAAATGGGTGCTCGCTAACAGCACTTTATTCCCAACAAGGTCAAACTGGGAACCATCCATTCATCCATTGTTAGAAAGCGCTTAATCCTGTACAGGGTCGCGGTGAGTCGGAGCCTATCCCAGCAGACACATGGCGTAAGGCAGGGCTATACCCAGGATGAGACGCCGGTCCATCACAGGGCACCGGAGGAAATTTAATCCGCAGGCCAATTAACCTATGCAGCAGCATGTCTTTGGGAACCGTTTAAAAAAAATCCATCCATCCATCCATTTTCAGAAACCGCTTAATCCTGTACAGGGTCGCGGTGAGCCGGAGCCTATCCCGGTAGACACAGGGCGCAAGGCAGGGGAACACCGAGGATGGGACGCCAGTCCGTCGCAGGGCGCCTGGGGAAATTTAGTCAGTACGACAAAGACATGCTGTCAGGTTTAAAAAAAATATGTTTGCCCAATAGGCTACGTCAATGCTCACGGTGACTCACCCACATGCTAGAAGGTAATTAAATAATATCAATTTACAGGCCCTTGCCAATCCCCTGCCGCATGAAGGCCTCCCAAAGCCGTGTCGGGCGAGCATACTGGATGTTTGAACACACTTTGCCACACTGGCTCGTGCCGGTTGGTGAGATCGCAGATAGGTGCGGAGCCCACGACCGGATTTGATATCACTCACCACTGTTATCCGTGTGCAGGAATCAAACTTAGGTTGGGAGGGTTCTGAGTGCAGCTTGCTTAACCACTGCGCCGCCGTTTCACCCCAAAAGGTAATTAATTACCTGCTCTCAGATCTATTTAGAGAGACGTCTCTGCAGGGTGTCGCGTGGCATCATTACGTTCACTCAAGGATTCACGTAAACGCGCTCACAATATTTATTAACGATTGTTTTCACACTACAAAGCCCCTCTCATCTTTGTCACGCAGTCTCACCTCATTATGATCAGATTATAATTGGGATTTTTTTTTTTAAAGGAAACATTTCATGGGCGATTCCAACTTTTCATTTGTGAGCTGCAGATTTTCTTCTCATAAAAACACCACTCTGAATACAACAATTACACACTTCACAGAGCGCATGATGGATGTAAGATGGGCACATGAGGATGCCTGTGAGAACAAACACGTATTTATTTTTTTTAAAAACTGAAGAGTGCGCAAAGAAGCGAGGAGAGTTGAGAGTTACACGTGGCCAATCCACTGCTGCGTAAAAGCCTTCCCAAGTTGCTGCCATCCCTCGCGATCCATAATCCACCCAGCACCTGCACACCAGCTGATTTCATGGCTCCATCTCCGAGGTGGACGCCCCTCTTTTTGAGCTTAGCTCCGAACTGCGGTTTTAAATAAATTCAGCCCTGATAAGCAGTAGGTTTTTTTTTTGGTAAAGAGCCCTTTACTCAAAAGTCGCAGATGCCACAATTACAGACGTGCTGGGCCCTTAACACGAACCATAGGGCATAAACGTGTTAGATTAAGTTCGAATTGATAAGGCCCCTGACCGCTTTGTGAAAGTGTTTTATTGTAAGGCACTTGACCGCGGGTGCATTTACCCCCTAAAGGTATGCAATGTCTGCTTCACAGTGAACCTGTAAAATCCCAGGACTGTGTTCGCAAGAGCAGGCCTGTGTGTGCCAGCGTCACGAGACCCGGGGCCTTCTTGCTGTGAGGCGGCAGCGCTACTCACCGCGCCACCGTGCCGCCCCGCGTCGTGATACACATTTTCCAAACGTAAAACATTCTCTGTAACTTACTCCTACTGCAAAAAAAAAACTTAGCCGGGCCCTCGCGAAAAGAGTCATGACATTCATCGAGGCTTTTCTTGGTAAACAAGATTGATAATAAAATATAGCACCACCTAGCACACACATACTTTACCCAACTTTGTCAGCAGCGGTGCCGAACGCACTTTGCCCCCCCCAGAGCAGTAAACCTCAATTAGGACAATAACACTTGCAATGGCAATGCGTCGCCGAGCAAGACAGCTGCCAGACAACGTGTGTCTGTGCTGCGTGCGTACGTACGTACATGTACGGCCCATTCTCCACTGCTGGATGAGGTCCCGTGTGTGGCAATATGGCGCCGGCAAACCGCCTGGCTGCCTCCTCCGCCTCTCTGCGCTTTCCTCGCGCCTCTGAGTCGTTCTCTCGTTGAATGAATACCTTCGACATTGAATGGAATATGTGCGCGTTATAAATGTAAAATTATTATTATTATATGTGCTGCGCGGATCAAAGGGATTCGAATTTATGGTGGTCCAGTTGTCTCGTGACTCAATTTAATAGATTCCTAACATATTTGTTCCTTTGCTAATTAATGTATGTTTTAAAGAACCCTTATCTATTTCAGATAAGGGCTGATTCGAGTTCGCATATCGTTTAAGAACGACGAGGTCGCAGCCTGGTTTTACGTGGCGTTACGCACTCGGGTCGAGACACACGGCTGCGTTGTTAGTTCAGCGCGACGCAACGCTCTGCCAGGCAACGTCAAAATTCCCGGGTGCTGTTGGCACTGTATAAACCTTCACGGTCTCGATTCCCCACGTGGCTTCTCCAATGTCAGGGCTGCGCCTAATGGCCAAGAGTCGGCATTTCCCGGGAACGCATTAGGAGCAGACAGACGCGGAGCGGAGGGACAGCGGTTAGCGCGTTGTGCCGCGACGAACCAGACAGCTAAGCGTGTCGGAAGCGAGGTATATCCGAATCGGTCCCATTCACAAACCCGCGCTGGCCAGCGTGGTGAAGTATGGCCAAAGGACACTATCTCAAAATCAGGACTGGTTAAGGGTGTCTTTTTCAGCAATTCATTGAGAAATTCTGTCAATTGTTATTGCAGTATTAATATGTTATTGTTTATATAGTAGCTCCAAAGGCGTGCTCTCTGTTCGTTTGAAATAAGGACTGACGTCCCATCCTGGGTATAGCCCTGCCTTGCGCCCTGTGTCTGCCGGGATAGGCTACAGCTCGCCGCGACCCTGTGTACAGGATTAAGCGGTTTCTGACGATGGATGGATGAATAACGAACTAACCCTCCCTCCCACAAGGAAACATCAGTCCAGGGAATACACGGAGTGATCCAGCTGTTGATACCCCACTGCTTTCTAATAATGAGCCGCCTGAACAGGTGGATTCAATTATGTCATCCCCGTCTTCAAGTGGAAGAGAGTGGCACATGTAATTAAACACACGTGTTGACGTTTTAGTAGAACACGTGTGAGAGGCTTTAAAATACAATTCAGTTGCATTTTGTTCCATTACAGCCTTAATCATTACATTTTCTGTTGCTTTGGTTTTTATCAGTTGTTTGTTTCTGTCGTTGTGCAGCGCTTTGTGACCTTCGGATGAAAGGCGCTCTATAAAATGCTATTATTATTATTACAATACAGCAATCGAGCTCTTATTTTCGTGGGGTATCTATAGATGAATGAACTATATTACGAGCAAGGCTTCTGGGCGAATCACAACAACAATAACAAGAAGCTCTGATTCCGAATCGTGATGTTCACGCAGCACAAGATATTAACCCCCCGTGTAGCCTTTCAGCTGTTAGTCGGCACGACACACGATTGGGTGCGGTGGCCAGCTCCACGCCCGGCCGCTTTTGTCTCCCTAGTGGCAACGTTTACACACTTCACTGGGTACTCATTTGAGGCTTAGTCGACCGGGACCGGTTCAGAAAATACTCACTGGTATTGGCCGTGAGCGAGAATCGAACTCGGGAGGGGCCAGGTTTGCTAGCCCAGCGCGCGAACCACTGGGCTACCGCTTCCCACACACACACGAGACAAAGATCCCCCGTGTAGCCTTAACAAACTGTAGGGGCAAGTGCCGTTAGCGAGTAGCACCTATGAAGGTCGACACGGCACACGAGGGGGTGGGTGATCAGCACCACACACACACACACACGGGCCACGCACGCGAGCCCGTCACCGTCATGAGAACACAGCGAGGCGTACCTGCGTCCCGGTGCTGAATGGAGGCTTCGTCAGATGCCTTCTCTTCCAAACCTCCTCCTCCTTCCCTCCTTGTCACGCCCGGCCGAGCGAGAGACCCCACGGATGAGGATCGTAGCCTGTGGCTCAACCCTCCTGCCCACAGCGCCGCTCTTGGCGACCAGGGGGCACGGCGGATTTGCTCAAGTTAAAAGCCGACGAACGTTAGAGGGGGGGGGGGTGTGTGTGGATGAGGCCACTTTTTTTTCCCCCACAAGTGGGCGATAGGGGTTGGGGGGGTCACTAGACGGGCCCGGGGCTCCACGGCTGGGGTTGAGTGGGATTGAAACACCGCCGTGAATGTCAAGCAGGAGTTAACACAATGCGCTGTAGCCCAGGGGGGATAGGCTTGGGTTAATACAGTGAGAGCGGTGGGTTTGAAATCCCTGGGTCAGACTAGAGTACAACTAAGTGGGGTTTGTTTTAGAATTGCTCTTAAGAGCTGCCCTTTAGGGATCGCCGCGTCGAGCGTTCCTCCTCTCTGCTTAAGAGCAATTCTCATTTATCGAACCGTGAAAACCCTAGATTAAAACATACGTTTTTGGTTTGTTTGATACCCAGCCTCCAGGATAACGTAATCAACGTATAGTAAGCAGGCATATCTGTCCCTGGACACGAAAACTGAACAAATGCGCCGACATTTACAAAGTACAACTGCTCTGTGATGGACTGGCATCTCATACTGGGCATAACCCTGCCTTGCGCCCTGTGTCTGCCGGGATAGGCGCCGGCTCACCGCAACCCTGTACAGGGTTAAGCGGTTTCTGACAGTGAATGAATTAACTGCCTACTTGATTATTTTAAACGCACTATTATATCTCAATAAATACCACTGGGAATTTAAATGTAGGGTTAAAATCGATATTTAACCTCTTCAGTCTGCCAGGTTGGGGGGGTGCCACTCCCCCTGTAGTGACAGGAATATCCAAGAGACATTGCTTGTCAATCCTGTCCCTGAAAGTTACCACTGCTTCACAATAGAGGGCAGCACTGCCCCCAACTCATCTTGCCCCTCATATAGATAGATGTTTATTATTACAGCAGAAAAAGAGTATTACTGTACATTCATTCATTCATTCATTTTCCGAAACCGCTTACTCCTATACAGGGTCGCGGTGAGCCGGAGCCTATCCCGGCAAG